>OY253751.1:10669549-11032324 GCA_958009045.1 Oxytorus armatus | reverse complement strand
GACTCTGCCAGGAAGTAAAATGTCCTTGTTTTTTTCAATTGTAAACAACATACTTCGCCAGTCATTCATCTAAATTTTGTGGCAACGAAATTATGATGGTTTTTAATTTTCGACATATTTATCGTGACTCTTAACGGTACACGCGTACCTCGCACCTTGTGTCAGTGAAATTGAGGGATGATTGAATGAGCACCACTGCTGACGTGTGGCAGGCGGTACGTTTGATCTCCGCGGGATTCTCGCGGGATTCTCGCGAGAGAGAAATCCTCTTTCTCCCCCGTAGCCCCTCCCTTTCTCCTCTCATCCGTTCGAGCTCTCCTATATGGTCCACAAACCCGAGAGCAAAAGAAGGATGAGACCCCTCTCAAACTGTACTCCGCGCTCTCGTGCTCTCGGCCTCGGACACTCTCGTTCCTCGTATACTATTCTCGCGATGATCGCGGAGTACCTCACGGGCTTTTGGCGTCTTGGCATCCGTTCTGAAACCTGGACGTTCGAGAGATCTTCCACCAACAAAACTAAATGTAAAGGGGCTCTCGAAACTCGCGGGATATCTCCCTCGTATATACTCGAATAATTCGACATTCCTCATTTCGCGAATTAACGACGAATCTCTTGTAACAGAGATTCAGAGATTTTTTTTTGTTTCAACCGAATTTAGTTAATTTGTCGATAAATGTAATTTTTTCGAAAATTATCGAATTGGAAAAATAATTGAATTTGTCGAATACGAGGTCTGTTCAAAAAGTATCGCGAATTTTGAATTTCCGCGGGCTACGTATATTCGATTTTCGATTTTTTTATGGCGTTAGGTTGGTACTCATGTCCCTCATTTATGCTGATAAAAACGGCCACTTTGAATGTTTAGTTAATTGTTCACAGCTGTTTTGGTTAGACGTGTTTTGGCTTGTCTTCGATTTTTGCCTATTCCAACAAAATGGATCAAAGAATCTGTATCAAATTTTGTGTGAAAAACAAAATTAAGTGCGCGGACGCATTCCAAATGTTGACTGTGGCATATGGTGAAGCTACCTTGGACCAAAGCAACGTTTATCGGTGGTACAAAATGTTCTCAGAGGGCCGAGAAGATGCGAACAACGAAATGCGTTCCGGACGCCCGAGCACATCAACAACAGACGGAAACATTGACGAAGTAAAGAAAATAATATTGACCAATCGTCGAATCACCGTTAGAGAAGTTGCCGAGGAACCAAACATATCGATTGGCTCGTGCTATTCGATTTTTACCAATGATTTGGGCATGAGACGGGTCGCCGCGAAATTCGTGCCAAAATTGCTCAATTTCGAAAAAAAAACAGTGTCGCGTTAACATTGCTAAGGAGCTGTTGGACTCGGTCCGCGACGACCCAAATTTGCTCCAGAGGGTCATAACTGGTGACGAATCATGGGTTTATGGTTATGACGTGGAAACCAAAGCTCAATCATCGCAATGGAAGCTGCTTTTTTGGAATAGGCAAAAATTGAAGACAAGCCAAAACACGTCTAACCAAAACAGCTGTCAACAATTAAGTAAACATTCAAAATCGCCGTTTTTTTTAGCATAAGTGAGGGACATGAGACTAGGGTGGTTCTCAATTTGGTGATGTTGGAAATTCTTTGGTATTGTTCCTCAAAAGTAATCAACATATCTAGAAAAAAAATTGGGCGCAAGCGGAACTTTGTCCAATAATTCTAACCCACCCCACCGAGCTGTCGAATTTTTATATGAAAAAATGCATGCATTCAAAATTTTTTTAAGAAAATTGTTTATTATTTCAAAACTATTTATGATAAAAGAATTTTATATAAGATTTTTGTAGGAAATATAATGCTCTACAAAAAAGGTATCTTGTGAAATTCTCGTGAATCTAATATTTATCACGTAATTAGCAAAAAACTGTCATCATTTATTCCAAAAGTCGATCATTATGGTCAGGAGTTTGACGTCGAATAGCTGCAATTTATTTTTCGTATGTATATAAGATTATGAAGAAATACGTAGCGCACTCAGCAATGAAATGTGAACAATATTCAAATTTTCAATTTTATCAATTTTATTGTGAATTATAATGAATGATGTCATATATTTTAAAAATCAACTTACAATAATGAAATTTTCGAGTTGAAATTTCGAACCTCTTTTTAATCAAAATTTATGGAATAAATGTAGACTGAAGTGGAGGGACAAAATTTCGAGTTTAAATTATCAACTTCTTTTTAACCTAAATCTATCGAACAAATGTAAACTGACAGGAGGTTCAACGTTTCGAATTAAAATTTTGACCCAAAATTATGGAATAAATGTAAAGTGAAAGGAAGTTTGAAGTTACAAGTTGAAATTTTGAATCCCTGTTTAACCTAAATTTATCGAGCAAATGTGGGCTGAAGGGCGAGATACGAAATGTCGAGTGGAAATTTTGAACCTCTTTTTAGCTTAAATTTATTGCACAAATAAATATTGCACAAATAAATTTATTGGCCTGGTGAAAGGAGTTATGAAATTTCATCGGAAAATTCAAAAATTCCGCCATCACTTTAATGTAATAAGTAAATGTAGGATGAAGGAGGATTCAAAATTTGGAAAATTAGATTTTATAACGTGGGTGCAAAGGCGCGTTAGCATCCGAACCGTACAAACATTTATATATATATATAGAAAGAGAAAGAGACAGAGAGAATGAAGGAAAGAAAAAGGATAATGCGCGCTCGCCTTTTGGCCGGTAAGATATTGACACTCCTGTAATCCGTTTGTCGGACGTGTGGGCAACCTGGTTAATCCAGGCTCACGCCCACCGGAGATTAAATCCTGCGGTCCTGGCGCGCAGGACCACATTGGGGCCTTCACGAGCGCGCCAAATTTTTTTGTTCACCTTGTTTCTCCGCTCGTACACGAGAGGACACGAAAGCAAAAGATGAGAGGAACTCTCTCGACTCCGCGCTCGGTGTTCCTCGCGTCGTTGTCGTCATCTTTTCTGTCCCGTCGACCAAAAGCGAGCTGGCGCGAAGAGTCCAAGACCGAATCTAATACAATACTGAACTCTCTTCGTGTTTTACCCGCGCGCGCGCGTTTGTGTTATATTGCCGCGCGAACGCTCTCACGTCAAACTTCGTCCGGAGAATATTCTCTCGTGATTTTATAAGCTCTCTTCTCTTGATACTCTAGAAGCGGGCGCGTCGGTTTCTTCACTCCTCTTTCGTTGACCGAAACAGCATTTTTTTTAATGACACCCGGATTGAATCGTTTGATTTTTATTTTGTCTCTACGATCACGAAATGGTCGGGAAGAATTTTATTTCCAGGAAACGAGGAGTTGTTTTACCATTTGTGGAATTTAATTTTCGAATAGCTTGATTTTCTAGGATCTATCGATTTTTAATATGAAATAATTCGTCAACACATTCTCAGAATTGCCCTCTTCTTTTTCGCGCAACGCGTTTGTCCGCGGTACCATTTTTGGTACCATCGGTACCATTCGTGTTTCCACCGTAAATCTTTTCAGGTTTTTACTTCCCTTCCCCCTAGCATCCATTTCCATTCCTTCAGACAGTTGCCCACCCCCTCAGATTGTTATCCGCAGCCGATTTTTCCTAATACTCAATTCGCATTAGCACCGGGGGCACAGGGAAATCGCGAAAAACTAAGCCACTACAGGGGACGAAATTTTACTGAATATCATGCGGTGTATTATAATCGTACAAGCTCGGGAAAACCTGCTTTACGATCGGTAGTCTGCTGGGCAAACGAGTGCACGATTAAACAGTCACCGATGTCACTATTGACCGTCGCGTTCGGTTAATTTCGTATATACCCTCGTAGAAATTGTCAGTATAATTCTACTGGCCAAGCTTTGGGCCAATATTGGCGGCCAAACTTTGGCCGCCAGTAATGGCCCCGTACTGACTAACTATCTGGCCATACTATGGGCCATACTGCGGGCCATATTACGGGCCGTACTACAGGCCGTACTACGGGCCAGTATAAAATACAGTCTTATGCCAGTACTGGTTGAATTCTACTGGCCAAGCTTTGGGCCAGTATTGGCGGCCAAACTTTGGCAGCCAGTATTGTTTCAGTACTGGCTGACAATGTGGCCAAGCTTTGGGTCAGTATAAAATATCGTCTTGTGTCAGTACTGATTGTCAATCTGGCCGCACAATAACCAGATCTGGGCCAAAATAGGCTATAAAATACGGCCAAGGTCTGGCTTCGACACAGGCTTAGTACTGGGCTATAGAAAATGCCAATACTGAGAGTATTTCACTTTAACAGTTGCGTTCTGTAATGTATTTGTAGATTAGGTTATTCTGATCAAAAGTCCATTATTTTGCAAACAACCAATGTGTTGAATTATAATTTGTCCTAAACTTGAAATTGCACGATTAATACAACATTTTTTAGTGTAATATTTGCTTCATATAGCCTATATTTTATAAACACTATTCTATAAACATTAAAGTACGTATTTTAGACCTGTATATGTACTTAGTCTCTTATTAATAAAAACTACTCCGAGTATTTAGTATATATCAAGTGCATTTAATTATCAAACATTTATGCATAAACAACCCAGACAACACAGACATCCAAAGGACGTCCTAAAAACATCCGAAGAACGTCCTTACGTCCAAAGTACATCCTTCGGACGTACGTGTGCTGCTTGGGAAACATCTGGTAACGTGGTAAATCGAAATATAAATTACTCCCAGAGAGAAATAGAATTTAAATAGACATTGGATCGGCGTCCACTAGACGCCAAAAGTGTCTAAAAGACGTCGATTCGATATCTATTTAATTTGCCATTTATCGCTGAGATCCGGCCCAATGAAATAACCAGTATTGGTACGACCGTTGGTGCCAGTAGTAAGCCAGAAGTTTGCCAGATCTGGGCCAAAGTCCGGGCCAAAGTCTGGTCCGAAGTCAGAGCCAAAGTCCGGGCCAAAGTCCGGGCCAATTAAATAACCGGTACTAGCCCGACCGTTGGTGCCAGTATAACGGCCGGCTATTACACTCCTGTACCGAATCTGTACTGGCCTAATACTGGCAGCCAGTACCGGCACTACGGTAACCAGTATTGGCCCAACGCTCGGCCGTTACAATTTTTCTACGTGGGTATTAAATGGCGATATTTTTATTTCACGTCAATGATCGCGAAATGACTACGTGAATTTTATTGCTACAATTTATTTGGAGCATTTAACATTTGATATTCGAAATACAATTTTTCGCGTACGTCTCGTGCGTATATGTGCGTGCGATTTGCGTATAATTTTTCGAATTGATAATATACGACGTGGATATATCATCAAAAGTCGTAAATGTTTCTCAGCCTGTTAGGAGCTGCATGCATACCGAGTGCATATAGAAGAAATGATATACGCGCGTGTAGTTGCGTCTGTGTACAATTGTTTTTTTTTTTTTGTTAACTTACCACCACCGAGGATACCGTCGATAGTGTAATCCTTCTTGCCGTCATCGCCGGGTCTTCCGCCACGCAGGAGTCTGCTGATGGAACTGACACTCGGAGGATCCGAAAAGTTTTCCTGCAAGATAATAACAGTACAATGAAGTTTCGCGCGAATCGTTATAACCCGGGGTGGAGGGGAGAAAGAAAGAGAATGATTGATGACGTTGTTCTGGCGATTTCGAAGCGCCACTGCTCCAGGTAGATTCGGTAGTTAATAGCTCCTGTATACAGTAGAATCTCGTTTTTATTTTCAATCAAAGATAATTATGAATAAAAAATAATGTACGTTTTTTAGAAAAATTATCCATAATTATATTGTTAGGCAATTATTCTCAATTATTACATTTGTTTGAATATCGCCCATCTTTCATGCGCAGAATAGAGATACTTTGTTTATTGAACAAAATGTATTGAAATTTTTTATTGGAACATTGAATAAATGTAATAATTACATTTTTTTTATCCCAACGTAAACCGTTTCCGGTTTTTACGTTCTTTCCTTTCGATCCACCACTTTTCCTATCGATTACTGAGGCTCCTCTCCTCGACATGCATCCATACACATTTTACACACCACTACTGTATTTGCATTTGCATAATGTCACGAGGAAAGTGCGGATAACCCGTGCCGATACAGTTGCTTTATTTTTCCTATACATTTCCAAGACTTCCCTCTCTGATATACATCCATAGACGTTTTACACCCCACTACTGTATTTGCATTTCCACGATGTCACGAGGAAAGCGCGAAAAACCCGTGCCGATATAGTCGCTTCGTTTTTCCTATCAATTTCCGAGACTTTACTCCCTGATATCCATCCATAGAAGTTTTACATCACACTTCTGGTATTCACATGTGCACGATGTCACGGGGAAAGTGAGAAAAAACCCGTGGGGTTCATTCGACAGAATTTATCGTTCAAACCCGGAATATTTCCAGTCTTTGGGAAAAATGATCGACCGATTCGACGCGTCGATTCGAACAAATGTAATAAAATATTCCAATTTAACAATCTATTGGACACGACTTATACAGATGTATATATATAACTACGAAGAAAACTCGGGTTTTTCTTCTCTACGTACGAAAATATTTTTAAACCACGAGGTTTAATGATGTTCCATCGAATGGAAATTTATGACATAAAACTTGTGTGCGTATATACACGGACAGCATAAATAACGTTGAATCGTAAAAAGGCAGAATAAATATTTGGAAAAAAAAAACAAATGAAAAGAAAAAATTCTTCGTTTAAACTTTCGCCGGAAATGCCGGTGTAATTATCTCACCGGTCCGGCTCGTTCGTGTGTGTTTCACGGAGATTAATAAACCGATGGGCGAGATGACTGATGTATGAGTATATATACATATTTTTTGGTCGTTTCGCCAGTTTCAGCCTAAAGTATATTACGACGTACGAGATTGAAGAAAAAATAAAATAAAAAACAAATCAAGGATGTATAAGAATAGGAACAAATTTTAAATGATCGTTGTGAATACTTCGACGCCACTTCGCGACTGGGATATAAGACTTTAATGAAAGTCGAAGCAGAAAAAAAATCAAGAAATACGAGGAATTGGAACAATATGAGAGAATCATTGATTTGGACTTTTGAAAAATAAAGATCTTCTAATTAATTACTTGAAAAGAAGTTTGATTATAAGCAAGGAAGAAAAAGTTATATGGAAATAAAAGAAATAAGAAAATTCATAAATTAAACAAAAAAGAAAATAAAAGGGCTAAAATAGAAACCGACAGTTACACCGAAATAACAAAAAATGAAAATGTTGTTGCAACAGACTTGTCGTTCGATCGAGATAGAGAGTGAAATTGAACCTATGAAACGGGATGTTATCATGTAGCAACACTTTTTCAAAGTGAAAAGAAAAAAATCAATAATGCTTAGAAAATTGAAAACAAAAAGTGAAACAGATTTATCTATCGTCTCGTGACATTGCGTAAATTTTAATTTCATTGAAACGTTCAGAAATTACGGTATATACTTTAACGAAGCAGAAGCGATTTCCAACAATGCAAACTTCAAGATCATAAAAAAAAATCTTTAAAAAACAAACAAGGAAGTACAGAGTCGAACAAAAATGAAGATATCGTCGTAATGCATTTCTCGAGTGAGATATATAGTGAGATAAATGAAGTTTGGAAATGTCGAGTGAGTAAGAGAGAAAAAGACAGAGAGGAAACGATCAAAGTCTCTTAGAGTCCCTATATAACCCTTTTTTTCTTTCTCTCTCCCTCTCTCGCTTCTCGATCAGCTATCTCGTTGGGATCTCACCAGATAGAGCCCATGGATCTCAGAGAAACAATAACGATCCCGGCTGTGGCACGATACGAACTATGGATATAAATGTATATGGGGCATTCAGTGTAAAGTCGACTTAGCAGTCCCCCATACGTTAACAATTTTTTATGGTGTTGTTACAACCCCAAATAGCACGATTTTTTAAATAGATTTCGTCGGCTAACTGCTGTTTGATGATTAAAATTTAAAAAAAATCTTTTACATATAGCAAAAGGTTAGTCATAATGTAAAAACCTGAAAAAATTGTAAAAATTCCTCTGTCTAATAACAAAATTTTTAAGCAAGTAACTAGAGTAGGCCGACATTTGCTTCTATTTAATTTTTATTCTGTCCGAATAATTAGAAAAATCGTACCGAACGCCGACCTACGCCGGGACGTGCTTTAAAACAACGTCAATATTTTACAGAGGAAATTTGAGAATTACTTCAGATTTTTTTCAAGAGCCTTTCGTTCATTATTTAAAAAAACATCAGAGTTCAATAATAATTAGCGGAAAAACTTCATTTAAAAAATCTAAAAATATTGTGGAAAAATCCTTTGTGTAAAATGAAAACTGTTGAAACTCTATCCCGAAATAAGCCGCGACATGTTGTTCCATTTTCTTCCAGTATTTGGCAAACAAAAAAATTCAAAAGAAAAGAATCGAATGCTGTCTCACTTTGGGACATGGCTTAAAAATGTTGGTATTAAATAGAGGATTTTTCGGATTTGTCGGATTTTTTCAAATTCTTAATTTACAGGTTTTGTTTTAGGTAAAATTATTTTTTTTAAATAATGGCTAAATAACCAGTTGGCGAAATGATGTATAAACAAATTTCACGTTTTTTTAGGGTTGTAACAACATGATGAAAAATTATCGACCAAATCCAAGAGAGTGATTGTCACAGTCTGGTCGATTTGACATGGAAGGCCGCGTATGTAAGTAGAGATACATCATATACATATATACATAATATATCGTCTGTGTGTGTGTGTGTGTGGTGTTGTGTGCGCTGGATGAAAGTCCCGGGTCGGGGCGATGACAGGAAAAGAGAGATGGAGAAAAGAGCCTCGGGGGGCCCTCTCGAGGGGGCCCAAGGAACGCCCCCATCCAACATTAAATGCCGTATTAATGCCGACCACGGTCTTCCCGCAACGTCTCCTCTGCCTTACTCTCTCGCAACAGCGTACGTGTTTTCGGTTAATGTGTAGATATATATATAAGTATATATATATGCATACATAGGTGTAAAGCATCTATATACACTATACGGGAAGAAAGTTGCTTGTATAGGTATGCCAAGGCGCGAGGAGGTCTCTCGGGCTCTGGTCCCTCTCTCGTCCTTTTTTCAGAATGCAATTTATCTCTTTATCAGAGGATCGACGAAGACACCGCGAGGCAGCAGCCAAAGAGAGGACCAACGAGGAAAGAGAGAGACAGAGGAATCGTGCAAAATATTCGACACATTTGAATGTATGTAATATAATTTGCATGATTTTTAATCAAATGACCTTTTTTTTTAATTGATCTTATAAATAGAATTTGTTACTTTTAATTCCATTAGGGTGTACGGCGAAGGCACCAAGCTTGAAAGTAAGTAAAAAGGTAAAAATTGGAATTTGCACAGTTGTTGCTTATGGTTTGTTTTTTTTTTTGAGTTGGAGGGTTAATGGGGGATTTTCATAAAATACAAATTTTCAAGAAGAGTTAACATCTTAAGAAATTCTCGCGAAATTCAATACCAAAACATTCGCGTCTAATGGTTTACGTATGTATACATTTTTAGAGCTCGATTCCTGGAAATATGTTTGGATCAGAAAATTAACGATCGTTTATAAAAAAAAATGAATATATTTTGCAAAAAAAAAATCACACCTTAAGTAATTTTAGCCAAATTCAAGACCAAACATTTTGGTGGCATAAACCACGTCTGTACAAAGTTTTAGCTCGATAACTAAAAATTTATTAGAGAACTACCAGAAATGTTTTCTAAAAATTTTAAATAAAAATAAAATCGACACTTTAAGCAATTTTTTAAATTCAATACCGAACATTTTGTTCCGCTGGTCTACGTACGTATAAAGTTTTAGCTCGATATCTCAAAATTTGTATGATTCAGAACAACGGACATTTTTCCGAAAAAAAAAAACAAAAAAACAAATAAAATGCAAATATTCAAATTTCCATAAAAATTCGAATGATCCATCGATCTTCGTGACATCAATTAATAAGATAATCAATAAAATTGTGGATTTATGAACCTTCACTTTTTTAAGATCACAGGACACAGACCGAATTTTGTATGTCCGTAGACATAAACACACACACACACACACACGCGCGCGCGCGCGCGCATACACACGTTCAGTCCTTTTGTATAAATATAATTTTTTACAATACATGGAACAGTTGAAACCATCACGAATACATGAACTTTTTTTTTGCTGACAAAAACGGAGCTTCCTTTGCCAAGAAAAAAAAATTGATCGTCGAAATGTTTTTCGTAGTGTCAGGGTGTCCTGACGCCCGCAAATTGGTGCGAATCACACTCCGCTGGTACGTGTTATCGAGTCCCCGTATTATGGATCGTAAAAAGTATTTTACTTCTGTTATGGACGGTGATTGGTGATAAGAGATATCGATTTATGAACGATATGATCGATCACAGGGGGACGAGGGTATAAGAGAATTATAGTATAGGATTTATAAAGTCTCGAGGGGGTGGCGGTGCGGGTGTGTACGCCAATGAGCAGTGGGTGTTTCGTTGGTCGGCAAGAAACGTATTAGAGGACACGCGCCCGTGTGTCGCCTCAGGCTTTTCACGTTTACATATATATACTACACGCCTCCTGTGCAATATTAAAAATATTCATTCGGTGTGATCGCAGTATCCGATACAAGCCCGTCTTGTATATACGCATAGAGACATATATATGAGTCATTCCACGTAAAAACAGCTGTTATTTGAACAATGCAAATTTGTGTATTTAGAAAAAAACTAAGAAATACTTAACATTTATTGAATAAAAAATTGAGTGAGCTTAAAATTCGTGTTTTTTTCTCTCTATTTAATCTCACAGTTCATTTTTAAGTACGAAAAAAAATAAGAAACGATTTTTTGAAAGTAATCGTACGAATTCCATAAAAATATGCCAATCGTGGTTTTTTTTTCGTACAAGGCTCGAAAGTAAGAAACATCTGTCTGTTTCAATCCACTGCATATATATGGGTCATTCCATGTAAAATACATGTTAGTTACTGGTTATTTGAATAATGGAAATTTTTGTATTTACAAAAATACAAAGAAATACGTTGCATTTGTTAAATAAAAAATTGAGTCAACTTAAAATTCGTGTTTTTTGTCTCTGTTTAATCTCATATAGTTCATTTTTTAATTCGAACAAAATTCACAAGGAATTTATGAAAGTAATCGTTCGAATTTCATAAAATTATGCCAATCGTGGTTTTTTTTTCGTGCAAAGCTCAAAAGTCAGAAAAATCTGTCTGTTTCAGTTCACTGCACAGAAATTTAAGGGACTAGCCAATAGTTTCGTCCCGGTAGACAGGGTTAAACATTCCCTCGTAGTTTGTAATTTATTTCGACAGTGAATTACCATTTCCATCGGAATTTTGGAATTGTTACAAAGTAAATTACAAATTTCTCCTGGATTTGCTGTAATTAACAATTGTCAAATTTCTCCTGGATTTGATGTAATTAACATTTGTCAAATTTCTCCTGGATTTGCTGTAATTAACAATTGTCAAATTTCTCCTGGATTTGCTGTAATTAACAATTGTCAAATTTCTCCTGGATTTGCTGTAATTAACAATTGTCAAATTTCTCCTGGATTTGCCGTAATAAAGATTTGTCAAATTTCTCCTGGATTTGCTGCAATTAACAATTGTCAAATTTCTCCTGGAATTTTGTAATTAGTAATTGTCAAATATATTATTAACAAGGCACGTAAATGTTTCTCTATCGCTCCGGGTAATCGAAGCTTTCTTTTAAACTTAAAATACATGATTTTAGTCTGATTGAAGTGTATCATTTAACAACCGTAAGTTATCTAGGTGTGAAATAACAAATGATTCATTTGAGGCGGAATGTCCCATACATTGATCGGTTTTACACACGGTGAACACACTTTTAACTTTTAACCATATATATATATATATATATATATATATATATATATAATGCAGTGTATTTTGTGCTTCTAATGTATTACCTCAGCACATAGACATTTTTTTGCTTCATGATCGTTATTAGAGGTCAATAGCTGGCCGGAACGAGAGACGTCTTCCTTCGAGCGTCTCTCGATGTCTCGTCTTTGTCTTCTATTCGTCTTCGCGTCCGTTAAAGATTGAAAATTGTCTTGCCATGACTCTTGTATCCATCGGCTTCGACGGAGGATATACATAGCTCGAGGGATGCTTTTCTACATCCCCTCGTCCTCAAACGTTTTGCCAAGGTATAGGTGGAAAAGAAAATTGCCGGCAATTGAAACAGCCGGTCTTCGAACCTTTTTATGTTCGAATTTTTATTTCGAGAACTTAGATTGAAAAAAATTGTGTCAATTTTCTGTTTCCTCGTTGAGGAAGCTTTGTTTTTGTGAATTCCTAATTTTTTTTTTTTCAGTTTCCAATGTGCGACGTCTTCGAAATGTGTAAAAATGTCGGAAAACACACACTTACAATAAAAAAAAGTCCATATGGATGTGTATCCATGCGATGAACGGAAAATGTGTAAATGTGTGTTTTCACATTTTCCATATGGACTTTTTATCTGTAAATGTGTGTTTTCCGACATTTTTACAGATTTTGATGACGTTTGCACATTGAAAACTGAAAAAAATAAAATAGAAAATTCACAAAAACAAAGCTTCCTCAACGAGGAAACAGAAAATTGACACAATTTTTGTGTGTGTGACGAGTTTGCAAAAATCAAAATTCTACAAATTTGGAATGGCTTATACAGAAACCCGGTACATAAATATCTATACGAGCGTTTATAATTTGAGAATAAAGAAATGTGTATTTATACACGTATAATATACCTATTTTTTTTTTTCACGGCGTAAGTATTGTTACATCGTTCTCGATGTCGAGATGAATTTGCCGATGGCATTGCGGATTATGTTTTGTACTACTCATGTTTTTCTTTTTATCGTTATCTTCGCTTATCTGCGATCACCGTACGCCGCGGGGAAACGTTACGAGTTTACAGGGGCTATGCTGATTCTCGAAGAAGATTGCATTGTCCTCGATCTGCAGATTTTCCATATTTGACACTTCGCTGCCATCGCCAATCTCACAAGGGTAACACGAATGTCAAGGAATCGTTCACTCGCCGCAACGCGAAACACGACTCTTTTCGGAAGCAACGAAAACCCGTGAATGCCGATCGGTGTTACGTTATTTACGGTTTTTTTCCTCCATAGAATTAACACACGAGAAACGAAACACCAGCCGGTAATGAAATACACGAGGATTTTAAACTAATACCCGATTTTTCAAACACGGATATCTACAAAGTTATCCGGCAGCGGTAACAAAGGTATAGGATAGACGCTCAATACATTTATTCAGAGGGAACGAACTTGGCCATAACACTAACTTTTCACTTCGCGTCGCGTGTCCAGCCGATCGACGCCATTACGCAATCATTGCAGAGAGCGCCTCTCACGTCTTGTCGGATACTTGACGAATTAAAGAACTATGTCTATATAAGTATATGGGGAAAGTGAGGAAAAAAACGACTCGATCGAAAAACTTCTTTTGTGCCTCAACCACCGTCCAACAAATTCCATTTGTTTTCGACACTTTTTATACGAGCACTGCACCATAAAATAACAAAGAAATTATTAGGAGCGGGGACGGGAAGGCAACGGAATTGGCCATAACACTAACTTTTCACTTTGCGTCGCGTGTCCAGCCGATCGACGCCATTGTGGAATCATTGCAGAGAGCGCCTCTTGTCTTGTCGGATACTTGACGAATTAAAGAACTGTGTCTATATTAGGGCGATTTTTTTTTTCGACTATTTTTTTCTCATTCCCCACTTGAAATTTTGTTGGATATGTCGAAAAACAGATTCCCTGAAAGTTACAGCCCTTAATATTAATTCTAAGTACTTCCCCTTAGCGTGAAAAGATTTTCCATCTAAAATACACGTAAATCGAATTTTTAGTTTTTTCAAAATTCTATAACTCAGCCGCATTTTGTGCTATCATATTGTTCTTGATTCGATTTACTCAGAATAAAACAATCTAAAAAAGTGCCTTTTGCGGCGAAAGTGTAAAGTGTACTGGTGAGTTGGTTACGGGTCACTGAAGTTGATTTTTACCCAAAATTCTCGTTTTTTTGCTGTTATCTCCGAAACAATTAACTTTACGAAAAAAATGTAAATGAAAAATTTGTTGGAAATTTAATTTCCTACAAAAAAGGTAATCAATATTTCTTGAGATATTGAACTTTAACTTGTGAGTAGTATACAATTTATAAAATATGAAATATTGAATAATAAAAAAAAATAAAAAATAAAAAAAGTTCAATATCTCAAGAAATATTAATCTAAGCAATTGGGTCGATTGGACCTTTTTTATCGGAAACAAAATTTCCAACAAATTTTTCGTTTACATTTTTTTCGTAAAGTTAATTGTTTCGGAGATAACAGCAAAAAAACGAAAAATTTGGGTAAAAATCAACTTCAGTGACCCGCACCAACTCACCAGTACAATTTACACTTTCGCCGCAGAAGGCACTTTTTTAGATTGTTTTATTCTGAGTAAATCGAAACCAAGAACAATATGATAGCATAAAATGCGGCTGAGTTATAGAAATTTGAAGAAAAAAAAATTCGATTTACGTGTATTTTAGATGGAAAATCTTCTCACACTTTGGGAAAGTACTTAGAATTAATATTGAGGGCTGTAACTTTTAGAGAATTTCATTTTCGACATATTCAACAAAATTTCGGGTGGGGACTGAAAAAAAAAAATAGTCGAAAAAAAATCGTCCTAATGTATATATGTATGGTATATGAGGAAAGTGAGAAAAAAAACGACTCGACGAAAAACTTTTTTTGTGCCGCAACCACCGTCCAACAAATTCCATTTGTTTTCGACACTTTTTATACGAGCACCGCTTCATGAAATTACAAAGAAATTATGAAGAATTTTTGAGACTTTCAGTTTCATAAATTGAAAGAAATCCAACGAAATTCGAGAGAAAATTGTGATTTCTTCGTGAACCTCCATTCCACCAGCACATTTTTAAACAATTAGTAATTAAAACATAAATGCGAAAAGACAAAAAAAAACGTTGAAATACCTGACATTGTAAATCGCAAACAAATGTTACAACGATGTTTGAACAATTTAACGAAATATTTAAATTTTACCACGTTTCTTAAACGCGGGGGGGGAATCACGGGAGCGTATCTGTAAAGGGTTCCTCGGGGCAGAACATTCGCGAAAAAAAAATTTGCTAAACTCGCCGCGGTGTCGCTGAGACGAAAAAAGCGTAGCAGAGGCCCCGCGTTTCCCCCCACTGCGTCGTCGGTGCCTGACACTACTGTCCCGCGTGGAGAATATGCAAAACAGTATTTCCCACGGAGCACTTGACGTAGCAACACCGAGAGAAATTAAAACAAACACATTATTCGTCGTTTCGGCGATCGAATCATCAAAATAGTTAAGTATTATCGTGTTTTCTTCGTTTCGGAAATTCAACCGTACGATGATCGTTTTGACTAAATTGATCGTGACAAACAAATCGAGTGCGTAGAGTCTCAAATTTTCTTTTTTGCTGGTTGCGTGAGTGGGGCAAAGTTCGTGATTCTCACGTGTCACGGCGTGACGGCGTCCATTGTTATGTTTATTTTACTCAACGCCCACGGTGAGAGCAACGCGTTCTCTACTCGTCCTTTTTTTCGCTCAAGAAAAATCGTTGTGCATCGAACGATGTATGAAGATAATGGCATAATAAAGCGTCTCTCCTATACTACGCAAAGGTATGTGTATTGATATTCTCATTCGTTCCGAACGACATGCCCATGTATTTCATCTACGCAATAGTTAAATTTGCCTTGTCACGATCGTCGTCGTCCCTTTGTTCAAGTAATCAGCGGGAGTTAGAGCCAAAAGTGTTGCGTACAACGAGAGGCACTGCTGCGAGACTCGACGGCAAAATTTGTACGGTTTGACGTTTTCACGGAGGAAATCTCACCATCGAAGCACAAATAGTAAGAAAAGAAAACAACGAACCGTGAGTCTGATTTTACAATTCCTCGATTATCTTAGTATTTTTTTAACCTCAAAAATGATATTGAATTGAACGAAAAATTGCCAATTCGTAACAAAGTTTGGCATTTATTGTTCGAATGATTAATCGAATAAGATGATTAATAACTGAATAACCAATAGGTAATGAAAATGTCCTGGCTGGAATACATGGGAATACACCTGTTGGTACAATGAGAAAAAAAATGATTGTACAGCACACAAGTAATGTTTATTTGCTGCGCAAGTAATTTGCTGCATTGCAATCACTGTAGCACAAGATTGTGCGAATGGACGATAGTTTTAGAATTTCTAGCAATTTATAAAGTTATGTCGGTGTGTCAAGATTTTCTTAACAGTGGAGAAGCGGAAAATACAATGGTACATTATGACAGAACTGATGAGTTACCAACGTTGATTCGCTGATTTTATAAAATATTGAATTTCTTAAAAGGTCTTTTTGTTTTTACTCAACGTCAAGACGCCATACACTCTGGTAGAGGACATTCTAACACTAACCGCTATAAACCCTTACCATTGCTTGTATGCGCTGGAAAAATTGAGCTCAAGCGTGTTCCCAATCTTTTTCATTGCATTCAATGTTTTTTTTACATACTTCCATACGTTTGTTGTTTTTACATGCTGGGAAACACAAAAGTTACAACTCGCTTGAGAAAAGTACTGATAGAAAGGATACAGAATAATGTACGTTCGACTAACACTCTTCTCATTTTACAGTTTATGCAACTTAAGGGAAGGTTCCCGTCCAAATCGATGAAAAAATCGAAACATTTTTTTTGCTCAATTTTCATCTTTATGTGTCGAGAATACGTGGGAGAAAGGATATTTCGATATATGATGTAGTTCTCGAGATATACGGGGTCGGGCGGAGCAGTCTGACCTGATGGGTGAGTCTACGGTAGGTAGCATAAAACTTTAAACGCGTTTTTCTCGAAACAACGTTTTTCGACGCGCGGTACGCTCTACAGGTTCGAAGAATGCACCGATTTCAAAGTTTCACCGCTCAAATTAAAGCTAATTAAATTTGGGGAGGCCCTGACGGAGTGTTTTTTTTTTCGAAAAAATGATTGTAAATATTTCTTTTTTAACGTTAAAGCCCAAAAAAGCATGAAAAAATTTGTTTTTTTTTAACGGCCGCCATTTTGTTTTGAAGGGATTTTTTTAAAATCAGAAACCGATAGGACCCCACAAATTTCATCTATTTCAAGAATCTTTTTGGTTTTTGGATTTCAGACCATTTGGTGAGGCTGTAGAAGGTACCGCGCACATTACTTCGCGCCGGGAGCGGCTTCTTTGGCGGAAGCTGGAGCCGCCATTTTGAATTATTTTATTGTGAAGAAACTCAGTACAATACTTCTTTTATATACAAATAAAATCCGCAACAAAATTTTCGCAGAATAATTTATTTTGTATTGAAAAAAAATTGCTCAAATTGAGGTATTTTTGGAGTCTTTGGACGGGAACCTTCCCTTAAAGTAAGTCTCGTTTTTATGCGCAACAACTGCTATCGGTTAGTATGACTAATAAATTTATAAGATTCATATTTTATATATATTAAATATTATTTATATAGTGGAAAAATAATAAATCTTATAAATTTATTATTCGTACTAACAGACAGCAGTTGACGCGCATAAAAACGACACTTACTTCAAGTTGCTAAACTGTAAAACGAAAAGAGTGTTAGCCGAACGTACATTTTTCTGTATCCTTTCTATCAGTACTTACTTGCCTACTTTATATTATATATTTACTTACTATTTTTTTACGATTAAAGAATAAAAATTCTTACCTTCAGAAGTTTCTCCCGTATTTCCCACGAGAATATTCCTGGATTGTCGCGTTTTAATTCCTCGATTCTCGATTCTACCTCGGGCGTAGCGACACGCGGTTTGCTACCGCCGATAACACCGGGTCTTATAGAACCAGTTTCTGAATATCTGTTCAATATTTTCGAGACACAACCGTGCGATACTCGCAATTGTCGCGATATAACGCACGGTCTGACACCCGCTGCCGCCATCTCGACGATCTTCAGTCTAATCACATTTGGCAATGGTCGTCCATTTATGAATACACCGCCCAATTGATTCATTCGTCCTTGGCCTGTTTTAGAAAACATCAATTAATTTGCACACCCTCTCATTGAGCTCGTATCATAAAAATAAAATAAAAATCATAATTTGTGATATTCGGTTATATATGCATATATATGGGGTATTTCATGCAAAAATCAACCACCTGTTATTTGTTAATTTTTCGGTTTAAAAAAAATTCGATTATCGCGAACGATTAAAGGATTATGTTTGGAATTTTGAAACGATGTGCCGGTCGCGATTTTTTTCGTTTCTACGGTGTCAAAAAAGTGGCAAAAATTGTTGCTGCTCGAATCAAATTCGACGGCTATTATGCGATGAGGTTTAGTTTCGTCGTGTTTGCTCGATAAGTTGATACATTGACGAGCAGCGATCGGCAAATATACATTTGACAATTATCGAAATTCCGGGATAAATTTTGTATTCTTTTTTTGTTGCAAAAATCACGAATTCTCCCGGTAATGGTAATTTATTTTTGTGTGAAATAAAGAAATTTTGTCATAATTTTTAGAATCCTAAATATTACTTTAAATTGCTTTTGGTAATTGAATTTTCTTTTCAAAAACAAAAATGAGTTTCATGAGTTCAAATAACGTTCAATCTTGGAAAAGAAAAAAACATACTTTTAGATTCACTTAATTCTTTAACGATTCTAATTTTTGTAGGCAGCTCGAACATTTGTCAAATGACAAATCGCAAATTTACCATGGAAAGGTCCAATGTATAATAGTTAGAATAACAGTATCCTACTCGATCGATATATTATCTTGGAGATAAATAATGTATAGTCCAAAGAATTTTTTTTTTTCTTTCTTTGAATCGAAAAGACAGGTTGCGTGGGAGAGAGTGAGAGGAAGAGAGATAATGAGAGATATAATCAAACCGAAAGCAAGAGGTCCTGTAAACGGCGTAAAATTGGTGAAGTTAGGGTATGCTTATGGGGTAGGCGTGTTCGGTCATTTGCAGTGGGTCCGCGTGTTACACACACACACACAACATGAGGCAAACTCATTTCTTTCTCTCTCTCTCTTTCTTTCATTACTGGAGACTAACGAGGATAAAGTCCGGATGGTTGTCGAATTAGCCACCCTTTCTACGTGACGCGACTTCAACCGTCATATCATTGAGGAACCCGCGAATAAACGCGCGGTATACATATCTTTCGTTCTTTTCCTCTGTTTTACATGTATCATCGCGACACTCTCATTTGCCGTATAGATGTACATATATATATATATGATGTAATTACTATGTTTATACGATTTACGAAGTACCACCGGTCATTTTACCGATGGTAATACCACTGTCCAATAATTACTGTAATCAGTATTTCGTAAAGAATCTTTTACCAGTTTATTCCTTACGTATCTCGCGGTCGTATACATGTAAACGTGGAAATTGGCCATTAGAGAACAAAGGACGCGAAAATGGTGCTGCAATTCACGATAGATTAGCAAAATCACGTGGACAAGGTATTGCAAGATTAAAAAATGTATCATGTAGGGAATTTCAACATTCTTTTAAGCGGTCTTTAATTTCATTTGTTGATAATTGAAGCAATTAATCATCAATGGTGGAGTTTCGTGTATGTGGAAATGTGGGAATTCATTTTAGACAGATAAAAGACACTGGTACAGTGCTCAAGTATCGTAGATAACGAATTTCATTTAAGATTCATTGTATAAGACATTTTAACAATTTTTTGCCGTCCAAAATTGCATTTGGAGGTGCTTGAAGCTATAAGATAGCAAGGATACGAATTTACGTATGTTTAAATTTGGAAATTAACCCCTAGCGAAGGATACTACTATAGATTAGTGGAGAATTTGAGAATTCTGTAAGTACGAAACTGAATTGAATCAATTCTTAGGGAATTTTGACGTTATTCTAGACTTTCCAATTGCATTTCACCCTGCTTAAAACAGCAATTCACGAGGTAGATATTTATGAATACTTGAAAGTAGGAATTATAATCTTTAACCGATGAAGCCTACTAGATTACATGTTAAAATTCCACATAGAATTTCGAATTTTTTTATATGGGAAATTTTGAGACGATAATTGATGGTTAGATATTTATAAATCGATATTAGTGGGAATTAAACTTTAGCAGGTGAGGGATATTGGAATATTGTTAAAATTTCCCATAGAATTTTGAAATTTGTTACATGGGAAATTATTTGACGGAAATTAATAGATATTTGGTCGGTAAATATTAAAAAAAAAAACATATACGTAGTAATTAATATTTAGGAGATGAGAAATATTAGAATCTTGTTGAAATTTCTCATAGAATTTTGAACTTTGCTATTATATATGGGACGTTTTTTGATGAAAATTGATAGATATTTAAAAAAAAACATATAAGTAGGAATTAATATTTAGGAGACGAGAGATATTATAATCCTGTTGAAATTCCCCATAGAATTTTGAACGTTGCTACTTTATAGGGGACGTTTTTTGAAGAAAATTGATAGATATTTGGTTGGCAGATATTAAGAAAAAATCATATAAGTAAGAATTAATATTTAGCAATCGAGGGATATTCGAATATTGTTGAAATTCCTCATAGAATTTCGAAAATTTCCTGCGTGAAGAATTTTCAGACGAAAATTGATTGCACAGGCGAATTTCGACACGATGCCAGTATTCTATATAACGTTTGCCGTTCCTCAAAACAATAAATCATTCAATGTGGAAATTTCGCAGCGTTAAAACCGGATTCAGTTTCTAAAATTACGTTCTTACGTGTACCATTCTAAATATTTGAAATAAACGAGTTTTTTGTTGTGATTTTTAATGCACCGAGCGATGCAAGGTCCGGTCGAGAATTATTCACGAAAAAAAAAAAAAAACGTCTCGTCTGGAAAATGGTCTTATTGTCAAGTTTAGCCGTTGTAAACGTTACGTTTTTTTTCTTTCTTTCTTTCTTTTGTAATTGTATGCATTCGCGAATTCGTACTATGCTCGGCCGGAACGCATCGTCTGTGTTCACTCGCGCCATTTATCATCTTCATTCAAGCTACATCATCGCGTTCATTCTTGTAATCCCAGCAATTACGTAATCGGTCATTTGAAAGGAGGTACAAAAGAGATTCGATTTTTTTGGCAATAATAAAGATAAAAATATGAACCTTGATATGGATATCCTCCGTAAATGGGACGCATACCTCCTGCGCCGTCCATCGATCCGGATTCGCGTTTCTCGGTGATAGCCAGCACGACGATAATTCCAAAAAACTTCTATAGCGATATCTTACGTTTTTCCACTCACAAACTCGAAATTCTTTGCCGTCTCATCGGACACTCGTGCGTCGCACCGTCACCATTCACTCGCGATTTTCCGTAACGTTGTTATTATAATTTTTTTCATCAAATTGTTCAAACGTTTTAGAAAGAAAACAAGGACGAAAACAGATGTTGGAACGAGGAAACGAGCGCGATAAGTCCGGTATAACCGGTGTCACGAAAAACGTCTCGCGACTGTCGCGCTCCAATGATCAGCGAATCACGAAGACACGTTGGATAACACGAGCGAGACAGAGATAGCCGATTGAAGGAGTGTGTGTGTGTGTGTGTGAGAGAGAGAGAGAGAGATGGAGAGGGAGAGCAAAAGAGAAGGAAAGAGAAAGAGAAAAACGTCCACGAGACGTAGGAGACCGCGTGGCTTTCGTTCCGAGGGGTTTCACAGCAATAACGTGATTGTCAGAGTCGTTGGTGTGCGGATGCTCTTCAGGTTTTGCTTCCACAGTCCGGGGGCCTCTCTTCCTCGTCGTGTACGTATACATATATTTCGTTTCACGAGGGTACCAGAGCAGAGAGCGAGCGCGCGGGAGAGAGAGAGAGAGAGAGAGATAGAAGTTTGGTGGAAGAGGCGCGCGCGCGCGCCCTGCGCGAGGGCTGCCAGAGGGGTTCACACAGCAAGTCCAAAGGACACAGTAGAGTTTTCAAGCTCTCAAAGGGGGCTGAAGATCGTTCGAAAAAATTTCTTCTCGCCAACGACCGTAGGATACCACAGACGGCCGGGAGCCCCCTGTTTTATGGTTACGCCTTCGAACTACGTGGTTGGCGAATGTTCAACTGTTTGTTGGGCGTATACTATACGAGTTTCCGCCCACGGTGGACGTGCCATCTATATGGTTAAGGGGGGAAAACCACTAGCGACCATATCAGATATTATAGCCACGAATCCTACCTACATATGTACATATTTACGTACATGTATGGCTCTGGGTAATATGGTTTATTGGCACTGGTACGTGGTTACATGGGAGATCGCTTATGGGACTTATGACTCGCACACATTTGGACTTCATTTGCGAAAGTAGTTATATTCTCGTGGGCAGGGTAGCGATGTAGATATATTTATATATACGATTATTTGCGTTTATGGCTAAGAGTTACGAGACCATGCACAGAAGTGTGTACTTAAAGTACCGAGCGCCTCGGACTCGGTTGACGAGTAATTTGAAGTCGTTGAATGAAAATGAGGAACGAGGGAAGTATCGGGGTCGTAAGACGTGAAGTGGAGTAGAATTATTGGAGCTTTTAGGATTATCGCGAGTTTTGCGATCGTCCGTCCTCGTGGGATCTTCTGTTTTCCGGAAAACGTCCTTTTTTGTTCTTCGAAATAGTCACAAAAATGGTCAGCATTATCGAAATAATCGGAAAATGAGATATAGGCGGAAAAAAGTGGTCGAATGGCGGTGTGTGTGCGATCAAAATTCGAAAACTGCGTCGCTCTTATTGATCGGTGCACAAGCCAGTATACGTTTAAGCCGTCACCCATCTGAGTATTTAACGGTTTGATTTCCACCAGAGCCGCGGCGTTCACTAATGTTGATCCCCGGCTCTGGACTCTGCAAATCCCGCGCAGAAATTTTTGGGCTAAACAGGGCAAAGTTTTCTATACGGCAGCTTTTAGGATCGACGTATTTCAAATTCACAATGTTTTTCCATAGGTAGCGAGGTACAAGGTACTGCATTAACGTACGTAAGGTCTGCGTTAAGGTAGTAACCTTAATGTACGACCTTACGTACCTTGCACCTTGATACCTATTGAGAAACATGCAATTTTTCATAAAAATGTTACTTTTTGTATGCTAATCGGACCCCATCGTTGGGACGCGACATAAAAGGTGAGGTTAAGAGCAGGTAACTTGCTTTAAACTATAGAATCGTCTACGTTAAGGTACTAACCCCAATGAAGACGATTCTATAGTTTAAAGCAAGTTACCTGCTCTTGAACTCACTTTTTATATGACGTCACAGCGATGGAGTCTGATCAATATACAAAAAGTGGAATTTTTATGAAAAATTGCATTTACCTTGTGACAAAAAGTATTTACGAATATGTGATTATTCTTCATATTATAATTACAAAGGTCTGTGCCGTGGGGTTATGTTGAGTCAGTTAAGGGAAGACCTAGAACAAAAGATATACACTGAGTCAAAAAAGTATTCATACAGCTTGTTTTTTTGCGATAACTTTATAGACATAAGCGATACGCGAAGAAAGCCAATTTTATTTAATAGTACATCAGGTACAGGGATAAACTGCAAATGGAGAATTTTTTCCCAGGAATAATAGAAGAATTATGCAAAAAAAACGAACATTTTTGGGCCAAAAAAGTATTCGTACACTTACAATTGAGCTGCTAAACCTCGATATTCACTCACGGACGGTCTGACCTCTGCGTACAATGTAAACAAGTCTTCGTTTACACAATGGTTTTGACCTATTCCACGCGGTAGTAGATCTTCAAGCTGTGAACAGACACGATGGCAAAGAATAGCGAAATATCAATATCCATGCGAGATAGAGTGATTTTTCTTCGTAAACGCGGTGAAAGTTATCGAAAAATTAGTAAAGAACTAAATCTAAGTTTGGCAACAGTGCAATATATAATAAAAAAATACAAAAGAACAAACAGCACAGAAAATAAGCCACGAACCGGTCGACCGAAAATACTAACGGTGGGAGAGCGTCGGAGTATTGTTACAGAGGCTACAAAAAAACCGTTCACAAGTGCTCGCAGTTTAGCGAATGATGTCGCGGCACCATCGGGGAAGAGCGTGTGTCCCCAGACTATTCGAAACGTTTTGCATTCTGCCCAAATATACGGCAGAACTGTCCGCGAAAAACCATTAATTAATAATATAAATCGAGAAAAACGTTTAGGTTTCGCAAAAACCTACGTAAAAAAATCTATAGAATTTTGGAAACGTGTCGTATTCTCGGATGAATCGAAGTTTAACATCTTCGGGTTCGATGGCCAAAAATTGCAAGGACTAATGTTACCATTAGCGAGAGGGACTGGGATAAAATACTTGTGTAAAAAAAACTAATCCTGTAAGTGTCGAAGCTTTTTGTATATACAGACGTGCCGAAGGAGGGTTGGGCGCACGCTCGCCCGTCACCAAGTATAATATACTGTGGTATATATGTATGGCATTGGTACGTTTATACCCAAAGAATATTTACAGCTTTCACTCTGTCAGGAAGTAAAATCATTATCCAGGTATGATTGGAGGTTGTGAATTTAACGAAGAATCGTAAAATCGCGAGAGGAGGACGCGTCGTGCAAAAAGCGCCCTGTACAAAAAAACGCTACCGTGCTTTTAACGGAATAGCCTAATCAGGAAAAAAAGATATGAAAATAAATGTTAATTGATTAGTTCTTCTAAGCCTCCTTCGTAACGAAATTTCGTCTCCTGGAATTTCTGGCACTCTCAGTCTTTCTAAAAAAAAAAGTATGTCTCGTCAAGACATTTTATTATTATCTTCTCGAGTTTGCTTTCCAACAAAACGAAAAAAAAAATCCCCCATCAGCCACGATGGATTTCCTAAATTTTTCAAACGACCGAAACAATTGTCGACCCTGAAGAGAAATTTTTAGCGGGCATTGGTGATTTTGTCGCCTCATTTAACGAGAAAGGTCTCTCTCACTCGCTATCCCCGAAACTAGAGTGAAAAAGTTGCGTGAAAAATTAACGCGGCGCGCGCGCGTTCTTCTATTTGCAGCGGGGATAATCGTCAGAGCGAAAAGAATCGTCTCTCAGTTTACACAATTAAAAAAAAAAATTATGTGTATAGATATATAGGATACTGCGTGCAAAACTCATATACCGGAGACTGCACGCTCTGTGTGTCATCTCTCTCGCCGAACGAGAAATATTTACAACGCTCAGTCTGTCGTCCGGTGAGTAAAATCATAATGTATGTATGATGGGACGTTATAAATTTTATGACGGTGCTGGCTCTCTTGTATAAAAGTATATATACAATACGTATATATACTAACTATATAAGGTGCGTTGGTTGTGCTGACCGGTCACAACCAGAAGAGACAGGAGGCGCAACTAATATAGCACACTGCAGGAAAGTTGTAAATCTTTTTGCCGCCGCGCACGAGCTTCGGGACGCCACCGCTGCGAGAACAGTAGCGTTAGCGGAAGAAGACGAAACCGCGCGGTCACTGAGGCAGCACTGTCAGTTAGAGAGAGAGAGAGAGATAAATAGATAGATAGATGTAGAGAGGCCAAGAAAAAAATGGTAGAACCAGAGAAAGAGAAAGGTCGAAAGTTTGGAAGAAGTTGGTCCGGAGGAAGCTGCGGGAGGTCCTTTACTCGTTCGCAAGGGACAGCCATATACTTCCACGCCAAAATCCCTCTACCGTAGCTTATGAATCGCGAGTCAAATTACGTATTTATTAGTAACGACAAATAACAATATTTATCAACTATATTAACTTAATTAACTATATTAACTTTACTAACTTTATTAACTTTACTAACTTTATTAACCTTATTAACTATAGGGTAGAAAATCGTTTTATAGGGGTATAAAAAAAATGCCTTACGTTTCCTTAATTATTGTATATTTTATCTTTCTTTGTTCTAACATATACCCTTTCGGGTTTTTACATACGACCCTTCCAAATTCCATTTTTTTTTCTTCATTTTCCCCCTACAACTCCTGACCCTCACTTCGCTAACCTAACCTAACGATGATGCTGAAGTTTGCATCGTTGGAACACAATGAAATCAAGTTAAAAAAATAATAATAATTTTCGATATTGCTTAAGCTTTTCGCGAACATTTGGGACCCAGGCCCCTAACGGCGATCCCTCAACAATTTTGAACGATTTTCTACGTCCGGAAAGCACCCTAATGGGGAGGGTGAAAAACTGAAAAATGCTATATTCTATAGGATATGACAATGGTCTTGGGAGCGGCCGATGGGAAGGTTATACATTTTCTTTGTTTATTCATTTTCATTGATTATTTTATGTTTATTTTATTTTGTATTATTTTTACGTTTTAATGGCAGCATCGTCGCCATGCTGAGGAGCAGCCGAGGAGAGGAGAAATAAAAATTCATTAAGCAATATGTGAAAATCTCAAAGGAAAACCAGTGAACGGTACTTACTCTTTTTAATTCTTTTATTTCCTCATCTTTTTGCGCTAAATCGGCGTTGGAGCGTCGCTCTAAAATCGCTCAACATTTTTTATAGGTCTCTTTTAACGACGAGCAACGAATAACGATCATAAAAAAGTGGTTATCTTTTTACAGTACGGAGCCCGATTTTTTCAGTTTTTCATCCCCCCCCCCCATCCAGACATATAACATCGCTCAAAATTTTTTAGGTATCGCCGTTGGGGGCCTGGGTCCCAAATGTTCGCAGAAAAGCTTGAGCAATACCGAAAATTATATATTCTGTTTAAACTTGATTTCGCTGCGTTCCAACGATGCAAACTTCAGCATCATACCTAACGTCTATTGCGCCCGCGAATGTCTCAGCTACACTGTATCACATTTGCCATGGACACAGAGGGAAACTGCGGAAAACTCGTGTCGACACAGACGGCTTTGTTTTTAACCGAGTTTCAGTTGTATTTGGTACATCAGAATCTCAATAAAACTGGCTCCCGCTCAACAGTCGGCGGTCCCAGTCAGTACACGGCTAAGCGATCACCCACTCAAGTAGTGACCACGGCGAAAACCGCTTAACTCAGATAATCGCCATAGCCGATGTTTCCCTAATTGCTACTCTATAAATGATGATGAGAAAGAAAGTGAACGAACGAGCATATATAGTGATCGTTGTAAAGCATCTGATAAATAACCAGTGTGAGCAAAAAAAACAACAAATGGCTACCTAACCGAAGGACGAATCTCGAACACAAGCTTGTAAAACGAAATTCTCGATAGTGTTCAATATATAGCCAGTGGAGCCTGAACCGTCTTCTTTTGCTACGCGGTACAATGAGGGTCCGACGGTGGCGCGCTACAAATATTGTACTGTTCCGGGTCGAGGTGAGGATTGGAAAAAAGATTTACAATCCAGTTTTCTCTGGTTCTTCTGGCTTGCTCCTCGGGGCCCTATGACAGAAACAGTCGCGTACTATATATATATATACAAAGGTTTGTATAATAGCGTACTGTACGTCTTGAATTTCCCTCTTCAGTAGTGAGAGACACTCACGTTGTTGGAGCTTGGAGCGAAAGACCCCCCTTCGAAGTAACCCCCGTCGAGAACTATAAAACTCAATTTCGCGCAAAGTTCGAACAGATTATTTTCCGCTACGGGACACATTCGTTTAGGCTATGTCTGTTTCCTGGCGAATTTACCCCCGTAGTACGGAAGCTGCGCTCACGGTTGATCCGCCACGTTGTGGCGACTACCGCGCGAACGACTACCATTCTTTAATCTTCGTCACCTGAACCAAGGTCGTGGTACTTCTTTCTCGCCCTGTCAAACTTCACGCCAGCGGATTCGGACGTTTCGATATACTATTGATATAAACACAAGCACACGGAGGCATGGTCGAGACTGGAATTGTTAAAAAAAATATTTGAAACACGTAATTCTGCTTTGAAGTACACTTAAGGGCTCGAAAAAGGGTCCTTTTTCACGAATTTTCGTTCGCTGCTTAATGAATTATTTCAGGATTGGGAGAAGGGCATGTTTTTAATGACACTTTGAAATTGTTTTATAAACATTTTCATTGAAAAATAATAAAAATTAAGACAGTTATAATTTTTATACAAATTTTCCGTGACTATTTTTCTTTGAACGCTAGAATTCCTATCTCCGGCATGTTTCATCTGAAAAATAAAACAAAAATAGTTCTTTAATCCGCATAAATGTGGTTTTCGTTAAGGCGGTAGTCTGGTCTAGAGCGAGATTTTTGACGTCATTTCTAATGTGCAATAACGTTTAAACCGTTGAAGTTGTCTTGATGAAAATTTACACGTGCATTTATTGATCCTTAGAGAATACTTGTACATTAAAAAATAAAATTATTTTAATCATTTTCATGTAGTTTTTTGCCTCGTTGCAACATGGTGCGCCGAAATCGGCGCCCACTTTGGACAATGTTGTATGCATCTGAAAAAAAAAATATATATATATTCTCAATCTGTATGAGTATTCTGAGCACTGGTAGCAGAATTGGTACTTAAAAAAAATTTTTGACAAAATGGCGGCTTGTTGAACTTTCATTAATGATATTTCATTATTCGACGAGTTATAAAATGTCGGCAAAATTATTGTTCGACTTAATAAAAAAAAAATTTAAGTACCAATTCTGCTACCAGTGATCAGAATACTCATACAGATTAAGAATATATATATTTTTTTTTTTTCAGATGCATACAACATCGTCCAGAGTGGGCGCCGATTTCGGCGCACCATGTTGCAACAAGGCAAAAAACTACATGAAAATATTTAAATTAATTTTTTTTTTAATGTACAAGTATTCTCTAAGGATCAATAAATGCACGTGTACATTTTCATCAAGACAACTTCAACGGTTTAAACGTTATTGCACATTAGAAATGACGTCAAAAATCTCGCTCTAGACCAGACTACGGCCTTAAGCGGAGCCGTTTTTTTTTCTAATTAATTTTTTTATTTACAATTTATTGTTCTAAATTACATTTGAAGAAAAAAATGTTATTTAACGTGCCGCCATTTTGAAAAAAATCAATTAAATGAAAAACGGCTCGGCTTAACGAAAGCTGCATTTACGCAGATTAATAAAATATTTTTGTTTTATTTTTCAGACGAACCATGCCGGAGATAGGGATTTTACCGTTAACGGAAAAAATTTTACGAAGAATTTCTATAAAAATTATAACTGTCATAATTTACATAATTTTTTGATGAAAATTCATTAAGTAGCAAACAAAAATTCGTGAAAATGAACCTTTTTTGAGTCTGTTCACAGTTCCAAGATGTACCCCCTTAAGACGATGCGAAGGGTAAACTTAACCTGACAAATGTACGGTGAAATTATTCTCGGATATGTTTAGCATTTAGGAATAAAGCCATAGCATTAGGTCCCGCGTCAGTTAATTATATGCAGGACTGAATGATTTCCCTTTGTTCTGAATGTCAATCAGAATGGTTTCACGGAAACTTTCAGTTGTCTCACTGCTGTGCATTCGTGGTACACGTTTAACATCGTCTTGTGGAAGTACGACTATTACTTTGAAGTAAAAAAAAAAGTGTTTGTATGAAAAATAATCATTTCTTACAAAACGTAGAATCACAATTCAACACTTTGTAAGATTTTACTCCCTGTTTTATTTTTGATAAAAAAAAAAAAAAGTTTCGAAAAAACTTGAATCCATAGTTTAGGGGTTGCAAATAGGGACTGGACGGTGGTGTGGCCGCCATCGCTTTAAGGGTATTGCAAACTTGACACCTGCTAAGACCTAGAGTGACTGAGGGATGTGACGCGCAAAAATTTCCATCTTTTCCGCGTACAACCTGCGTACTTAATATCTGTGTAGACATTCTTCAAGTATACTGGTATACCATGGTAAAACGCGACGCTTCGTCACGCATAGTGCCCGCGTTCCGGAACACATCGGCGTGTCATCCCCTGTGAAAGAAGTGTTTCAAAGTCGTTTTAGTTCCGTGTCGCACTTTTTCTCCTTCTCGCCTCTCGGTCTCATCGGTTTTTGTCGGTTTTTGTCTTTTTTGGCATTCTCGAGTAATATTATATGTCCAGCGGGAGCTTCTGGAAGACAACGGGTTCGGGAGTCCACGAATAAGGGTCTCAATATTTCCATTCACCTCTTTCTTTCACCGTGGCATTCTGAGAATACCCGTTGGATTCGGATGACGATGCAACAGGGGGGCCTCGGATGGCTCGACCGAAGAATATCGCGAGAATGGGATAAAATGAAATTCGATTTAATTCAATAAAATTTATTTAAAATGGATTAATCGTCAATAAAATATGAAAACAGTTTGTCAAAAATTGAAATAGCAGTAATTTTTTTTACCGCAAAGTTTAGACGAATGACGAGTAAAGTGTGTTGTTCACTCTTTGAAAAAAAAAAAATCTAGTGTGTCGTGACGCACGATTGAAGTGAAACTTCTTGTATGTATTCGTAGAGGGAAGAGGTAAGATGTTGAAGAGGATAGTGAGCAGGAGAGAGATTAAAAAACACATTAAATCACTGAGTCAACAAATGGTAATTATTTGATATTTTTTTATTGAGAATTTTGTTTTCTGAAAAAACTTCACGTATTTCCAACTGGGTTATCCGTCAGCGGTGTATTTAAATGTACAACATTAACAATTGGATTATGATAGCTGAAGTATGAAATAAAATGTTTCAGCTCTATATTGTGCAAATTTCTCGCAAAAACCGCGGCGATCATTTCTACCGTTAATCATTTTAAATGCAAATTTGTCATTTAGAAAGTCTAGTAATGCTTGAGACTCTGGGTTGGAAAAACTGACGTTGAAATCTCCAGCAAGAATTACTGGTTATTCTGCGTAATCTACAGGTTCTCCAACAAGTTCTGCGAGTGCTTGGGAACCTGCAATCGACAGTGGCAATAAAGATTTACCGAGGAACAGTTTGATGTCACGGATTGCAGAATTGGGTGATACGTAGACTGCTATTAAAATCAGTTTTTGTGTTAAATGTTCGCGATTCCTAATTTGGCATTGTACTGCACACAAGTCACCAATTCTTGCTGATGTTGAAATCGTTATTTCAGCGTCACTCGTGTAAAGAGCCTTTATATCCAGATGAGGCGTAACAATATGACACTTGTCTCCTTGATTATGATAAATGGTAACGCCTGAATTTCTTTTTTCATTACGCTGAAATCTAACGACAAAATCAAAGTTTGGAATCGGTACAGGAGGATGATTGTCGTCCGTGAATGTCTCTGACAGCATTAAAATATCGGTAAGAGAGTCGCGTCTTCAGGGGAAAGACGCAACTCTCATAGGCTATTTCGATTTAGCAAAACTGAAATAGCCAATTACAAGGAATATTCCAGCGGAAAGGCGCGACTTCTATAGGCTATTTCGGTTTTGCGTCGGACGCTATGATATTGCGTCTGGTTTCTCTCTCTCCCTCTCTCTCGCACCGACTCTCTATCCTTATTCGCCCCGTATGTATCTTCTATCCCCTCTACGCATGCGTCAGCCAACTCGCTTTCCTTATTGGATGTACACGCTAGCATTGAATGCCACGCGAGAGCGGTCACGCATAACGCGTTAAACGACTATACTCGATTAGGGGGGGGGGGGTTTAAAGGCGAAAAAAAAACATATTTTTATGATTTTTTTGCGGCGACATGAGTAATATAATTTTATTGAATAGCATTACATATTATTGTACAACTATTGAAGTATCTCAGAAAAAATTTTCAATGAAAAATATTGATAAATAAGCCGGTGACGTTGAATCTCCAGAGGCGCCTTAAAAAAAAGTGGTTTTGCGGTGAACATTATAACTCGTTACCGGATCATCTGAAACAAAAAAATTGATATGCATTTTAAAGTTGATGTATTTCTCGAGGTAATCAGGAAGAGTTTTTTTTTTTCTATTTTTGTGCAGCACTTGGAAGTGAAAAACGCAATTTTAGCTCAAAAAATCGCGCTTAATTTGTTATTAAAAAATTGAAAAAATTAAAAAAAAAAACTCCTGATTACCTGTTGATTTATGTGAAGAAGTAATGTTAAAATTTTCAAAAGGATCGGTTCAGTAGATTTTGAGTTCTAATGTTTACAAACTTCAAAAATGACGTTTTCGGGAAAATCGATTTAAAGTTTTTTATACGTACCGAGCGGCTACCGAGCAGGTATAAAAATCAGGTATCACGGCCGGTCGTGATACCTGATTTTTACGGATTTTAACGGAGTAAAACTAACGGAGTTAGTTTTACTCCGATTGACTTAAAATTTATACACAATATTCTCGACATATTGTTCATTCAGAAAAAAATAAATAAATGCAAAAAAAATAATTTTAAAACCTTACCCCCCCCCCCCCCCCCAAGAAGTTTCACTTCAAAAAAAGAACGTTTTGCTGCTCGGCAAAGTTCTCTACCCCTGTAATCGTACTGTCAGTGCGATATGAATTTTTTGTCGTTTGTTTCCATACATTCTGCGCACGATTGACAATAAAATGCCAAACAGCTCAGTGTCTACGAAGTCTTAAACTTTTTGTTACAACCTCCCCTATGGGATTAACGCCGCAGATTTCAAATAAAACCGAATTAGCAAGAGTTACATTGCTGGAAAATAACTGAGAAAAAAATTTCCTTTTTGTTTTCTTAAATTGATCAATGTCGGTGGGATTGGAACAAAATAAAATAATTTACCGCGATTAACCCGAGAGGGTATTGGTAAGCAGAATGTAGGAATATTCGGGTAAAAGTAGGGTAAAGTGGACCAACAAGTTTATCATCACAGATTATTTCGTTGCCGCGATTAACCCTGGGGGGAGGTTATTGGTAAGCAGAATTTACGAATGTTCGGGTAAAAGTAGAATAGACAAGTTGATCCTCACAGATTATGGCCTTTCTATCTTTTTTCCCCTTTTATCCTTTTTTGTCCGACTACAATTATCGAAGACGATTTACAACCCCCAAAACATAACCTTCCAAGCATCGCGATTTCACAAATATTTGTCGATTAGCTTTCCACATTTCCGTGCTATAATCGAGACTAGTAAAAGTGTTCGTAATACCCATGCAGACAATGACTCACCGGAAAAAGTTATACGGTGCGATGTAGTAATGCACACTAAGTAAAAAAAAAAAAACGAACTTTTATACGTATAATTATCGAATTTTTTTGTCTTCAACTTCCATGAGAGATCAAGATAATTCGTGGGTAATTATTTCTTCTGATTAATTTCACCGTCATTACGTACCGTGTAATTATGCAACTGTTTGACCCAACTCTCGAGCTTTTATATAACATTGGAGACTAAAAATCACAAGGGCGTATCCCAAATCACTTAACATGTAAAATGATGAGGATTAGGCTCTTTTGTTTTTTAACCACAGTCAACACATATATATATTTATATACATTCCATTTTGTATGGGTGTTGGATAGACTGCTAGAAAATAAAAGGGCGTACCACCCCCGTAACTTTACGTGTTAAATTTTGTGGGATACGTTTTTTTTTTGTTAGCGTTCGACAGAACGAGAAAAACGAACCGCATGTATATGAAGGGGTCGGAAAAGAGATTTGAGAAATGTCGGAATGATTGAGAAGTATTAATGCTGGAAAAGTTGGTGTATTTTGGGGGGTTTCTACTTTCCGACGGCATAGCCAAAAAAGAAGGGGTGAGGGGTTCTCGGGAATTAAAATGAAATTTAAAAAAACTGCTCTGTCGCGGTCCACTTTGTCCGCGATTCTCGCGGCTCTCTCACTCGACCTCATCTTAACCATATATATACTATATATATATATATATATATATATATATATATATATATATATATATATATGTAGAGGGAGAATTTCGACCATACTAATGTGTGTGCTTCCACTATAAACAGCCGCATTAAAAATTCGAATGGACCCCACAACGCCGCCCCGATTCTCACCTAGTTTAACATAACAACGACACATCGGCCATTACTCAAAACACGACCGCGACCGATCTCTTTCACGTTTTTTTTTCTTCTTTCCCTTAGTCTTAGAAAAAAAAAAAAATTCGGCTTCTTTGCGGGTTCTCCAAAAACTCTTCGAACGCTCGACGAGTTTCTTTGCTCTGTATACTAGACTTGTATGTATTTTTTTTTCTCTCTTTTCCAAGAGTCAGTGTGAGGTCTTCCAGAGTCTCTCTCTTTCTCTCTCTCTCTTTTACCGCCCCCGAGGCGTCTTTGACAACGACTGATGCCCGGTTATCTTTCATCAAGATTTATCGGGGACTTGGACTAATTGCCCCTTTTAATAGAAATTTTTTTTCTATCCTTTTCCTCATACCGAGCGATCACTTTGAGAAACGAGAAAAAAAAAATGATACACACATGAAAACACGTTCTCGCGTTTGACGTGTGCGTTATTCCGGGATGTGTCCGCGTAGTTTTTTTGACGCTTGGCTCCCCCCCCCCCACACACCAAGATATATTAGTGCGAGAAAATTTTTGTTCTTCATAATGTACCGCGCACCCGTGAGATTTTGCTATTGCTCTCGATGAAATATATTTTCATGGTACACATCGTTAAGGGGGGAAATAGGGTTCGGTGCAAAAAATCGATTTTTTTTTAATTTCATAAATTGTTAGTAAAACTATTGAAAAATATGTTCCCAAAATTTTAAATGAAAATTCCGATTCGTTCTATTGTTATAAGCCATTAAAGTGAGTACCTCTCCTTCAGGCCCCAAGCGCGCTATTTTTTCAAACGCGTTTTTCTGAAAACGACTTTTTTTGAACTTGTGTACACGCTAGTTTGAAAAGTTTTCAACCAATCGTTTTGATAATTTGCGGTTACTTTCTTCATAGTATTGCGCTCTATATGAACCTAAAATCGGAATATTATCATTATTTAAAATAATTTTTTTTTGCAAATAAAGTTGTAAAAAATGGCAAAAATCCATGCTTTTTTGTTTTGACCCCTGTAAAAAATTCAATTTTCTATTATTTTGATAGCATTTAGGTTCATATAGAAGAGAGACATATAATATAAGTAAATTTCAACCTCGTTTGATTCCAGATGAAAATTGCGGCTTCCAGAATGTACGCAAAATGCTGAGTCTGATTGTGACCTGCAATATAGGGTCGCTAATATCTTCGGTGTTTTTCAAGCAAATTCTTCAAAAATGCTATGGTATATACTTAAATATATGTATAAAATATTCTCAAAGTTTCAATGAATCATATTCATTTTTTATACTATAAAAAAATGTATGAAAGTCATTGAGAAAACGCTGTCCTAACCCTATTTCCATCCTTAAGGAAGATTTGTTCTACTTTGTGGAAGGTGTTACTTGACCGCTTAACGATATTTTTTTTTGTTATTTGCACTGTAGAAAAATTAGAAAATCGGTGTATATGTTCATCCTCCAAATAATTAGAAGGTTTCAAAGACATTTGTTAATAATTCACAAAGATATACCTTGCAATTATTTTGAAGGTCGTAAAAACCTTTTAATCCTCACTTTTTGATTAATGTAATACTCAAAAAGTGCGGATCAATTTTTCTGTTCTTCCTCGCACCAAATTTATCGATTTATTCTTTTTTGATGTTTTTTTTTCTTCAATATTTTCACTTTGTTTTCAGGGATAAGTTGTTTTTCCCAGTTTTCAATGGTAGAGTGTCCATTTTATATTATCGGCTGAGTGATGACGCCCAAGGCCAGTTGTTATAGCCTTGGGCCCGTAAAACCTGTTCAAAACGATGCTTGATCAACGAAATCTCGTTCGTGATTGATTTCGAGAACTATACATTTATATTCTCGACTTGGATGCCCAAAACAGCTTCTCTCCACTTCGGAAGCAAGACAGTTCTGGTAGTCCTGTCGTTTGTGTTATAACAACGTTCCATAAGTGGATCAAATAACCCCTTACTTGACACACATCTGTCAATATTCTAAAGCGAACGATATACTTGTGGACGAAATACAAATCGGCATTTTTTCCAAATGTCTTTGCGGGTATTTGGGATAATTAGAATCTCTTTTTTTTTATTACTCGCCGTCAAGACGCCGCTTTGATAATGCCAAAGGCCAGACCAATCGATCATTGGAGGGAAGAAATAAAAATTGAAATGTAAAAAAAGTGGAGTACGTGCAACTAGTTAACAAATATTTTGAATGTTAATTTTTTTCTTACAAATCATTACTGTTATTATTATAGAATGGGAAAATGCTAGGGTAAGGAATGAATAATTAACATCATTTTCCATCGTCCCATCTGGGTGTTAGTCTCTTTCGAAATTTCATGACGTTCAGCCATATATCTCTCTCGTTCTTTGCCAGCTATTTTCACTTTCGTGAGTGATTTTTCTTCTCTCACCTTTCTCTTTCTCTCCTCGCGCAGATGGAACTATTGTCTCTCGAGGATTGTACCCTCAAGATCTCGTAACAAATATTTTTGTATTTACGTAATTTCGTTATATTTCTTCTTTTGTTCGTTTCATTGTTCCCCTTCCCCGAAGATCAAAAAATACTTTTGGTCCACTGGTGTGCTGCTGCTGGTCTTGAGGGAAAGGCTTTTCTCGTTAGCCCGAAAGAATGAAGGGTTTCGAAACTTTTTTTTCTTTCTTTTATTTCGAGCATAATACCTCGACTGGATTGACGTCTGGAAGGTATATATATATCCATATGCTGGGAACACTAAGGTTTTTCCTCCTGACCAAACACCCGAGAGCCTAACTCTTCGCCTCACTGTATGCATATCTCATTAGACTCCCAAATGTCCAAAATATTCTTCCTGATTGCCTTATTGAGCCTCGTGAACGAGTCGCTCTTTTGCATAACTTTGGAACTCGCTCTTAGTCTCAGAAATATGATGGGATGCTGTGCGCGGGGGCCACCCGCGTGTGCATACTCGAGGACGCAAAAGGAAAGTGTCGATACGTGTATGGGCTCTTTCGTGACAAATTTACCTACGTTACAATGTCTTTAGACAGTACCTTGTCTCCTCAGTGAAAAAAAAAATCATTGAATGTTTAGGATGTCGTCAAAATATTTTTTGTTTTTAAAAGAAAAACATCGATTCTTTTTTTTTTACGACAAAAGCAATTTGTAAACTGTCATATTCGTTAAACCCACAAAAAAATTCTCGTAGAAACGTAAAATAATTGATCGAGAATAAAAATGAAGTAAAAAATTGATTCCGTTTGATGGACAGAATGGAGGAACAAGAAAAAAGTCGTAATTTGTCGGATATTGATCAATTAGGGATGGAATAGCCCATATATTTGGTATAACCGATCAACGAAGCGGTTAATACGCGGTCGGGGGGGAGTTTTCGGGCAAATTATGCTAAATTCTTTATTTACCGTGCTCGACACCCGTGGAGCGTCAGTGTTTCTCTTTTCTTCTCACCTCCTCCTCTTCCCCGCGACCCGACCATGAACAAGCATTGCTGCATTTTTCTTTTCGAAACACCTGCGAATTAATTATCTAAAACGGAGAAACTTTTGGTTCATTGTTGCACGACAATGGCGAACGGTTCAAAGTCCACTTTCATTGTGTCCGATGCTTTTTTGTTTTTCTTCTTTTTTCATAGTGGACGGGAAATAAATAATATATTTATGACGTGGATCTCCAAATCTCTATCTTCCTGTACAAACGTCGGGAATTTATGAATATCACGATTGAGATCATCGAAGATTTCTTTGTCGAATTCGTAGAATAATCACTGATGAAATTGTTATTAATAATTATAATGACACGCGATGAAAATTAGAATAGTTTTGGTGAATTCACGGTATTTCAAATCGAATCACGGTTCATTTTATCGTTCAAATTCACTCAATTAGTGTGGTCAATCATTGCTACTTATTTTGCAATCAATAATCATCATTATTATCCCATATTAAGCAGTATTGTTCACGTTTAGTACCGCGGTGGGTGACCGCTTAGTAATCTGCACTGTCTTGTGACTATGGGGCGGGAGACATTTTTTGCTGAGCTACTGATCGTAAATAGAACGGAAACTACGGGTAAAATGTAGTTGGACTGTATTGGCAAGGTTTTCCGCAGTTTCCCTGTGCCCTCGTGCAAATGCGATACCGTGCATTAAGGGAGGAAATAAGATTAGGACAGTGTTTTCTCAATGATTTTCATGAATTTTTTTATAGTATACAAAATGAATATAATTTCTTGAAACTTTGAGAATATTTTATACATGTATTTAAGTATATACTATAAAATTAAAATTAAAATTTTTACTATAAAACACCGAAGATATTAGCGACCCCATATTGCAGGTCACAATCTGACTCAGCATTTTGCGTACATTCTCGAAGCCGCAATTTTCATCAGAAATCAAACGAGGTTGGAATTTACTTTTATTATATGTCTTTCTTCTATATGAACCTAGATGCTATAAAAAAATAGAAAATTGAATTTTTTACAGGGGTCAAAAGAAAAAAGCATGATTTTTTGCTGTTTTTTACAACTTTATTTGCAAAAAAAAAATATTTTAAATAATGACAATATTCCGATTTTAGGTTCATACAGAGCGCAATACTACAAAGACAGTAACTGCCAATTTTCAAAACGATTGGTTGGAAACTTTTCAAACTAGCGTGTACGCAAGTTCAAAAAAAGCCGTTTTCAGAAAAACGCGTTTGAAAAAATAGCAAAATGCTGAGTCTGATTGTGACCAGCAATATGGGGTCGCTAATATCTTCGGTGTTTTTCAAGGAAATTCTTCAAAAATTTTATAGTATATACTTAAATATATGTATGAAATATTCTCAAAGTTTCAATAAATTATATTAATTTTTTATACTATAAAAAAATTCATAAAATCATTGAGAAAACGCTGTGCTAACCCTATTTCCACCCTTAATGGCTTATAACAATAGAACGAGTCGGAATTTTCATTTAAAATTTTGGGATCATATTTTTCAATAGTTTTACTAACAATTTATGAAATAAAAAAAAATTGATTTTTTGAACCGTCTAACCCTATTGCCCCCCTTAAGAGTGTTTGCGGACAACACTGTTGGGAGGAGAGGGCGCGCGCGTCCGAGGGAATTGATTGGGAATCGAAGAAAGAGAAATGAGACGTAATAAAGTGGAAATTTATACGATCGCACATAGATAAAAAAAATAATAACGGCATTGCTTTTTTTTGTCCGACTTAATTTTTCATTAAATCATCGTGTGATTTGTCATTTGAAATTATTAAGACAAAATTGCTTTTCATTTAAAAGAACAATCATCAGTTTAACAGATAATTTTCTTGTTCTTTAACTTGAAAATCGGCGATTCCGAAGATCAATGCGTTTCCGTCGTTGCGTATCTCTCTATATTATATAAATATATCGCCGCCGTCGTGTACAAGAGTTGAGGAGAGCGAGCGGGATCGAGTAGGCTGGGTGATGGGATCGAGCGGGGGCGGGGGTGGCTCATCTTCCTCGGCGGCTTCACTAACACTTATACTCGCTTCGCTCGGATGAAACGCGTACATCGTCTCTCAACGATGGACCAAGCCCTAGCGGCTGTCTACGATTTTTTTCGCCGATTTTCAACCTGCTCTCACGGCTACAATAATTAAGATATCGGGATGGTCCAAAATGCATTCTCTAAGTCTACTCGAGACGTTTACAAAACCCCCTTCAAAATTCAAAATCGACCAACCGGGAACCAAGTTATGGCCATTTGAAATTTCGACATTTTAAGGTTTCTGAAAAGGTAGGCAAAAAATTAGAAGTTTTTTTTTCTTTTTTTTTTAATATTTCGATACCCTATTCGATCGGAAATTTTCCGCTGATTACGAATAACATCGAGTTTTTGTCGAAAACTCAAAAAATCAATGGGAAAAACGCGAAAATCGAATAAAATTACTTTTTGGACGATTTTCAATGAAATTTCGAGTTTATCAAAGAAATGGCTACTGAATTAGTAACCAGCGAGTCAAAATACATCAATATAGCGTCCTAAAATGAAATTTGAAAATTCAACATTTTTTTGCATTTTGGCCAAACAGAAGTGGCTTCACCAAAATCGCTGTAACGTTGCTTCCCGATGGAGTTGGAACCCCAATCTGTGCTCATTCTTTTCGTTACCGTTCAACCTTTAAAATGCCGCTTCGTTTATTGAGCTACGATTTTTTTTCGATTTTTCATAGATTTTCAAAGTTGGAGTATCGATTTTTACGAATTTCTCCATACATACCCCTTCTCATTTTTTTCGCCGATTTTCAACCTGCTCTCACGGCTACAATAATTGAGATATCGGGATGATCCAAAATGCATTCTCTAAGTCTACTCGAGACGTTTTGGAAACGCTCATCAAAACCCAAAATCGATGAAACGGAAGTCGAGTTATGGCCATTCGAAATTTCGACATTTTTAGGTTTTTGAAAAAGAGGGCAAAAAATTACAAATTTTTTTGGTTCTTTTTCCAATGTTTCGATATGCTATTCGATCAGAAATTTTCTGCTGTTTACGAAATATCTGCGCGATAAAAAAGAAATTCATTTGATTAAAATAGATTTTCAATTGCATAAATTCACATCGTTTCTGTCCATAAATAAATATATACTTTTATGTACTCTCATTTTCTCTCTCATCCTTCATAAATCATAATTTATTCAGTGTCTAGTAAGTATATATATATATATCGCTGTAGCGGTTTATTGCTGCTATCGTGACGTCGTAACAGTTGTTCAAAAAAATGAGATTTTTTACGCGTGGACATGATGAGGAAGGGAGGAGGATGCTCATTTCGTGTAAATCCGAGACGTCACATAATTTACGTTAAATTTGGCAATGAGCTCTTTGCTGGGTAGTCGCGCGAGCATCAGAGGACTCTCAAAAGGGAAAAAGGAAAAAGAAAAAAAAAACGTGAGAGAGAGAGAGAGAGAGAAGGAGCGAGGCACGGCGAGCCAAAAGAGCGGCACCTTTGAAGGAATTAGTCTTATTGGGCACAAAATTGGAACAGAGGCCTCCTGACCCTGCGCATAGAGGCCTCCACACGCAGTTTACATGTATATATATATACATATACATATGTATAGTAAAAGAGGGCCTCACGAGTCTCTCTCGCTTCTCCTCTCCTTCGAGCTCTCTCTTTCTCCTCTCTCTCTCTCTCTCTTTCTCTGTGCCTCGCACTCCCTTTTACTCGGCACCCTCTTCGTATATACGTCTATACCATAACGAGCTGAATTATGTTCATACCCCATCTATGCTCATAGTCAGAGGCCCCTCATAGTTTGCGAACCCACGCAGCAAACAGCCCCCACACGAAGCCAAGCTTCGCTTCTTTTTTTTCTCTCCCTCTCGCGACTATGCGATTCAATTCGCCGACGAACAGAAAAGTTCAACCCCTGCCCAAACGAAAAAGCCCAATGTCACAGTTCAACAAGTATAGATTCGTGAATCCGCGCCCTCATCAAAATTTCCGAACTTTCGAACGCGTCGGCGTTCGATCGATAAGAAATTGTAGTAATTTCGTGAATTTTTTGACACTTTTTTTCGGAGAACTTTCGTCTGGTTAGCGATGAGAAACTTGAAGTTTCGTGACAAAATGTTTATGCAATTACGTTAACTTTTAGTATATTAATAATCGTAAAAAATATCGTATTTCATGAAAATAACCGTGTTAATGTGGTTTAAGTAGAATTTTTACAATTTTCAATATATTGCAAACGTTTTGTTTTTAAATTTTGTCCTAAGATACAATCATTTTTATAATATGGCGTCGCGCGTTAACGCAACACACGTACCCGAAGAGTTAATTTCATGAAAGTAACGAATTATTTTATGAAAGTAACGGTGTTGATGTGATTTAAGTGTTAAAGAATTTTTACGATTTGCAATATATTGAAAAGCTTTTTTTTTCCTTCCTTTTGTCCTGAGATACAATTCTTTTTATAATATCGCGTCGCGCGTTAACGCGACACACGTACCCGAAGGAGTTAATTTCGAAAACCAATTGAATTGTTATTTCGAGAATTTTGGTCACAATAACGGTTGGAAAATGGCAATAAGTGCGTTGGGTGTTCGAGTATTGGGACGCGCTCGAGGTATTCAGAGGTTTTATTTTGCGCGCGTGTTTGTGTATATTCTCGGGTGGCATCCACGTGCGAAAGAGTTTTTCAGAGTACAAGCGATATGTATAAGTGAAGTAAGGGGATTCCCCCTTCCGCGATGAGATTCGCAAGTACGTAATGGGTATTGGCTCTGTGCGTAACTTACTTCGCGTAAGATATGTTGTGACCCTTGACATCGAGGCGTTGCGGATCTTTATTCTCTATATAGCAGTTGGGTTATATATATTATATATATATATATATATATATATATATATATATATATATATATATATATAATCTCGTGTTTAGCAGCAGCAACCACACACAGCATCCGCTCAAGCAAAGGTATACGAGCAAGATGATCTTTTCCCTCTCGCTGGGTCTCGAGGCAATTGCAATATATGCCTGCATCGACTTCTCTCCCCGGCGCATACCTATACGCGAAATGGGCAAAGTCAGCAAAACGTATTATCATCGTTTTGTACCCCGACGGTATTACTTTCGACTCGCGGCTCTCCGTCTTTTATTTCAATAGGAAATTACGCACGTCTCATACACTTTGGACGAAGAAAAAAAGGGAAAAAAAGGTGACAACTTAAATATATCGATGATTCTCGCTCGTTTTATCATCCTGCGACCTTCATCATTTTTTTTTCCATTTCGAAACAAACTACCCTCGTCTTTTCATACTCTAATTCATGGTTAGATTTTTTCTTTCCAACATCCGTCCCGTACATTTTAATTATCATATTTTGCCGATCATTTGAATGTTGCTGTTTTCTTTCTATCGAAACTATCGATTAAGGGGGGAAATACGGTTAGGACAGCGTTTTCTCAATGATTTTCATGAATTGTTTTATACTATAAAAAATGGATATAATTTATTGAAACTTTGAGAATATTTTATACATATATTTAAGTATATACTATACAATTTTTGAAGAATTTCCTTAAAAAACACCGAAGATATTAGCGACCCCATATTGCAGGTCACAATCAGACTCAGCATTTTGCGTACATTCTGGAAGCCGCAATTTTCATCTGAAATCAAACGAGGTTGGAATTTACTTTTATTATATGTCTCTCTTCTATATGAACCTAAATGCTATCAAAAAAATAGAAAATTGAATTTTTTACAGGGGTCAAAACAAAAAAGCATGATTTTTTGCCATTTTTTACAACTTTATTTGCAAAAAAAAAATTATTTTCAATAATGATAATATTCCGATTTTAGGTTCATATAGAGCGCAATACTATGAAGAAAGTAACTGCCAATTTTCAAAACGATCGGTTGAAAACTTTTCAAACTAGCGTGTATGCAAGTTAAAAAAAAGTCGTTTTCAGAAAAACGCGTTTGAAAAAATAGTGACCGCTCGGTTATACACGTGGCGCGCTCGGAGCCTAAGGAGAGCAACTTACTTTAATGGCTTATAACAATAGAACGAGTCGGAATTTTCATTTACAATTTTGGGAACATATTTTTCAATAGTTTTACTAACAATTTATGAAATAAAAAAAAAATCGATTTTTTGAACCGTCTAACCCTATTTCCTCCCTTAAAGGTATCGACATTTATGAAGGGGTGGTTTTTTTTTCTCGTCTTAAATTCATCCGTTACAACAAAAAAGTTCAGATTTTGTTGAACACTCGTTTTGCTTCGTTATTTTGATAATTTATTCCAATATTTTCGAGAATTTTTTCAAGAAAAACGCAAGATTTTTGGAAATCAGCTTTGTTTCAAATCGAATTTATTTAAAAAATTTCGTCTAATTTATCTGAGAAATTGTGGAGCCGAAAGAGGCGGAAAACTGACCTTTATATACGTACCATTGATAGGTACCGATAAATTTTCGATTTAAAAAAAAAACATAGAAAAATGTTGCAAGTCACCGAATATTGTGAATTAAATCCCCGACACGAATGCTGTTTAAGGAAAATCTTGAAAAATTAGAGAATAGTCGTTTGACTTGTGCGAAAAGGTGAGCAAAATTTTGCTCGAATGAAAAATGGTAATGAGTCGTAGGGTGAAAAAAAGTGCGGCAATTCCATATTTTTATATATTTTTATGAGGAAAGGAGAGACTGCCTCAACATTCGCGGGGTTTTTAACAATAAAATAATGCGTAAGTCGGTAGGAATTCTGTGGTTCTTGCAATGGCAGCGTAATTCAGCATATCGGTGTGTATACACTCTATATAATGGCACTTGGATAATGGTGTCGGAAACCAAACCGACAAAGGAGTTTATTTAAATAACTCGAGGGGGTTCAAACTATGGTCCAATATATTTATATATATATCGCACTAAAATTTGTGTACGCGCAAGCGATATTATTTGAGCGGTAAACGCTGCTGCTCTCTCCTGTTTTTTTTTCGTCCGTTCCCTACTTCCCGCATGTATATATATGAGAAAAGGGTCGCGCGAATCTCTCGCGGACTATATGGTCCATGCAGTCATTTATACGTTATATATGGCTTTCTTTATGCGTTTCGTCACACGAACCGGAGAAACGAATTGCGATTGAACAGTTTAAATAATAAAATTATTCATCAGAGATAATCACTTACTCGATCAATTTACTTTTTGTCATGAATGCAATTTTTTTTTTACTTAATTTCATTGTAACTAATCGAAATGAAGATTTGGAATGTTTGACATTTCGGGCAATTCCAATGTTTGTCTGATTTTCATTCTGGATGAGCAAAGTGAGCTTTCAAAATTTTTGTCTTTCTCATTAGGGAAAATGAGAATGAGATGAACTAACGAGGAAGTAATGCGCGAGTTTTTAATTGCCACCGGAGGGGTATTTTTCTTTCTGAATTCATTACATGAATCCATTATTTGTAAATTCGTCTCGCGATTAGTTTGGTCGTTTTTTTTAAATACGAGGTCTGTCCCAAAAGTATCGCGAATTTTTAATTTCCGCGGGCTACGTATATTCGATTTTCGAGTTTTTTGTGGCGTTAGGTTGGTACTCATGTCCCTCACTTATGCTGAAAAAATCGGCCATTTTGAAAGTTTAGTTAATTGTTGACAGCTGTTTTGGTTAGACGTGTTTTAGCTTGTCTTCGATTTTTGCCTATTCCAAAAAAGCATCTTCCATTGCGATGATTGAGCTTTGGTTTCCACGTCATAACCATAAACCCATGATTCGTCACCAGTTATGACCCTCGGGAGCAAATTTGGGTCGTCGCGCACCGAGTTCAACAGCTCCTTAGCAATGTTAACGCGACATTGTTTTTGTTCGAAATTGAGCAATTTTGGCACGAATTTCGCGGCGACCCGTCTCGTGCCCAAATCATTGGTAAAAATCGAATAGCACGAGCCAATCGATATGTTTAGTTCCTCAGCAACTTCTCTAACGGTGATTCGACGATTGGCCAATATTATTTTCTTCGCTTCATCAATGTTTTCGTGTGTTGTTGATGTGCTCGGGGTTCCGGAACGCAATTTCGTTGTTCGCATCTACTCGGCCCTCTGAGAACATTTTGTACCACCGATAAACGTTGCTTTGGTCCAAGGTAGCTTCACCATATGCCACAGTCAACATTCGCAATGCGTCCGCGCACTTAATTTTGTTTTTCACACAAACTTTCATACAGATTCTTTGATCCATTTTTTGGAATAGGCAAAAATCGAAGACAAGTCAAAACACGTCTAACCAAAACAGCTGTCAACAATTAACTAAACATTCGAAATGGCCGATTTTTTTCAGCATAAGTGAGGGACATGAGTACCAACCTAACGCCACAAAAAAATCGAAAATCGAATATACGTAGCCCGCGGAAATTCAAAATTCGCGATACTTTTTGAACAGATCTCGTATATGTATTTATATATAAAACCCTTAAGATTCGAATTAAAAGTCCAATGAATGCATTAAATGAATCTATTATTTGTAAATTCATCTTGCGATTAGTTTGGTCGTTTTTTTTATATTCAATTGTAAAAAAATTTATGTCAAGGCCTTCAGGAATTTAATATTGGAATTTAATACAATAAAAAAAAAAAAATTGATTACACAAACTTTCGTCAAGTTCTCAAATTGACATTGAAAATAAATCGCTGTTGATTTATTTCGCTGTGGCTGGGCACAAGACATTTTTATTCACCGGCATACAATCTTAATCGTTCATGTTTCGTTGAGATCTTAATTCCAATCGAGTTCGCATTAATCCAGAGTCGATGAACAGTTCAATTAAATCATAGCGATGGTAGAGATTTTGTAATGGCGCGAACGTGAAGAAAGAGAGGGTGAGAGAATAATCCATATTTCATATTTATTTACAACGACATGTCGCAAGTCCCTCCCTTAACACAATTATATATATAGATGTATAGAACATACTGCAATACAGATTTATTTACAATGTAACAATGGACATATATCAAAAGTGTTCCGGAGCAGTGACATTCTGTATGTCGCCGAACACTTGTGTGACGCGGTACGGCAATTTCTTGCATATCGTGCGCACGTGATTTTATTAGACCTCACAGAAAATTGCGATCTCACAGTGCACCCCTTGATGCACGAACAATGACCGGAAATTGTGAAAATATTGCCTCGCGTGTATCCTCAATTTCAAATTCAACTTTTCGCGAAAAAGTATTCTCGATATAAATATTTTTATTCAATCTCACGACGAAAGTTTTGTCAGGATTTTCCGTTCTTTTGTTTACAATCGCATTATTAAGGATTAAAAAAAACAAAGTAACCCCTAAAATATTTATTTGCTTGTAAAACGATGTTTACGTCGGTCTATAGCGTGTTTTTTCTCATTGTTTGATTTCGATGAAAAATAATGTTAAACGAGTAACGAGATCACTACAATGGATTTCAGTCTCAAAGATTTTTATATCGAGAATTTTTTCTTTCCCATTAAAACATTGTTTCGGTGTTTTGATTTACTTTCGCGTCTGTCAGTGAGATCTTCAAAGAAATCCAATTGATATAAAAATTATTCTATCAAAAACCATTAACGTAAATTAATATATATCGATTGTTAAAAAGCAAAAGGACACGAGCCGGGACAATTGAGCACGTAAACTCATTTGTGTTATGCCCTTTTGGTTCTTGAACGTTCGTATATACATATATCCGTATAATAATTGACGAAGAGTCCTTGTCGCGCCCACGCTGAAAGTCGTAACCCACTAAAAGCATATTCGAACGCCCCCCTTGGGCTATAGAGTGGAGGCCAGATAGCTAAAACTCGCCGTCAGCAGAAAGAGAAAACAGTCAAGAATCATATATACGTATATAGAATAAAAGAGAAAGAATGAGAGAGAGAGAGAGAGAGAGAGAGAGAGATGTCTCGAGAAGGCCAGGCAAAAAGGAAGTCTAATGAAAGGCACGCGCAGTGTCTGACGGCTCGGCGTGAGAATAAAATAATTAGCCCGAGCCGGTTCGTAGTGGGTGCAAAAACGAGCAGAAAAAAAAACGAGACCTCTCTCGGAAGAAAAAAGAAACGAAGAGGCACAGCGAGAACTAGAGAGAAAGAGAGAGAGAGAGGGAGAGGATTTAACGAAGCAAGAAGCCGCGAGCGGGAGACAAAGAGCGCGTGAAAAGATCTCGGGAAGACTTCAGCGGAACGCAACGACTCGTTTCGAGAGTGCGAACTACGAGAGAGTTAGCAACAGATAGAGGGAAAGAGAGAGATTGTCGAATATTTTGCCGCGTCAAAGGGTACGAAAGAAGAAAAAAAAACCAAAGAAGACGAGGAAAAAAATGAGTAGTGGCGATGGACGGAGAGTTCACGATGGGCCGGTGAAAAAGAAGCGAGAGAGGAGAAATGAGGGAAGGGAGAAAGTGAGAAGAGAGGATGGAAAGGATCGAGCGCGATGAGCTGGTGAACTGGCGAGAGAGACTTTTTCGAGAGACTGCGTGGCGAGAGATCGAAGAAACGGAAGAGCCGGGGCATATTAGTGATGTTGAAGAGAGAGAGAGAGAGACAGCGACGAGACGATCGAAGAAGGGAAAAAGACAGGCGAAGAACGTGACGTAAAGACGAGAATAGTGAGACGAAAGATCGAGGAGCAAAAGAGGCTGTGATACCGATGAAGCGGAATGAAGAGAGAGAAAGCGCGGGCGCGCGCGAGAGAATTCTCTACCAGGTGCATCGTAAAGCCTTAGAATGATGCTCTAATAAATCCAACTGAAAAATTGCGAGCCCTCGGGGTTACCGAAGCTTCCCCGTACCCCTCCCCACCCCCGAGCAAAGCGCGGAACTCTACATCTCGCGTTTCCTCTAACATATATGCATATATACATCCAAGAACGTTTCTCTTTCTCACTCTCGGGTTAAGGGGGGAAATAGGGTTAGGACAGCGTTTTCTCAATGATTTTCATGAATTTTTTTATAGTATAAAAAATGAATATAATTTATTGAAACTTTGAGAATATTTTATACATATATTTAAGTATATACTATAAAACTTTTGAAGAATTATCTTGAAAAACACCGGGGGTATTAGCGACCCCATATTGCAGGTCACAATCGGACTCGGCATTTTGCGTACATTCTGGAAGCCGCAATTTTCATCTGAAATCAAACGAGGTTGGAATTTACTTTTATTATATGTCTCTCTTTTATATGAACCTAAATTCTATCAAAAAAATAGAAAATTGAATTTTTCACAGGAGTCGATACAAAAAAACCATGATTTTTTGCCATTTTTTACAACTTTATTTGAAAAAAAAAAATTATTTTAAATAATGATAATATTCCGATTTTAGGTTCATATAGAGCGTAATACTATGAAGAAAGTAAATGCCAATTTTTGAAACGATTGGTTGAAAACTTTTCGAACTAGCGTGTACGCAAGTTCAAAAAAAGCCATTTTCAGGAAAACGCGTTTGAAAAAATAGTGACCGCTCGGATACACGTGGCGCGCTCGGCGCCTGAAGGAGAGCTACTCACTTTAATGGCTTATAACAATAGAACCGAGTCAGAATTTTCATTTAAAATTTTGGGAACATATTTTTCAATAGTTTTACTAACAATTTATGAAATTAAAAAAAAAATCGATTTTTCGAATCGTCTAACCTTATTTCCCCCCTTAAATGCAACTGAGGCCAGCCACATCCTTCTCCCCCCCTTTCCCTCCCTACTTAGGCCCCCGAGAGCTCGCGCTATATCCGCGTGACTTCAATGTTTTTCTTTCTTCTTTCTTTTTTTTTTTCATTTATTTTTTTATTTTTTCCCTCGAGGAAGTAAGAAAACCTCGCGGCGAAGCGACGCGCGCCATTCCCGTTCCATACATATATCCTTTCACGAGCTTCGGGTATAACCCGCGAGATATTTGTGCTCGTCGGCATTACCGCGACTTTGAGTTGTGCGAGGGATGACCGAGTGGGGGTCATCACCGGGCTTCCGTGGAATGAATATTGTATATTGCGAGTCGTAATGGACCGACGCTACGAACGGATTCTGCAATATCGTCTCGCTCGTTTTCTTTTTCTTATTTTTTTTTCTTTCGTGTCGGGGAATTTGAATGCCCGGTTCGCTGAAGTTCTAGGAAGATGCTGCGGAATCTTTAGGGCAGCATTTATTTTATCACAGTTTTTTGGACAGTACGTTTTTCTTTTCTTTTTTTTCGTAGGGTTGTCAGGAAATATTGTAAAATCATTGGTCGACTAATCAAATCATTTTTTTTCAACACACTTTCGGAAATGTTCTATTTGTCACTGGATGAAATGAATAGAAATTAGTCGATGCTGATTCACGTAAACATTGAGAATCAACGAAGAATGTTGAGCGAATGGTCGAAAAATTTCACGCGCTAAAAACTCGCGACTAATTCAAATGAATTGCGAATAAAATTTTATCGCACGAAATTTCTCAATGTCTCGTCGTATTCTCGTCTCGGTATAACAGTACCGGAAGCACTGCATCTCGGAAGTGAGAGAAACGAAATAAATAAAAAATAAAATAACATAAAACGGTATAACGTTGCTTCGTGGTTTCTCGGCTCGATATTTTCCACCCACACGTTGAGCGCGAAACGGCATACGATTTAATTATTATAATTCGTATAAGAACCGAGAAATCCATCAATTCATCTGGTCGACGAGTGGCGGTATCGCTTCTGCAAAGAGGCGAGCAATATCGCGGCATCGACACCGAAACATTCGAGGCGGCGGGCGTTGAACAAAGAAGCCGCCGCCCTCGCGTCTCTTGTATGATATATATACATGTTGGTGCAAAAGGTGTTTGTAACCACGTCGGTGTGTCCAACGATTCCGGAACGTACGTCGAAGCGTTCTATATTTTTTCCACAGACATCAACCTATATGTGTATATTATAAAAAATGGTTAAATGTCAAAGGAGCATATTTTCAACAATGTTCAAAATATTAAAATAACGGTGTGTTATAAGCCATTCTGACGTTTAGCAAACCGATATACCACCGTATAGCCCACAATTCGTTCGTGTATAATATAAGATTTTTGCCGAGCACAGGACCTCATAGAGATTAAAACACAAGACGTATTATTATGCGTCCCGGGCCAACGGTAAGCTCCTCGCTCGGACTCGGGTTTCGCGTTACAAAACACTCGTAATAACGCCTTAATTCATGCGGCCCATATGTTTTAACCATGTCAAACGGAAGAATAGAAAATAGAGAGAAAGAGAGAGGCATCCTGACGTTAATTAACGAAAAAGTTTTTTTTAAAACCCCGACCAGACTCGTATACTTCAATTATGGTAACTATATATGCCAACATTTCCTAAAAATTCCTCCTCTTTCTTCCACCCCGCTCCGTTGACTTCTGTCAAATATTTTCGTTCACTATCACGCCGTTAATCATTTATTCCGATAAAATAGAAAATTCTCGATTGGAACTCACGAATAATGGAGTTGATGTTAGATTTCGTACGAGATCGTTGTGGATATAATGATTTATTTGGCTGAATGTTGCCCGCCTACCGTTACAACTATTATGGTTATTGTGAATCGAAAGTAAAAAAAAAATAACTTTCTTCATTCAAACGAGTAATGTACAAGTGCGTAAGTGTGTAAAAAACCACCAAGTAAAAAGTTACGTATAAGTAATGTGTAATAGTGTAAAAAAACATTACTTTCTTCATTCCAACAAGTAATGTGTCAAATCGCTATAAAATTACGATCATGACGAATGAATCTCTTCGATGAATGAGTTGTTAAGACAATTAATGAATTTATAAAGAAATCACGATTGAGGGGGGAAATAGGGTTAGACGGTTAAAAAATCGAATTTTTTTTAAATTTCATAAATTGTTAGTAAAACTATTGAAAAATATGTTCCCAAAATTTTAAATGAAAATTCCGACTTGTTCTATTGTTATAAGCCATTAAAGTGAGTAGCTCTCCTTCGGGCCCCGAAGGAGAGCTACATTCAAACGCGTTTTTCTGAAAACGATTTTTTTTTAAATTGCGTACACGCTAGTTTGAAAAGTTTTCAACCAATCGTTTTGAAAATTGGCAGTTACTTTCTTCATAGTATTGCGCTCTATATGAACCTAAAATCGGAATATTATTATTATTTAAAATAATTTTTTTTTTGCAAATAAAGTTGTAAAAAACGGCAAAAAATCATGCTTTTTTGTTTTGACCCCTGTAAAAAGTTCAATTTTCTATTTTTTTGATAGCATTTAGGTTCATATAGAAGAGAGACATATAATAAAAGAACATTCCAACCTCGTTTGATTTCAGATGAAAATTGCGGTTTCCGGAATGTACGCAAAATGCTGAGTCTGATTGTGACTTGCAATGTGGGGTCGCTAATATCGTCGGTGTTTTTTAATGAAATTCTTCAAAACTTTTATAGTATATACTTAAATATATGTATAAAATATTCTCAAAGTTTCAATAAATTATATTTATTTTTTAGACTATAAAAAAAATTTATGAAAATCATTGAGAAAACGCTGTCCTAACCCTATTTCCGCCCTTAATCGGTCGCGTTACATTGAAATTTCGATGAAAATTTAATACGTTACTCCTGTCCTCTCTACCCCCAAATCAAATGAAATTAATTCATTTTCCCTTACTCCCAGAATCGTGCTCGTCATCCTATCACTTGATCGCTACAGGACACCCACCTTGTACGGTGCTCTTTTTTTTTGTTTCATTCAAAATCCTTCGTAGTATATAACTAGGACCAAAAAGTCTCTCGCTTGAGTTCTTTGATCCTTTATGCACACGAGCCATATCTTAATAGTTCGTCTTTTTCGAGAGAGAAAAAAAAGAACCAAGCTCGGCGACGTTCGGTGAAAAATTTTCTAGCTTATGTACATCGTCGTGATCTTAAGATCTCCACCTCAGCATCATATCATATAGTATATATATATATATATATATATATAATCATAGCCAAAGCAAGAGCCGAGAGATTTCGTCACAGTTCGTCTACTCTGTGTGAAACGCGAATTGGATCCGGCCCGGTGTGTGTGTCGCTCTCTAGCTTTATAAGCTCGCGGACTTGGTCCTATTTACCGATTATACGGCGTGTCCTCCCTTTGCGCTGCGCGCTCCGAGGTTCGCTCGCTCTTCTATCGCTCCTTTCCTTCCTTCCTTTGCCTTTGGGCTTTTACTATATACATTATATGTTATATGCATTGGATTTCTGGGCGCACGCTGACGTTCGCCACGTAAACTATACTCATGTACATACATATATATGCGCGCGAGAATATGTGTAGTATATACGCGGTATTTCACGTTAAATCGATCCGACCGCGGTCCTCATCATCTGGGATTTGGTGTCGGCAACTTTTCATACTGTCGTTACAACCCTCAAGAGACGAGCAGTGTTTTTTTCTTATTTTTTCTCTCATTTTCTCTAACCGCTATTTACTAATAACAAAAAAAAATCAATTTTACACAAAAGAAAAGGTTAGCCGCGATTAAAAAATTGGAAAAAATTCGAAAAAATCTTACGTCAAACATCGACATTTTTAAACCATTGGGGTTTGCTTATATTTATTTTTTTCGATTTTATTCATATTTTTATTCGAATAAATATAAACAAACGCTCGCCTACTTCGCTGTGTGGCTTAACATTATTTGTATTGGAGAGAGGATTTTCAAGAATTTTCAAGAATTTTCTTCACATCTTTAAATTACGGCTAACATTTTCTTTTACGTGAAATAATTATTTCTATTATTATTAAATAGCGGTTAGCGAAATGAAAAAAGAAATGTATAAAAAATATTGCTCGCCTTTTAGGGGGTTGTAAAGAATATTATGAAAAATTGAGGGTGCGGGTCTTATTTTTTTTCTCTCTTTCTCTAACCGCTATTTACTAATAACAAAAAAAAAATCAATTTTACACAAAAGAAAAGGTTAGCCGCGATTAAAAAATTGGAAAAAATTGGAAAAAATATTCCGTTAAACATCGACATTTTTAAACCATTGGGGTTTGCTTATATTAATTTTTTTCGATTTTATTCATATTTTTTGTTCGAATAAATATAAACAAACGCTCGCTCACTTCACTGTGTGGCTTGACATTATTTGTATTGGAGAGAGGATTTTTAAGAATTTTCTTCACACCTTTAAATTACGGCTAACATTTTCTTTTACGTGAAATAATTATTTCTATTATTATTAAATAGCGGTTAGCGAAATAAAAAAGAAATGTAGATAAAATATTGCTCGCCTTTTAGGGGGTTGTAAAGAATATTATGAAAAATTGAGGGTGCGAGTCTTATTTTTTTTCTCTCTTTCTCTAACCGCTATTTACTAATAACAAAAAAAAATCAATTTTACACGAAGGAAAAGGTTAGCCACGATTAAAAAATTGGAAAAAATTGGAAAAAATATTACGTCAAACATCGACATTTTTAAACCATTGGGGTTTGCTTCTATTAATTTTTTTCGATTTTATTCACATCTTTTTTTCGACTAAACATAAACAAACGCTCGCCTACTGCGCTGTGTGGCTTGACATTATTTGTATTGGAGAGAGGATTTTCAAGAATTTTCTTCACACCTTTAAATTACGGCTAACATTTTCTTTTACGTGAAATAATTATTGCTATTACTATTAAATAGCGGTTAGCGAAATAAAAAAGAAATGTAGAAAAAATATCGTTCGCCTTTTAGGGGGTTGTAAAGGATATTATGAAAAATTGAGGGTGCGGGTCACAGCTGGGTGGTCGATTTGACGTCGAATGCTCCATACATGTTCCGTGTAACGTCTGGAGAACCGGCAAAAGACATTGAACGATATGCTCTCTCGCTACCGATTTCGGTAATTCGAGTATTTTTCGAAGCCCGCCACCGCCATCGCCAGCTGAGGGACCAGAGCGTTGCGAATCTATTGAGAGTCAAAGGTCGTGTGGCCTGTCGTATATATATATATAAAATATAAAATATATATGTGTGTGTGTGTGTGTTGTGTGGGAGAAACGAGGATGACGAGTTTTTCGTGGGGTTGAACGAAAGGGAGAGCAACGGGACGCAGATTGTCCTGTTGGGACCGCCACTCTCCTTGTTCGATTCTTCGTCTCCTTCAACGTTTTTTTTTTTTTTTCCCCTTTTTCATTTCCTCTCGTCTCTTCTGCTTCTTGGGAGTTCTCCCCAAGCGCGAAACGTCCCGAATGATCGAGGAGTATCGAGGACCAACAGATATATACGTAGCAGCAAAATCGCTATCATGGGAATTCTTCGATATTATTATTTTCCTTGTATTGCAACGTTGCAATTGGTTAACCCGCCCGCGACGACACCTACGAGTGCAACTTCGAGTTGCCACCATTCAAAATCTCTATCTTTCTCTCTCTCTTCGATTCTCCCATGGGAACACACGGGGATGGGTTTCTCGTCGTCAGATGAAAAATTCTCTTTGGCAATACTACTTGAGCACTTTCGATCCTAAAATAACGTTGTCGTCTTTCTGGCTCGTAGCTTTTTCTCGAGAGGGATGATGGTTTAGGCGGTTGAGAGTTTCTCACAAGAGTCTATGATATTCTTGTAATTTGTTGTGTTAACAATTATTTGTTCCTGAAATAAGCTTCTCGATAGTTGTGCTCGTAAAAATACAAGCACACTTTCAATTCGGGTAAAAGAACGGTAGAGTATCGCGACTCTGACATAGTCTCCATATCGATGGGGATGATCCACCCAGTACAAAAATGCCGGATCAAACGTCTTTTTTCTATTTTGATTATGAAAAATAATTACAACGAAAATCCCAAACAAGAGATTGTTTTAAATGCTTTCCACGTGGTATCTTGGGCACGTAAAAAATTGGGAGGGGCGTTGTATTTTTTAAATGTTTGATTTGTTTAAAAAAAAAATCAATCTCCTTCAAATTTGTATTTGCTCAGATTTGAAATTGAATATTTGTTGCACTCATCCGTAACGCTTACAAGCCGAATTAGTAACGAAGACTCGTTTGTGGCAAAAATGTGGCGCGCGAGGGATTGATAATTCCGATTTCGCAATGAAATTTTTATTTGCATCTTGGGATTCAAGGAGATGAATACCACATTGGAGCACGAAAATATGATCTATTCCGTTAGTTTGAGGTGAATAATTGCGCAAAGAGCGACGGGGAACGTGTAATAATCGAACATTTTCACTAGCAAAAGACCACCCTCCGGTAAGGTAATCCACGATTTCTATATCGATCATCTTTGACTCACTCTGTCGTGGCAAGAGGAAATATGTATAGACTTGTATATATCTCTCTTTTGGTGAAGGCGACTTACACAGGCCGTTCTTAAGCGCTGGATAAGCCGCGAAGCTGACACTAACCCCGTTAACCGTTAACCTCGAAACTTCTCTCCTCGTGACTTTTTAAACCCGTGTTTATTTACCGCCGTCCCCCTTAAGCTTCTTTCCCTTCGAAGCAAAAGATCACTCTCTGTAGACACAGGTATAGATAAATTTTTTTTTTCTGTCGCGAAGATCGCAATTCTGTTTTCGAAGTCAAAGTATCAACGATTTTCATGTGTTTATAGTAAAAATTACTTGGAGAATTATCTGTATATTAAGAAAAAAAATAAAATTTTTCCTAAACTTCCACAATTTGTTTTTCGTCAATGCTAGTAACGAAAGATGCAAACTTTTTCACGAAAACAAAGGTTTCTCTGTGACGAAGCAATAAACTTATCAATAATTAAAATATCATTGAATTTGAAGTAACCATGGCAATTCTTTTTCGTCGTCAAAGTATCATCTATTGTCATGTGTTTATAGTAAAAATTATTCGAAGAATTCTCTGTATATTAAGAAGAAAAAAAATTGTTCCTAAAATTCCACAATTTGTTTTTCGTCAATGCTACTAACGAAAGCTGCAAACTTTTTCACGAAAACAAAGCTTTCTCTGTGACGAAACAATAAATTTATCGATAATTAAAATATCATTGAATTTGAAGTAACCATGGCAATTCTTTTTCGTCGTCGAAGTATCATCTATTGTCATGTGTTTATAGTAAAAATTATTCAAAGAATTCTCTGTATATTAAGGAGAAAAAAAAATTGTTCCTAAAATTCCACAATTTCTTTTTCGTCAATGCTACTAACGAAAGATGCAAACTTTTCACGAAAACAAAGATTTCTCTGTGACGAAACAATAAACTTGTCGATAATTAAAATATCATTGAATTTGATGTAACCATGGCAATTCTTTTTCGTCGTCAAATTAACATTTATTGTCATGTGTTCATAGTAAAAATTATTTATAGAATTATCTGTATATGAAGAAGAAAAAAAAAATAGTTTGTAAAATTCCACAATTCGTTTTTCGTTAATGCTACTAACAAAAGCTGCAAACTTTTTCACGAAAACAAAGATTTCTCTGTGACGAAAGAATAAACTTATCGATAATTAAAATATCATTGAATTTAAAGTAACCATGGCAATTCTTTTTCGTCGTCAAAGTAACATCTATTATCATGTGTTTATAGTAAAAATTATTCACAGAATTCTCTGTATATTAAGAAGAAGAAAAAAAGTTGTTCCTAAAATTCCACAATTTGTTTTTCGTTGATTCTACTAACAAAAGCTGCAAACTTTTTCACGAAAACAAAGATTTCTCTGTGACGAAGCAATGAACTTATCGATGATTAAAATATCATTGAATTTGAAGTAACCATGGACGATCCGTTAACATATAGATAAAACGGTGTAACTAAATAACCGAAACCAGGACACGGGTTTGACTCTATATCTTTCTCTCGCTCTCTCTCTGGCACAAACACAATTTTCACGTTCTCCGTCGCTTATTATTATAATGGTCGTAATAAGGAATGTCGAATTCGCGTGTCCACGACTATATCATCGGTCCCCATAACAGAGACGAGACTAATCCCCCGCGGGCATCAGAGACCGTCTTAACAGAGCTTAACTAAAGCAACAAACAAGGGACGTTACGGGCTGTCTGGTGGTGTATCAATTGAGTTAGTTATAGCGTATCTACACGTATACACTACTACTACTACTACTACTACTACTACATTAACCATTTTTTTTTCTCGCCTTCGTGCGTAGCTCCATAATTTTTTTTCGTTGGGCAGGTACGCTCGAGGCTCTTTCGTGTATAGTTTCTAAGCATTTTCATCGTGCGGGTTAAAATGATCGTAGGGTTTTTCCGCGACGGTTTCGCTCGCTTTCGATGGGCTTCGTTAACAGGGAGGGAAGCGAGAGATCGCGAAGGGAAACATTCCCCTCCCCCCCGTGACTTTAACCGAATTTGTAGCGGCTTTGGGCCCCAGAAAGCGACAAAACACGCATCAGCATTATAGAAAAGACCCTCCCTGGTTAACCGTGCTCGGCTATATTATATTTCGGGTCTCTCTTTCTCGTTCTATCGCGCTTTCTCGCTACGGTATGCTCTGCACGCTTAAATTACGTTAGTACGCTCGATTCCTCTGCGAAAAATCTTAGAAAACGAACCATCAGAGAGGGTCATATGTATATATATAGAACGAGAAAACTTCACAAGAGCGGAGAGATCGATGAGTGGTAGACAACTACTCGCGGGTCCGGCTCTCTTTCTCTCTAGCATACTCTCTTGGGCCACGGGCTCGAGAAAATTCCACGCTTTCGTTACACATCGTTTTGCATTTTGACGCTTGTAGCACGAACGTTCAAAACTATTTTTTTTGTAACCCTCGTTTTTCGGGTTTCTCCGAAGCAAAGGAAAGAGTTAGAAAGTTAATTTATTTCCGTGGCCTCGTACAGTGTGAGGTTTTTTTCTTTTTTAATAGCTTTGAAGAGAATTCACAATAATCAAGCTTCACATATTGATGGAAAGTCAACGGACATTTTGCAGAGCAACGTTATCAATTGTTCCAAAACGATTTATACAGGTCAGCGAATTACTGCCATTTTTGTTTATTAAATGACGAATACTCTGTGGTGGATAATTTTTATTTCAAATCGTAAATTATGTCCGATAGTTGCAAACTTTGCTGTATCAGTTTTTATGACAACGGAAAAGAACATTGTAAAAAATTGTTAAAAATAATTGCTTTTTGGCGAAGGATACTTTTGGACTGCAGTATTTTTTTTTTACTTGAAGGAAATTGATATATGTAAAAAAAGGTTCTTTTAATAGCATCCATGATTGGTATAGTTTACCAGATATTAATCTTGTAAATACATTAATTCTTTAAGAATACCTACATTCGATAATTCATATCACGGAAACTACTCGGCATAGTATTTGCTACATTTTTTTTTTCACAAAATTCCCTGAGATGTTCGAAAAAAAATACTGCAATTCAAAATAATGGCGGGGTTCAAAATAATGCGAAAAGACCACCGTTAATAACGATTGTTTTTAACATTTTTTCGACCTCTATTATTAACAAAGTGCAGATAGTTTTTATCAGTGAGACATAAATTACGATTTTTAATGAAAATTCTTAACCAGAAGACGTTTTCTTTTTCTTCAAGATAACGTAACGTTTCTTGACAACATTTTTTTTCTCCTTAAACCCTATCAGATTGTAGAAGTGTAAAATTCCTTGAGAAAAATCCCCAAGTAACCGTTACAGACGTTCAGGATGTTTTACGAAAAAAAAAACAAATAGTTATTCAATCCCGATATACAGTGATTTTTCAAAATTTTTAAATCCGCAGTAAGTTTAAGTAAAGAAAATTTGGAAATTTTGATATTATTTTTTCATGATAACTAAACTTTCTTAAATTTTCGCAGAGCAGATACAGAAGTAAACAACAACAACAACAAAAACAAGCAAAAACTGCGAGATGAGGAACCCAATGACCCTTATATCTGTATGTAGGCAGATTAGGGGTGTGGTGGTCAAAAATCTCGAATACATGTATAATCGTTGCTCTGGGGCGAGTGTTACAAGTGTTCGGCGACGCTACTGGGCGAGGAGAAAATTATTTTCAAATCATGCCTACCTACTGTCACCACAATGGTCACAATTTTGACAAGAATCGAAGCTAATCTTCGACACCCCGTTGGGGTATACATCGGGGGAGAAAAAAAAAAAGTGAGTCTATGCCGAGAGATGACCACACATTTCTCGCGTCGTTTTTCCTCTCGTAATTCCTCGTGGTTCTCGCAAACGCGCAGATCGAGAAAAATCCTTTTTGCCGGTTCTAAATCCCTGCAGATATACGCCCGAGGCAGTGGACCGCCCACTTGTTGTTTTCATATTTTCACCTCAATCCCTGAAGTCCTAGTCCGCTTTCGAAGATCTTCTTTAGACAGGATTTTCATCCCAAATAATATATATATATATATACATATATATAGTTAAAATGGATATTGAGCACGAGGCACAAGAGTATAGTCTCTCACAATATTTGACGAGCTTTTACGCGCCACCGAAACTCAGGAAAGATGATCTCGATTATCCTCTTTCTCTCTCTCTCTCTCTCTTGAGTTCCTTTTATCGAACACCATGGATCGTCCTTTGTTTCACAGATTTTTGCTCGCGCTACGGGTGACCCAACGAGATTTAGCTTGCACGTCAATTCCGCTATAGATTTGTAGAAAGAACTCGTGATTTTTGGATGACGCGGTGTTTAACAAGAACTCACGGGAGTTTTTGACGCGGGTACATACCCTTTTACCCGAGAGATAGAGACGATAGTTTTGTCAAGAAGGAACCCCCTGGTAGATAAATCGTCTCGATGACTTTTTGAGACTTCTTAACTTCCTTCCTCCCTCAAAATGAATCGAAAACTCGAGTTCGCGTCGAAATCATTTCGCTTCGCAGTCCGAGAGATATACAAACGTCTGCCTCGTGACTTTTACCGCGTGACAAAAGTTTCGCGACGGGAAACACCAGAGAGGATTTTCGGATAGAGTCGGGTTTACGATGAAATCCATGAAAAGTCAATTTTTTATTGTCGGAATGAGGAAATGTTTGAAAACTGTCGACTCGACTCTTTTCCACGATTTCTCGAAGAACGGAGAGCGAAGAGGGAAGCTGTGGCATAAAACTGACCGCTGCTTTGACGAAATTGCAGTATATCGATGATATTTAGATTTGGACAAAAACTCGTTGATAATTGGGATATGTTGTATATTTTTTTGTATGTTTCGTTACGTATGGCTAATGGCGATGAAGAAGCGCGGCTAAAGTGTAAAGGATTTGGGTAATATTGAGCAAGGAGAGCACACGCGCGCGCATGTTACGAGGGGAGAGGATCCTGCGGAGAGTCTTTGAGCAGAACTAAGTTCATAACGCGTGATGACATGCCTACTTATGGACCCGTATATAACGCGAAAGATTCAACACCGCGCGTGCTTTACGCTTTGCTCTACGAGCTTTGTATTACTATATATATATATATACATATATATATATATATATATATAATGATGTTGTACCAGCAGCAAAGATCATCCAATAGAAAATGTACGGTGCGGAGAATTTGATTAGGTCAATTATGCGGTCTCGCTCGAATCGTATGACGTGAAATTAGATTTGACACGTCGTTTTCGTCCGACGCGAAATAAACAATATGGCGTCTCAATATACGATATAATATACATGTTTAACCACCGAAGGCGAATCTCGATGAATGTTTTAACACATATAACAAGTTTCACGATTATAGGGTAGATCTACCACAAATGGTACATCCTACCCTATAATCAGCTTTGCCAACAGCTTCGGTTCGATTTTCGTCACCACGTTCTGACACACAATACTCCTAAATACAATGAAATTCGCGCAATATCGGGTAGATAATTTTCGACGATTTACAAAAGTGTATTAACAATGCGGTGAATTGAAAACTACTTCCAACTGGAAAAATTGATAATTATAACGATATTTACAAAAAAATTGTACAAACGAATCACAAGCCTTTGGATTCGGTCGAAGGGACGGCCATCGAATCGAGAAAATTCACATAAGCTTGCAACTTTGAAATTTTCTGACTAGATCATTGATCCCCGTTACCTCGTCCCGCTAAAATTACCGATTTTCATTTGTTCATTCTTTTCCTTTTATTTTCAAACTCATATATTTTTCGTTGTCATGCGTTTTTTATCTTAAGGGAGGAAATAGGGTTAGGACAGCGTTTTCTCAATGATTTTCATGAATTTTTTTATAGTATAAAGAATGGGTATAATTTATTGAAACTTTGAGAATATTTTATACATATATTTAAGTATATACTATAAAATTTTTGAAAAATTTCCTTGAAAAACACCGACGATATTAGCGACCCCATATTGCAGGTCACAATCAGACTCTGCATTTTGCGTACATTCTGGAAGCCGCAATTTTCATCTGGAATCAAACGAGGTTGGAATTTACTTTTATTATATGTCTCTCTTCTATATGAACCTAAATGCTATCAAAAAAATAGAAAATTGAATTTTTTACAGGGGTCAAAACAAAAAAGCATGATTTTTTGCCATTTTTTACAACTTTATTTGCAAAAAAAAAATATTTTAAATAATGATAATATTCCGATTTTAGGTTCATACAGAGCGCAATACTATGAAGAAAGTAACTGCCAATTTTCAAAACGATTGGTTGAAAACTTTTCAAACTAGCGTGTACGCAATTTAAAAAAAAGTCGTTTTCAGAAAAACGCGTATGAAAAAAATAGCAAAATGCTGAGTCTGATTGTGACCTGCAATATGGGGTCGCTAATATCTGCGGTATTTTTCAAGGAAATTCTTCAAAAATTTTATAGTATATACTTAAATATATGTGTAAGATATTCTCAAAGTTTCAATAAATTATATTCATTTTTTATACTATAAAAAATTCATGAAAATCCTTGAGAAAACGCTGTCCTAACCCTATTCCCCCCCTTAATGGCTTATAACAATAGAACGAGTCGGAATTTTCATTTAAAATTTTGGGAACATATTTTTCAATAGTTATACTAACAATTTATGAAATAAAAAAAAAATCGATTTTTCGAACCGTCTAACCCTATTTCCATCCTTAAATAAAAAATACAACAAAATCGCGTTCAATTTTATGTACTTTTGTAACGAAACTTTTCCGGCCCCGAACGCGCATATTCGTCATAGATATCACACGGACATATGCTGACCGGAAATGCGGGAGCTGAGAACCTTTTATTTTATTTTTATTATCACCATTTAAAAGTTTATCGATGATTTACGTCGCGACGAAGTTCGCTTTTGGACACCGAGGGTCATATCGGTATAATTCGTGGCAATCGTGCAGGGGTGGCTCTCGCGGCGTCTCTGGGACAGCATATATATTTAGGGGGTGCCCCCGATAAAGAGCACAGAGACGAGAGAACCGGTCGTTTTAACAGTTAAAACCGTATATTATAAAGACTATATGAGAATGTATTTTCCAAATCTCAGCAGAGGGGCTAGATTTCCATTTGCCGCCGATATAGCAAAGTTTATAAACCTCTCTGGTCGACATGCACGAAATTCGGTGCGGGGGTAACCAGGCTCATGATGAATGAACCAACTTTTTTTTTCCCCTTCTTCCTTTCTTTCACGTCAGTTCTCTTCCTGTGTATGCGTTTGTTCGTATCGTTACTCTCATATATACGTATTCTTGGCTACTTTTTCTTCTCAATGCTTTGGTCCTTGCACATCATATATATATATATATATATATATTTATATGGCTAGAATCAAGAGGAGCGCGGCTGCAACGGCAGCTGGGACCGCCGCCCTGATTGGACGCGCATCACGCCGCGTTTGTTGATCTTTTGCGAAGCGATACGCATATATACTCGCGCTTGTCGGCTATATAGTATCAAAGGTATATGGGATGTGTGTACGTTTATACGGGGACCAGAACGTCGGTCCTATACCCCATCGACCCGGTGTGTCCCGACTTTTCCTGGTGTTTGTCCTTCCCCGTACCCTTATATCGGTGAACGCGTCAACTATAGGATAATCGAGAATATGAGTTCTTAGGGTAGCCAGAGAAAGAAAGAGATAGGGGCGGAAGGAGGGGAGGGGGGAGCGGGTCCTTATTGTAACGAGCGCGACAAGCTTCAACCCCCCTTGGACAAGCGGCAATGCAAAATGCAGGAAAGAACGAACCAACGATGAGGGGTTGCTTCATTTTTTTTTGTCCCCTCTTTCGATATTCCATAGGTGTAAACTTTGGACTCGGCCATTTTGTGTGCGCTTCCTGATATCGTGCAATGGCTTTCGTCCCGTTTACAAATGCTTACCGAACGAACGAAACTAACGCGTAATGGATTATTTATGATTTTTGCAAAATTACTCGAGGTATTAATTCTCTGTGATCTGGAGATTTCTATTTACGTTTGTTAGAAACGGGCAGAAATTTGACAAATTTATATGGATTGTAATTGTTATTTTTTTTTTCGGTTATTATTTGGTTTGGTAGTTTTTTTACTACGCTGTGAAGAATAATCGGAATAAGCAACGATCGTCGATAATATCGAAATATCGAAATAACACGAAGAGTCATCTTGCTCTCGTCACTTAGCGAACGAGCGCGGTGTTTCATCATTAAATTCGCAACACCGGAGGTCTCGCTTGTTCACCGATGAATTTCCCATAGTTATATCCCTCTCTTTCATCCCCCCCTCGAAGAACCAGCACCAAAGCTCGCTCACATTTAGTCTCATGGCGTTGTAGACCACCCCTATGGCAAAAGATTTGCACGGTTTTCATTGGCTCAGTTAAGTTTGATTAATCTATTCGTCTCTTTATATATATATTGTATATATATATATATATATACTGGTAACGGTCGTGTCCTTCCGATTGGACGAATCTCAGCATATATATCGCCCAGCTATACATTACACGAGGGTTGTGCCCACCATTAGGGGTGACAACGAACATCCCGGGAATCATCTAAACTGATTTTTCTCTTCATGTCATGTGTGAATTGTATTTTTTATTTTATTTTTCCATTAACCATCATCTGTACATCGTGTTGATTCAATGTTAACAATTTCGTTGGAGACACAAATGCTTTGGGTATAATAGCCAAATGTAAATTGAATCAAAATACGACTTTTTGTTTGAGGGCGAAATCTGACTGACGACTATTTGACTGAACTGAAATTTTGTAATGATAAATAAGAGTAAATTATGTCATACGAAACAAAAGATTTATTAAAATTACACATTTTTAATCATTAGTTAATTTTTTCGGTCAAATTCTATTAATGATACGAAAAACAATTCGTCTTTTAGTCTCTCGTTCTGATGTTCGAAAAATAATGCTTTTGTCAATGAATTTGAATTAGAAATTGGAAATATCTCGTAGAAGCAATTTGCTTCTTGACTATTGCATAATTTCTTATATTCACGAAGATATTCCGTTTAATAAAGGATCGCCGTCGTTCATTAAGGGGCGAAATAGGGTTAGACAGTTCAAAAAATCGATTTTTTTAAATTTCATAAATTGTTAGTAAAACTATTGAAAAATATGTTCCCAAAATTTTAAATGTAAATTCCGACTCGTTCTATCGTTATAAGTCATTAAGGGAGGAAATAAGGTTAGGACAGCGTTTTCTCAATGATTTTCATGAATTTTTTTATAGTATAAAAAATGAATATAATTTATTGAAATTTTGAGAATATTTTATACATATATTTACGTATATACTATAAAATTTTTGAAGAATTTCCTTGAAAAACACCGAACAAATTTATGACTGCCTTGGCTTCGTTTTTCTTGGTACTATTTTTTCAAACGCGTTTTTCTGAAAACGACTTTTGTTTGAACTTGCGTACACGCTATTGGAAAAGTTTTCAACCAATCGTTTTGAAAATTGGCAGTTACTTTCTTCATAGTATTGCGCTCTATATGAACCTAAAATCGGAATATTATCGTTATTTTAAATAACTTTTTTTGCAAATGAAGTTGTAAATAATGGCGAAAAATCATGCTTTTTTTTTTTGACCCCTGTAAAAAATTCAATTTTCTATTTTTTTGATAGCATTTAGGTTCATATAGAAGAGAGACATATAATAAAAGTAAATTCCAACCTCGTTTGATTTCAGATGAAAACTGCGGCTTCCAGAATGTACGCAAAATGCTGAGTCTGATTGTGACCTGCAATATGGGGTCGCTAATATCGTCGGTGTTTTTCAAGGAAATTCTTCAAAAATTTTATAGTATATACTTAAATATATGTATAAAATATTCTCAAAGTTTCAATAAATTATATTCATTTTTTATACTATAAAAAAATTCATGAAAATCATTGAGAAAACGCTGTCCTAACCCTATTTCCTCCGTTAAGTGGTGAAATTTACAATGAGAAAATTACGAATGTACTGGCGTCGTGTATGACACCCAAAAACTTCAGGAGGGGTTAGAAAAACATTGCATAACATGAAACGCTATAAAATTGTGAAAAAAATTAATAGAACTGATTACTAGGAAGCAGGACTATTTATTTTTTTTACAGTAATCTTCGATTTCCTGTTAAATAAATGTTTCCTTGAGAGAAGAATTCGTGTGAGGTAAAGCAAATATCGGTAAACAAGTCGGGTGCGCGCGTAAAGCGTGCCCGACGGCGTTCTTGGACACCGATTGACGATTTACACCCATACATATATAACTACATATATATATATATATATATACATATATGTACAGGGGTAGTAAAACGCCTCCCCTAAATTTCTCTCACACAAGAGGCACGGGATGCGGCATGGAATCTGGGAGTTCGTCACGCCTATCAGCTTTGGCCGTTGCCGATACATCTGTCGAGAGTTTTGCGCCTATAGGTTAGCACGAGCGATCCCTAGGGAACCCGCGGAATAGTTGCCTGTATATTCGTGTTTTTTTCCTCCTTTTTTTCTCCCCTTAACGACACGCTATATATTACTTACGTGTAGTAAAAAAAAAGGACGTAATGTACGAGCTCTCGAAGCTTGAACACAGAATCCCATACTTTGGTCGAAACGCTCGATGAAATAACTCAATGATTATTTTAGCCTCAAGTAGAAAGACGCAAATTTAGTCTTGTTCGAAAAATCTTCCTGTGGTATGCCCATAGGTAGATATGTGTATAATGTAAAAACGAGAGAAAAAAAGGACCCCACATATCGTCCTTTTCTACGTTCACGATGATTCGCCATTCAACGATCCCTCCGCCCATTTACCAACCCCCATATAGACTCGATCCTTTTCCTTTTCTCGCGGCTCCTTTGAGGCTCACTTCGCTTTTCTCACCCTCGTACTCTACTTCCTCCTCCCCTTTATCACTCTCTCTCTCACTCAATACTCTATCGTTTTTGCTGGACCAATCTGTTGGCCTCTCTTCTCAAGAGCTTTAGCACGGTACGCAATACTATGGTGGATATGTATATATACAATTTTTGGTATATATTTAATACTTCGGTACCGAAGATGCGGTAGGTCAAGGCCCCACACAAACGAGAAACTTTAGAAGCTCTTCTTTTTTCTTTTTCTTTTTTTTGGACTCTTGGGATCGTGAGAAATTTGAGAATTTTGAGAATTCTCTGGCTCTTTTCATATCTTTCTCATTTTTTGTTTATTGATTTTCCGTGATATTCACACGTACAATTTAATATAATTAATATATTAAAAAGTCTAATATTCGGGTGGTATTTATTCGAATTGATAAAATGTAATCTTTATGGCCTCGGGGACAGAAGATTTGGTAATATTTTTTTTATCTGTAGAATCACGTGATGATGAATAATTTTAAAAAGAAATTTTATTCATTATGTGCTTTATAATGTGTGAATTTATTTTTTATATAAAAGATTTTTACTTCATAATTTTTGTAACGTTTCACCAGGAATTCTATTCGTTTCATTCACAGCTAATCGCAACTTTGAAGTTTACAATCGTACATTTCGAGTTTACAGAGAAATTAAATTTCTCACTTTCTGATCACTTAAAAATTACATTCTAACATTTCGGATTAATTTTTTCTTTTAACCTATCGCCGTGACTATTAATTTTCAATTAATAGTCACGGCGATAGGTTAAAACGTGACTATTAATTTTCAATTAATAGTCACATTAATTTTCAATTAATAGTCACAAAGAAAAAATGAATCCGAAATGTTAGAATGTAATTTTTAAGTGTATAGAAAGTGGGAACGTAAAAAATTACCAAAAAGGCACTGAATCTTTGAGTATTTCGGAGGAGAAAGAAAATGATATTTCCTCCTCTCTCTCTCTCTCTGCAATAACTATTGAAAATTAGTTCAAAACCATTTTTGCATCCGCTCGCACTTTTAAAAATGTATACAATCTCAATTGCGGATCGTGCTTCTTCGTGGCATCTTTTTGCTCCGAATTTTAACGGTATTGCCCGATCGGAAAATCGGCGAGCAGAGACAAAAAGGTGATCCCGAATGTGACCGCCGAGGACTTTTGTGTTCGGAGGGGCACGAGGCCGCTCTGGAGATCAGAGAGAAAGAGAGCGAGAGAGAGAGACGGGGATAGAAAAAGAGATTCAAGAGTGAGAAAGATCTTACCCGACCACCTACCACGGGTACACAATGGGTCACAAATGCGTGGCGACAGCGAGGGCAGATATACGGCAGTCTGATTGCTCTCGTCGTTGTCGTTTGTGTCCCGACGACACGATTGTCGGTCTCTCGGGGGCAGCTCGTGAGAGACGGTGAGGTGACTTTTTGTTCCTTTTTTTTTCGTTTTTCTTTTCTTTTCTTATTTTTGAGAGATCTCAAATGACGACGACGAGAACGATACGACTAGTTCTCGCGGGGTTGATTTTTCTCTCTTGTCGTTTGGATAAATGTATTTTCATATTTTTCATTCACCCATAATCTTTTCTCATGCTTATATTCCCATTCGTGAGCGTCTCTAAACGCATCCGTCAGTTATCTCATCAGAGATAATTTTGCGGGGGCCCTTAGAGTTTTCGAAAGCACGGAGAGCGTAATTTCTCGCACCGCCAATCCTCCGTAAACTCGTTGCCATTACGCTCTTGTGTTTCGAGCATTGTTTTAATCGACTCGAATAGGTGGCAGCGCTTCGCGCGCTAATACATAAGCTTAGTTAAGGGGGGAAATAGGGTTACACGGTTTAAAAAATCGATTTTTTTTTAATTTCATAAATTGTTAGTAAAACTATTGAAAAATATGTTCCGAAAATTTTAAAAGAAAATTCCGACTCGTTCTATTGTTATAAGCCATTAAGGGGGAAATAGGGTTAGGACAGCGTTTTCTCAATGATTTTCATGAATTTGTTTATAGTATAAAAAATGAATATCATTTATTGAAACTTTGAGAATATTTTATACATATATTTAAGTATATACTATAAAATTTTTGGAGAATTTCCTTGAAAAACACCGAAGATATTGGCGACCCCATATTGCAGGTCACAATCAGACTCAGCATTTTGCGTACATTCTGGAAGCCGCAATTTTTTTGAACTTTTTTTGAACTTGCGTACACGCTAGTTTGAAAAGTTTTCAACCAATCGTTTTGAAAATTGGATGTTACTTTCTTCATAGTATTGCGCTCTATATGAACATAGAATCGGAATATTATCATTATTTAAAATTTTTTTTTTTTTCAAATAAAGTTGTAAAAAATGCCAAAAAATCATGCTTTTTTGTTTTGACCCCTGTAAAAAATTCAATTTTCTATTTTTTTGATAGCATTTAGGTTCATATAGAAGAGAGATATATAATAAAAGTAAATTCCAACCTCGTTCGATTTCAGATGAAAATTGCGGCTTCCAGAATGTACGCAAAATGCTGAGTCTGATTGTGACCTGCAATATGGGGTCGCTAATATCTTCGGTGTTTTTCAAGGAAATTCTTCAAAAATTTTATAGTATATACTTAAATATATGTACAAAATATTCTCAAAGTTTCAATAAATTATATTAATTTTTTATACTATAAAAAAATTCGTGAAAATCATTGAGAAAACGCTGTCCTAAACCTATTTCCTCCGTTAAATTCGTCGCTTCTACGGTCGTGCGAGCTGAAGTTCGCGCATGACCGAACTTTAGAAATAAATCGCATTTCGAGATATTTACTTTTTTTTTACGCCGGCGATTCTAGAGACGCGAAATATCGTGGGGGTTTTATGTTTATTGTACATTTTTTACTTTGCCACTCACTCGATTCGACGCCATTTATGATCCCCCTTGAAAGATTTAAAGTCTTTCATTTGTAGACCGTGAAAAATTTATTGATATAAATTTTTTGTTTTAATGCGGAATTTATTGCAATTCAACTAAATTTATTGGCTGTTTTTTTTTTTTTGCAATTTTAAAAGCGGCCAGGATATATCAATTAATCAACTATATTTTGTTTGCTTGACTAAACTTTAAAACCAATCATTTCGCTCCGTCGATCTACTCGCTATATTTTTAACACTGTATTCGTTGTTCGCGAATTTGGGCTGTATGGAATCGTTGGATTGGTGGAATCGAGGAAATGAAGAAACATTCAGTTCGAGAATAATTATCGTTTATTGCGTAACGATTAATAATAATAATAATAATAATAATAATAATAATAATAATAATAATACAGAATCGTTTATATATAATTCGCATCGAAAAAAAAAAAAACGATTGCGCGCACCATTTACGAAAGGGGGAAAAAGAAGAATAGATTGTTTTTATATATATATATGTACAATATTATAATGACTGGCCAATTAAATAGACAGAGATTATCAATAATCACAACGAGATATAGAATAACGACTACTAGTTTCTCCTATTTTTTTCGTCATCTTATTTTTCTTCATCTTAAATATTCGGAAAAAAAAACGATTGTTTCTGTCTACTATTTACAAGAAATTACGACATTTCGTTTTTTTTTTCTACTTATAATTGAGTAGGTACATTATTAGATGTGCAAATTTTGCTCGATATATCGCGCGTGTGCGTGCGTGTGATATATATATATATATATATATATATATATATATAACTGCTTTGTAACGATTAAGGCAATATAAGGCATTGAACATCAAGGCGCTGCGTTTATAGATGCATCGAAGAATCTTTGAGTCACTGGTTTCGCATGTTTGTCGATGGCGAAAGAATAAAAACTTATCTTCGTAGGAATTTTCTTGCTTTTCCAAAACAAATTTGCGGTTTTTTTCCTCATTTAACGGACAAAAATTGTTTCTGAAAATGATTTTTCCTTTCTTTCCGAGAAAAGAGAAAAAAAAACAATATTTTGAGGGGGTGGGGGTAGGGGGATTCGTCGAAATTCGGTCTCAGTGCATTCTGCCACAGACCTGAGAATCAATTCCACCGAGATAAGGATAGCCGCTCTTAGCTTCGCTCGGACTGTGGGGCGTTACGTGATGTCCCATACCCGTCGTGGATATACCGGACGTGGTACCCTGTACCATACAGGCGCTCATGTTCGATCCTGTTGGACTCGAGCCACCCCCGAGACCACCGAGATTGATGTTGCTCGACGATAGATTCGAGGCGAGATTTGTGCTGCCATAGTGGGACGCGTTGAAAAGTCTGAAGAAACAAAAACAAACATGGAAAAAATCACATTTATTTTCATAATTTTCGTTTGATAATTTTTTTTCGTTCCTATCCTATGATTATATTCTTTTTCGAGAGAAGAAAAATCAATTTCGCAATTCGAAAATCAAAAGGGAATTAAAAAAAAGCTCATAATACACTTGCGAGGTGAGAAGTGGTTAAACGAGGTGGCCTAAATTGCTAAATTCCCCCTTTCCTCCCACGAGAAGATGAATAGAAGAAGAAGAAGAAACAAAACAAAATCGCGCCAACATTTCAAAGTAACCGCCACAGGCAATTCGACCGGGGACATTTCGGTCATTTTACCTGGCAATAATAATCAAAGCGAATGTTTTTTTGCTCCGCTCTCTCTCGCTAGGGCGTTCTCGTTTGCAAACCGATACCCGCAATGTATATACCGTATATATACACGCCAATAGATCTCGAGCCGCTCTCGTTCGCACATTTAAATATGTATACATATATATATATTTATAAATATATATAACTATGGGTTATATATAGATGTATATATATGCATTTTGGTTGTGCGGGTGCTGTTGCAGTTGGCACGGGAATCGGTTAAGGCGTGTCGGACACCCCCTTCTCAACACGCTGCTCAGAAGCGCGCCGGGGACCCTTTGACCAGTTTTAAGAAAAAGATAGAGACAGAGAGAGAGAGAGAGAGAAAAAGCGGCACCATGGAACAGTTAAGAGAGCTCTAAATCGTAATGTGCTTGCTGTTATGCGCTTTGCTCCCTGAACTGTTTGCCATGGAACTCACGATACCATGAAAATCTCTCGAGAACCTATATATATATATATATATATATATATATATATATTAGGGTGGGTCAAATAAAATGACTAATTTTTTTTTTTCTCGATATAATGAAAAATGTATTGTTTGGCATTTCAAAAAACCCTTTGCAAGTATGAGCCCTTCATATTTAAATTAAGAGGTCCCTCATCGCGAATTTTCATTTCCCATTTAAATAACATTGAAACATTTTTTTTTTAAATTTGGAATTTTATAAGACTTAAACCGTTGATGTTAGGAGAGTTTTTTATCACATTTTTGTAGAACATTTGATGCTCTACAAAAAAGTTCTTTTGCGTCTAATCGATAAAAGTAACCGTACAAAAAATAATCGGTGATAATTAGCTGTGGATTCTCTCATATTTGTTTGAAAACAATTAGTAATATATTAGTAGTATATATTAGTAGTATATTTATTCATATTGATAACGAAAATTGTTAAAAATTTTAAAATTTATGTACTAATAAACGAGATAAGTAGAATCCAGAACTAGTTATCACCGATTATTTTTTGTACGGTTACTTTTATCGATTAGACACAAGAGAGCTTTTTTGCAGAGCATCAAATGTTCTACAAAAATGTACTAAAAGACTCTCCTAACATCAACGGTTTAAGTCTAATAAAATTCCAAAGTTAAAAAAAAATGTTTCCATGTTATTTAAATGGGAAATGAAAATTCGCGATGCGGGACCTCTTAATTTAAATATGAAGGGCTCATACTTACAGAGGGTTTTTTTGAGATGCCAAACAATACATTTTCCATTATATCGAGGAAAAAAAAAATTAGTCATTTTATTTGACCCACCCTAATATATATATATATATATATACATCTATTCTACTTTCGTCTTGACTCTCATAGTTTCTGAATTCAAATCGAATAACGGAAAAGAAAAATTACTAAACACGTCTAAATTGAAGATTTTATATCCTAACGTAATTAAAGTTTTTCCATTTCGATATTACGCGTCCCTATATCGCCTCAATTTTTATTGAAAATCAAACTATCTTCAATGTTTTGAAAAATAAACAAAAAACTACTTTATGTTTAATTGAAAAATAACACATCAAGATATTTAAAAATCAATAATTTATCGAATTAGTAACGTCTGCCGAATTAATCCAACAATGCCAAAACCTCGATTGACATTAAAAAATGACAAAATTTTACCCTAGCAACAGATATGTCAAAAATAATGACTGATCCTCAAAAAAACTATGTTTACGATAATTTTTACCTTTTCTCGTCCTTCGTATATTTTTCACCCTCTCGCACGAGGGTATTTTATTGCGATTGTGATATTTGATTCGATTCTACTTTCATTTTGACTCTCATAGTTTCGGAATTGAAATCGAATAACGCAAAGGAAAAATTACTAAACACGTGTGAATTGAAGATTTTATTTTCTAATGTCAATTAAAGTTTTTCGCTGTCGATATTACGCCTCCCTAGATCGCTTTAATTTTTATTGAAAATGAAACTATCTTCAATGTTAAAAAAAAAACAGTAAACTACGATCTTTGTGTTTGATTGAGAAATATAAAAATGAAGATAATTAAAAATCGATATTTTATCGAATTTCTAATGTCTATCGAATTAATCCAACAATGTCAAAACCTTGATTGACATTAAAATAACAAACTTCTACGCTAGCAGGAGAAATGTCAAAAATCACTGATCCTCAAAAAAACTATGTTTACATTAATTTTGGCCTTTTTTCGCTCTTTGTATATTTTTCAACCCTATCGCACGAGGGTATTTCAGGGTGATTGTAATATTCAATTCTTGGAAACAAAGAGCCATATCCATAGAGTCCATAGAGTTCTATGGACTGTAGGGATATAGTACAAAAACCCGAAAAATCTTTGTCCACATCAATGTGGATAAGATTTTTCGGGTTTTTTTAGTAGTCTATATGTAATATCCATAGAGTAAAAGTTGTGAGATAGGAGTGAAGGGAAAAGGTGGCGAGGGTATTCCGTAGGTTCCGAAGATTCAGTGGGGCCCCCGGGGGTTCCCGCTGGGATTATTAGCCGGTAGCGTTTCATTACGGGTCCAGCAGCAACATAATTGCGGACCACACCGGTGTGGTGATCTCTCGACGGGGCCCGACGGTGTGCCCCGTTTGGCCAGCATCCCGGGGTCGCCTCCCCTCTTTCCCGTTAAGATGCCTCATCCCGAAGAATTCTCTCTCTCTTTTTCTCTCTCGTGGGTTCGATCGATGTTCGACCGGAGAAGAAAATATTCTCCCGAAGAATAACTTCACAAAATGTCGAGCGAGACATTATCCAAAATACCTTTTTCCTCATGTAGAAAAAAAATTTTAATCGGTATCCATACAAAATTGTAAGAAGATTTTTATTTTTTATATTGCGATATTTTGGAGAAAAAATTCATCTCCCTGTACAATTTTTTTAGATTCAATTTCGTATGTTTCTTTTTTGTTTCTTTTTCTACGCGATCGAGGAAACATTTTCAACCGTTCGTTTGGGATTTCCGATAGAATTTTTATTAAATTTTGTCAAGTTAAAAAGATGATAGTCCCAACGTAAAAAAAAATGTTTAATTTGTTTCGATGTTAATTTTTTTTATTTACCAATTGAAGAGTCCCCGAAACGGAGCAGTTTTATGGGCATTTTCGACTTGCTGATTTTCTTTTTTGCATTGAATCTCGCACAATGAGTACATTCAGTATTTTTGAAAGATTTTTTTTGTTAAACGGTTTTTGAGATGTGTTTTTTGTTATATCGCGTTTGGTTGCAACAAAATTTTGTTTAAAAAAATAATTATTTGTTAAAAAGTATTTGTAAGATGAAGATTTAGAAACGAAAAACACGAAGGCTCCTTCTATCGTGAGGAATTATTGAAAAATCAGCAGGAAAATCGAAATGCTCTTAAAAGTCGTTTGTTTGTCGAGTGGAAATGGAATGTCACATGTGAACGCTACACGCGAGGTACCAGAGAGAATGAGAATTGAACGAGAAAGGTGACGGGCGAAATTGTGCATATACACATATATATATACATTATATTAGCTCCCCAACGTAAAGTTGACCACCGTAAGGCAATTGCTGTTAGCAGTTACCATAATAAGCCTGTCAATTTCACCGTGCGCTCGCAAAATATATATATTATATAACAGCTATATATATAAGTTGTAGAGTATCTATAGGTGTGCTAGAATCATTCTTGCAATTTTAAACGACCGCGGCGAGGTAATGCACCTCTAGACTGTACGAAGAGCGATTGAGATCCCGTGGGGGCTCTCTCTATGCTCTTCGATATATTTTTCTCTCCCTCGCTCTCTCTTTCTTCCTTTCTATCTATCTTCTCTCCGGAGAACGGGTTTTCGTCATTCTCCACCTCCTGGTACTCGGTGAGAAAATGAATTCGCGCGACGTCAACGATATCGACGAGAGATACGCAACGACTTAATTAGTGGTTGGCTCCCTCGGTAATTACACTATTACGTTTATGACTCTCGTTCGTAGTTCACGATCTCTTTTTTTTTCTCTCTTAAAGCTCACTGGCCTATATACAGATGTGCAAAGTACTCTTGTATCGAGAAAAATATATTTATTCCAGTGAAAAAAAAAATTTATTTGAATTGAACGAAATTTGCAAGGGTGGTCGTTGAAAATTGTCTATTTTCGACGAAATAAAGTCTTACATCTAATGCCTTTTTTTCGCACATTTTTTATAATTATCAGATGTTACAGAGGAATGGGATGGAACTGCTTTTAATAATGCAAAAAGTATACGAGCACAGAGTTGAGTTATTTAACGCCGGTTTAATTGGGCGGTTAGTGGAAAATGCAACTCATGAAGAAAAATAATGCGAGAGTAGTTTTGTGCGCCGAAAAAATGTGTTCCGAAGCGATGCTGTCGTGTTTACGACACGTTGAAAAACAAACAAAAATTAAATCGCACAAACGCTCAAAGATTTGATGAGTTATTTAGTCAAGGGTATTGTGTTGGTAAAGTCAAATATTAAAACCGCCTATAATTTTGTTGCCACAAATTTGAGATTAATGATTAGTGAAGCATGTTGTTTGCGGTCGACAAAATGAACGTTTTTCTTCCTGGCAGAGTCCTGGTAATTATATTTATCTTGTAAGGACGGTTTAAATATTTTTCTCTTCCTGCGTAAATTTTCCTCACGATTGGCAATACTACTGTCAGGACAGATCAATTTCTACGAAGTCTTAAACTCTTAAACTTAGTTCTGAGTCTTAAACTTGAAAGACAGACGAGAGAGGGGGAAGGACAGGAGGGAAACTAGTAAGAAGAAAGACAACTTACCCATAATTGTCGGGGGTTGCTCGCGGCCATTGTTGTTGCGCCGCGTAATAATTGTCACCCGCGTAATTGTAATGCTGCGGATAAGCCGTTGTTGTCGCGGCAGCTGCTGCCGCCGCGGAAACTCCAGTTTGACCGTAATTCTGATAGCTCTCGGTACCGTTGCTACCGTAATGCTGATTCTGAAACGACTGCAGGCTCATTGTACTGAAGGCGTTCAATTGCTGACTGTTCAATTGCTTCCGTAGCCTCGCGCGTCTGTTGCTGAACCAAACTTGTACCCTCGCTTCGGTCAATTTCGTTCTGTAATCAAAGAACGAGAAAACCAAAATTTATTTTCAATCCTTAAGCGCCTTTCAACGTTTATTCTTTCGAACGATTGGAAACGACAAAAAAAAATTGCCTCCCCGGCGTGAAAAATGGATTTATTGGCTGTGAATGAATTTCATTTGTTTTGTTGGTTATTTGCTGATAAATTACATAAAGTTCCCTCGTGTGAGACGAAATTTATTCGATTTATAAATCGTTTTGTTGTTGACCAAGTAGCAATTTCAATTCACTGCTTGAAACAAGTAAATTGAACGATCACACATACTTTTGAGCTAGTTCCTCTCTGGTATAAACATCCGGATATTGCGTACGATGAAACGCAGCCTCCAATTGTTCCAACTGTTCGCCGGTAAAGGTTGTACGACTCCTGCGTTGTTTTCTCTTCAGAGCATAGCCGGGCTCGCTGTCGGTGTCGGAATCGTCACCACCGCTACCAACACTTCCACCTGCGGGCCAGAAAAAAAACGATGGTCGTTGAATAAAATGAATAATTTCAAAATCGCGGAAATAAAATAATTTCATTACAATTATCGTTGCTGACAGACGTGAGAAAATATTTTGTGGTTTGAGCGAAAGCCGTTGGCCGAGGTAATAAATGAACGATTGAAGAAAAGAAATTTATTCGATCATGCAATCGTTACGTTTGAAAATAAATATTTCACGATCAAATATTTTTCTTACAGCAGTGCCAAAGAAAAAAAATGGATTTATTTCATTTAAATAAAATCCATTTAGTATCACTCGATATTGTCTAATTTCCGACGTAAATTAAAGGAAAATTACACAAGTTGAACAATTATTGTTAATTCAAAATGAATTTGCCTAAATCATTGTTTTCATTCGATACAATGTCTTCGGCAGAATGGGAATTAAAGAAATATATTAGGGTGGTTCTTAATTTGGTGATGTTGAAAATTCTTTGGTATTGTGCCTCAAAAGTAATCAACATATCTAGAAAAAAAATTGGGCGCAAGCGGAACTTTGTCCAATAATTCTAACCCACCCCACCGAGCTGTCGAATTTTTATATGAAAAAATGCATGCATTCAAAATTTTGTTAAGAAAATTGTTTATTATTTCAAAACTATTTATGATAAAAAAATTTTATATAACATTTTTGTAGGAAATATAATGCTCTACAAAAAAGGTATCTTGTGAAATTCTCGTGAATCTAATATTTATCACGTAATTAGCAAAAAACTGTCATCATTTATTCCGAAAGTCGATCATTATGGTCAAAACAGGAGTTTGACGTCGAATAGCTGCAATTTATTTTTCGTATGTATATAAGATTATGAAGAAATACGTAGCGCACTCAACAATGAAATGTAAACAAATTCAAATTTTCAGTTTTATCAATTTTATTGTGAATTATAATGAATGATGTCATATATTTTAAAAATCAACTTACAATAATGAATTACATCGGTTGGAGCAAAGTTGCTTTGTTAATATCAGGATATTTTTTTAAATATTCTTCAATTATTTGTACAATGAATTGTTTCTGATCTTCATCATAAGTGAGACGATCATTGTACTCTGTAATAAGTTTCACTCCTCTTTCTGCAACATCGTTAACCACTTTAATTCCTTTAACTATTTTTAAGCCTTGTAAATAATTTTCATTAGAAATCCACTCGCTCACATCGATTTCAAAAAATGAGGAGTTGATTTCAAATCTTTCGAAAAAAGCCATCGATTTGGAACTGATAAAGAAATCAATGTCCTTATCGATCAAAGAAGAAAAATTTATCATGAATGATAATAAAATTGATAAAATTGAAAATTTAAATATCATTCACATACTGTTATTGAGTGCACTACGTATCTCTTCATATTTCTAATTGCATAGGAAGAATACATTGCAGTTTTTCGACGTCAAACTCCTGTTTTGGCCATAATGATGGACTATTGGAATAAATGATGACAGCTTTTTGCTAATAACGTGATAAATATTGGATTCACAAGAATTTTACGAGATACCTTTTTTGTAGAGCATTAAATTTCCTATAAAAAGACAATATAAAATTTTTTTATCATGAATAGTTTTAAAATAATAAACAATTTTCTTACCAAAATTTTGAATGCATGCATTTTTTCATATAAAAATTCGACAGCTCGGTGGGGTGGGTTGGAATTGTTGGACAAAGTTCCGCTTGCGCCCAATTTTTTTTATGGATATGTTGATTACTTTCAAGGAACAAAACCAAAGAATTTCCAACATCACCAAATTAAGAATCCCCCTAAAATATATATATAGAGACGTCTGTCGGACGCGAGAGTTTAGTTAATCTCGTCGTCAACGACGACAGGATCATCGAGCTTGTAATACATCGTGAAAATATACACATGCCTAATGGCTCGCTGTAATATACGGTGTTGGTTCACCGTGACACAGAATGGACGCATGATCGAGACGATGGAACAAAATGGACGAGTGTGAGAGAGAATGAGTGGGAGAGCTCGAAGCGCCTCTGCGTTCAACCCGGACATTCTTACTAATCGTTGATCTATGTATATGTATATAAACCGGCCGATGCGCAAGTGCAACGGGTATCCTGTATGTATGTATATATATGTACACGTGCAACCCTCGCGCCGAAGAATTTGAGTCGCGGTGCTCACGAAGGAACGGGCAGAGAGCACGTGCTAGACGTCAGATACCAAAGAGATAGGAAGCGAAGATGAGAAAGAGAGAGAGAGAGATAAAAGAGAGATAGAGAGCTTGCCCGCCCACAGTTCACACGCCCGGGTCCGCAACCCACCATTAAATCCATCGTGATTACAGCGGTGCACCGGGCTAACCTATACTAAACTAAAACACCGAAGAAATTAGGGTCCCGATCTCCTCCTCCTCGTCCTCTTTCTCTCTCTCTCTCTTTCTCTCTCTCGCCAACAGGAATTAAGTTCTTTGACATGTCCCCTTGTCAATCCGTTTATTTTTTGCCTCTGTCCGACGAGCAAATTTCTTCTTCCTCATCTGTTGTTTTATCTCTCCAAACGGGTTGCATCAGTAGTTCTACTGTCCTACTGCAACCCTTCTTTTTTTTTCTTTGTAATTTCTCCCGAATTTTTACCCTTTTTCGTTCATCGAGCCAAGGGCAAGTCAAAAGTTTGCTTGGAAAAAGTAGTTAAAATGAACATTAAATTGTTGCGAGCATTGATTAAGTACGAAAATACGATAAATCAATTTTTCTCACTGGTAACTCTAATGTCAGTGGGAATTGATGAGCCCTTCGTCAAATAGATCGATGGACAAATTGGTAGCGTCTCGAATCAATACGTTAAGTTACGAAACAACGATTTTACAGTAGGTATTGTAAACACAAAGGGAATATATCGAAGATATGAAAGTGGAGAATATTATCGAAAGGAGAAAAGGGAATCTCTTCGCCGCGCGTTTGTCGGTTGAAAAAGCGAGATTAAAGGGCACAGAGGCCGCTCTTCTCGCAAAGTCGTAAATCCTCTCGCGCGACCTGATGCAGCCGGAGCTTCCCGAAGAGCGTAATACCGAACCCGAACGATTTTTACCTCTACATATATTGTGTATACGTGTTACTTTAAGAGTAAAATATAGTGTACTCTGTGTATCGTTCAAGGTATTATACTGATGAAACTTACAGTTTCCCGTGACCCATCAACGCTCGTGTATCCGTCGTCTTCATCGTTTCTTGATGTTTTTCCGAAAATTTCCGACGAACAATGCAATAATTTAAATTACGTCTAAAGGGACGATAAAATGATTTTAGGATCGAAGATAAATGACTATGAAATAAAACGTAAGACGCCGAAATCGCAAAAAAAACTAATAACAAAATGGTGGAAGTTCAATCTCGCATATTTGCGAGATTGAGTTGCTTCCTCATCATCTTTTGCGCATTCACAAATTTTCCACGATAGCCAACAGGGGCTTTTTGAATTTTGGCTTTCTCACGGAGGAGGTTTTCTGTATTCACAAAAATAATGGGCAAACAATACGCAATTTTCGAATTTCATCATTTTTTTCTCTCTCTTTTAACTTGATATTGCGAACTTTTCTTGATTTTTGATGGATTTTTCGAAAAAAATTGAAAATACCACGGGGACTGCTTATCAATTCATTTTCTAACTTCAACGCCAAATATCCTTTCACAAATAATTTACGCAGGAAGCATTGAACCGATAGGGTAAAAATTGCCATCACAAACACTTATAGCGATTTAGCGAAAAATTCAAAATTCCGAATGCCTCGTTCGATTTTCTTCAAATCGACAAACGGTATTTCATGATGGCCTATTTGTGTAAAAAGGTTTGAAAACCTGATAGCCGGAAACCCGTGAATCTGATAGTTAAAAAGAAGTAAATAATAAGAATATTCATGTTATTCTATAATATATTATTAAACAAATAAATAAATGAAACAAATTAATGAAAATAATTTGTTTATTTATTGTTTTAATAATACAACGACGCATTACATAATTTCAATTACATTATTATGTATTTATTTAAACGTTACATAGCAGACACATTTTTTTCAATTATTTTCGACATTTTTTATTTTGAGATGCATATAAGTAAATATATATTCTATATCTATATATTAGGGCGATTTTTTTTTCGACTATTTTTTTTTTCAGTCCCCGCCCGAAATTTTGTTGGATATGTCGAAAAAGAAATTTCCTGAAAGTTACAGCCCTTAATATTAATTCTAAGTACTTTCCCAAAGCGTGAGAAGATTTTCCATCTAAAATACACGTAAATCGAATTTTATTTTATTTTTCAAATTTCTATAACTCAGCCGCATTGTATGCTATCATATTGTTCTTGGTTTCGATTTATTCAGAATAAAACAATCTTAAAAAGTGCCTTTTGCGGCGAAAGTGTAAATTGTACTGGTGAGTTGGTACGGGTCACTGAAGTGGATTTTTACCCAAAATTCTCGTTTTTTTGCTGTTATCTCCGAAACAATTAACTTCACGAAAAAAATGTGAACGAAAAATTTGTTGGAAATTTAATTTCCTATAAAAAAGGTCCTATCGACCCAATTGCTTAGATTAATATTTCTTGAGATATTGAACTTTTTTTATTTTTTATTTTTTCCATTATTTAATATTTCATATTTTATAAATTTTATACTACTCATAAGTTAAAGTTCAATATCACAAGAAATATTAATCTAAGCAATTAGGTCGATAGGACCTTTTTTGTAGGAAATTAAATTTCCAACAAATTTTTCTTTACATTTTTGTCGTAAAGTTAATTGTTTCGGAGATAACAGCAAAAACACGAGAATTTTGGGTAAAAATCAACTTCAGTGACCCGTACCAACTCACCAGTACAATTTACACTTTCACCGCAAAAGGCACTTTTTTAGATTGTTTTATTCTGAGTGAATCGAAACCAAGAACAAGATGATAGCATAAAATGCGGCTGAGTTATAGAAATTTGAAAAAAAAAAAAATTCGATTTACGTGTATTTTAGATGGAAAATCTTCTCACGCTTTGGGAAAGTACTTAGAATTAATATTAAGGACTGTAACTTTCAGGGAATTTCTTTTTCGACATATCCAAGAAAATTTCGAGTGGGGACTGAAAAAAAAAATAGGTGAAAAAAAAATCGCCCTAATATATATATATTGTATATATACTATAGGCACGTCTCAATCGTGGCAAACCGCAAATTCACTCAGCTCGACTCTGGCGCATCTTTCTCTCTGCGTCTATCCCTCACGAATCCAATTCGCTAAACGAGCATACGTCTAAATCAATAGGGGGCGAGGTATACATACATGTATGCCTATATATATAATGATATATGTCAGTGATAGAAGTGCGAGGGTAAGGAGGATATAAGGTTCTCGATGACCGAGGTATATACATATTTCGTTTGTAATATATGCATATAGACATATAAATATAAGACACGGGAGTGTCCGTATGTTTCTGTTGGTATATGAGAAGAGGATCACGGTAAAGGCTTGCGGATCTCACTGACCGCGCTCTTCTCCGGAGCTCGGCGGCCTTCGCTAGATTAGAGGCAACACAGAAACACCGGGGCACGGCTGCAGGAGGAGCTGCACCAGGTTTAAGAGAGACCACACGCCGCGGTATTGCTCTGGCGCACGCTCACCGCCCTCGATATATACATACATACTCTATCCAGTTCAACGGCAACGCCGTATACACCTGTGAGTACCCGCTGGTGTATTTTCCTCTTCCCAGCCCCTATGTTTATTTTCAGTCTGTTGGCGAGGATATTTGAAATATCGCGCGAATTTTCCGTCAGAAGTGGAAACAATATAATTTTCCGGTTAAATTCGAATTGGCAATCTTGTGTTTTGCCATCTTGTGTTCTTTAAACGATTATTGAGATTTTTGTTTAAATTCAAATGATCATTAGTGATTAACATACGTAATTAAAATTGAAATGGGGTTCTCTTAGCCTCTTAAGGAATTGCTCCCAAAAAGATCTTATTTCTTTGATAATGTCTGATTTGACATTTTAATATTGGAACTTCAACGTTTTTTTCAACCTTAAAAAAGTATTCAAATTTTAGTTGCTGATTTTTCATCACAATTGGGGAAATGCGATGTTCCTATCAACGGGATAGCGCAAAGTTGCAAAGATTTCGAGTGAAAAACGTTGGATAGAGTATTTTTTTCGAAAAATAAGCTTTTATCTATAAAATGTTGGTTGGTACCCAGTGTGAGACTCCCAGAATTAAATCATCGATATTAATATGCGAGATTTTGAAAAAAATTTGTTTTTGCCGAAGTTCTAGTTACAATAAAATCATAACGATGCATTTTTTTCATGAATGTACCGATAAAATTCGAGGTCTGTCGATCGCGATGAAACATATTCGTAGATTTGTTTTTACGAGAGTAACGAAAGGAAAATAAAAGGGGCAAAGGAGTGAACCCGTGTTCATAGTTCATCGACGATTGCCTCGTACATGAGACATTACTACATACATTAGGGGCTCTAATCAAATTGGAATCTTCCACACAAGTTGGGCCCGACCGAGAGATAATAAACCGCCGGACGCACGTCCACGCGCTCCACGGGGAGCCTAATATATTTCATCGCGGCCGCGAACTCTCGCACACCTTTCCGTGTCATGTAATAAATAAAAGAGAGAGAGAGAGAGAGAGAGTGAGTGAGAGAGTGAAAGAAAGAGAGAAAGAGAGGGAAAGATTTTCCCTTGAAGCTAGCCGCTTCGTACTGGAATATATATGTATATTATATATTTAGTTATGCTGAACTTCGGTGGTTTTTGCATCTATCTTAAAAATTATTAGAACAAAGTTAAAGCGCTCGCCGATATATGAAGATTTTGCTTCTTTTTTTTATTTATTTATATTTATATCGAAGGTATAGAGAGGTAGTTTAGCCATTTCGCATTCTCAATTAAATTCGTTCGTCCCAAACTAATATATCAATTCTTTTTACCACCAATCGCGACACCCGTTACACAAGACACCGATAACTATACAGGAATATATATATATATATATTTTTTTCTTCTCATTCGCATAAATTACTCTTATTTATTATTGGACTTACCGAGAATTCCGTCGATCGAATGATTGCGTCGTGGATCGTCGCACGGTCGGGTTTGATTGTTCACCGGACCCCGTAAAAGTCTCGATATGCTTGATACCGAGGGTGCCGATGTCTTGTCACAAACACCGTCCTGCTGGCAGAACCACGTTGGACCAGTTAGTATTATTTCGTTCGAGACGAAAATCCCTTTTCGTCAGTATCAATATTAAGGTAGTAGTCTGGTAACTTAAGCCAATTTTCATGTCTTTTTTGGAGGGCGTTTTTTGTAGGAAAATAAAAATGAATCGTTTTGGATATTTAGGATGTTTTTATTTACATATTAAAGATTTAAAAAAAAATTTAATAGTTTATTATTATTATTATTATTATTGATCGAAGTTGGCACCTCGGAAAAAAGCGCGTGGGTGGCCCCGGTGATTTTGACTCTTGATGTTATCTGAAATCAAAAATTCTTGATAATTCTTAATCTATAGACATGTCATTCTGGTCAGAACTGGTCGGAAAATGGCGGACTTTGGAAAAAAACTTTTTTTTTCCAAAGTCCGCCATTTTGTTATTTATTCATGAAATTTAACTTCAGTAGTTCCGACCAGAATGACATGTCTATAGATTAAGAATTATCAAGAATTTTTGATTTCAGATAACATCAAGAGCCAAAATCATCGGGGCCACCCACGCGCTTTTTTTTCGAGGTGCCAACTTCGATCAATAATAATGATAATAATAAACTATTAAATTTTTTCAACAAAATTTTTTTTTGTATCTTTAATATGTAAATAAAAACATCCTAAATATCCAAAACGATTCATTTTTACTTTCCTACAAAAAAACGCCCTCCAAAAAAGACATGAAAATCGGCTTAAGTTACCAGACTACTACCTTAATCAGTTAATCATTTAATGATCAGCGGGCATTTTTGTAGCTGGGTTTTAGAGAATCAGAAGTTCAAATGGAAATTGTCTCTTTGCAAACGAAGAAAAATTAATTTAGTGACATTAGGGACTGAGCAAATGGCTAACAATTGCGTAATTTTCAATCTTTCGAGATACATTTTGTTATTTCAATGGAATGATTATCGTTTGATTAATCTTATCGTACTTTTAATTAATTTTAACCAATTTACAATGATTTCTACCGATTGAACGTATAAAACAGTTGAAATTGTTTGATAAACCGATTATTATACGAATAATTAGCATTATCATTCACAAAAAATTTCTATCATTAATGGATTAAATGATTAATCGTTAAACGGCATTGCTTTATCAACAGACCTTTATCAATTTGTCCCTTATTTCCCAGCTGAATATACCGGGATTTTGTCTTTTGAGATCCTCAATTCTAGCCTCAACCTCGGGTGTCGCGACTCTCGGTTTACTGCCGCCAATAACGCCCGGTCTTATTGAACCGGTCTCTTGATAACGATTTAATATCTTCGATACGCAACCGTGCGAGACTCTCAATTGTCGCGATATAACGCAAGGTCTGACACCCGAGGCGGCCATCTCGACGATCTGACGTCGCGTGTGGTTTGGCAACGGACGACCATTTATGAAAACGCCACCGAGCTGATTCAGACGACCCTGTCCTGTAATGAGAAAATTATATATTTAATTATATACCACGAGAATTATTTATTAGCCGTTCGTTTGAGGCATAAACGATTATTTACGATAAGTGACGGTACATCGTGCGTGTAATTACGAAATTATGAACGTTTTCACCTAGGTGAAAATTACTTTGGAAGAAAATTCGAGTTTAAGCACAAACTTAATCACGAGCTTAAATTCCATTTTACAAAATTGTGATTTCTTACCTAGAATACATAGATCTCTATCTAGTTATATTCTAAGTTGGAAATCATTATTTTGCTTTCTTCTAAAATACAGACCTTAGGGGAGGAAATAGGGTTAGGACAGCGTTTTCTCAATGATTTTCATGAATTTTTTTATAGTATAAAAAATGAATATAATTTATTGAAACTTTGAGAATATTTTGTACATATATTTAAGAATATACTATAAAATATTAGCGACCCCATATTGCAGGTCACAATCAGACTCAGCATTTTGCGTACATTCTGGAAGCTGCAATTTTCATCTGAAATCAAACGAGGTTGGAATTTACTTTTATTATATGTCTCTCTTCTATATGAACCTAAATGCTATTAAAAAAATAGAAAATTGAATTTTTTACATGGGTCAAAACAAAAAAGCATGATTTTGTGCCGTTGCAAAAAAAAAATCTATTTTAAAAAATGATAATATTCCGATTTTAGGTTCATATAGAGCGCGATACTGTGAAGAAAGTAACTGCCAATTTTCAAAACGATTGGTTGAAAACTTTTCAAACTAGCGTGTACGCAAGTTAAAAAAAAGTCGTTTTCAGAAAAACGCGTTTGAAAAAATATCACCAAGAAAAACAAGCAACATGGGGTCGCTAATATTTTATAGTATATACCTAAATATATGTATAAAAATTTTATAGTATATACTTAAATATATGTATAAAATATTCTCAAAGTTTCGATAAATTATATTCATTTTTTATACTATAAAGTAATTCATGAAAATTATTGAGAAAACGCCGTCCTAACCCTATTTCCCCCTTTAATGGCTTATAACAATAGAACGAGTCGGAATTTTCATTAAAAATTTTGGGAACATATTTTTCAATAGTTTTACTAACAATTTATGAAATAAAAAAAAATCGATTTTTTGTACCGTCTAACCCTATTTCCCCGCTTAAACAAGAAAAATCATTTTATTTGATTTAAACCAAATTCGCACGTTCTAAAGTTCCCAATGTTGGTACTCAAACAATTATTTATTTATAACGGGCTTCTTACGTTCGGTTCAGCACGAATTTTTTGTAAGTTTCACAGTGAACTACGTCAAAAAGGTAAAAATTGCTAAATTCCTCTGACCCGTTGCAACTTGATCAATGAGGCTAAAAATTTTGAATTATTGTCACCTCCTCATTAGCAATTTTATAAAATTATTTCTCCGTCTTCGTTGCACGGTAAAGTAACAAAACCATTACAACATTCACCCCGACGACTAGTCCTCCCTTGATTCGAACGATTCATTGATAAAGTGGTATTTAAATAAAATAAATTCATTTTAGCCGTGCCGCAAAGAGATAACCGTAATAAGTAGAGGCAGAAAAATAAAATGGCGCAGCGTCAAGATGAGGGAGGAGACAGGGGAGGAGAAGAGATGAGGACAAAACTGATGTTCAAGCGAGTTTGCATTAGTTCGGCACGCAAGGTGCCGCTTGCGAAACTCTGGTTCATCCTAATTACCGTTAATGAGCCTTCCCCCTAGCCCCCCTCTTAATTAACTTAATTATAATTACGAAGTAAAGCAAATATCATATATGGAAGACGAAACTGGCGGAATGACAGAAGGGGTCGTCCGTTGGGTCTGCTGCTCGTTGTCGTACCCACGGAAATAGAACTAACTCTCTTGATGGTCAAAGAAAAGCGAATGAGCTCTTCATCTCTTTCTCTCTCTCTCTCATTCCGCTAAAAGTCAGGAGGAAACCTCGCGTGCGCGAGACGGATGGCCAAACGGATGGACGGACCATCATACCCTGAGGAATGGACATCGTACACACGACGAACGGTAACCTCGCGCGTTTGTCCGTCCCGACAGGAGTTACGGCCATAGGTTTTTCTACGAGAGCAGTAAACTCTACCTCAGCTCTCACTGGTTCTTCGACTGTACTAATACCTTACTAATACCTACCTACTAACACCAACGATGCTTTTTTTTCATTTTTTTTTGTTCTTCGCCCTCCACACCCCGATCCACCCTCCGTTGCACTCTGAGATATGCCCATCGTCCGCAGAGTATATGCCTCTCTTGTTCCTCAACTAACTCTTTAAACGACCTTAAAACTCGGTCTTAACCATGACTAAGGCGGGTTCGCAACAGAGATGAACAACGAGAGTCGGTCTGTGAAAGACAGTAATTCCACGTTTACCCCGGTATTTACATAATCCTATATATATACTTATTCGTCTGTCCCTCTGGATGTTCGTCTGATGTGAGACCGACCGAGTGGAGGCAAAAAAAAGAAATTCACATTTAACGAAAAAAAATTAAAATAACAGTCAGTCTCTGCTCCGGTGTATGATGGAGCAAGCAGCTACTTGTTGTGGTTCCCTTCGTAGTTCTCGCGCATTTTTTTTTCGTACGAATTAACTTTTTATTTCGCTCGGTAAGACTAAGGCGCGCGCGATGCCATTTTCGAGAAAGTCGAAGCATTTTTAATAACGCGTGTCTTTGCAGTCTCGAAAGGTTTGATCACTCTTCGCTCAAGAGTCATCGGAAGCACATCCGATTTCCGACCGTAAATTATCGATTGAATTAACCGTTCGTGTTTCATTAAGTTTGCTCCAAACATTTTTTTTATTCGTAATTGAAAAAGGCAAAAAATTCATAGAACTTCTCGCCTCCCGTTAAAACACCCTCGATGCAATGAGGCAAAAGCACGAATTTATTTCATTGGCTCGTAACGGTTTAAGGTAGTAGTCTTGTAACTTAAGCCGATTTTCATGTCTTTTTTGGAGGGCGTTTATTTGTAGGAAAATAAAAATGAATCGTTTTGGATATTTAGAATGTTTTTATTTACATATTAAAGATACAAAAAAAAAATTTGTTGAACAAATTTAATAGGTTATTATTATTATTATTGAGCGAAGTTGGCACCTCGAAAAAAAAGCGGGTGGGTGGTCCCGGTGATTCTGGCTCTTGATGTTAGCTGAAATAAAAAATTCTTGATAATTCTTAATCTATAGATATGTCATTCTGGTCGGAACTACTGAAGTTAAATTTCATTGATAAATAACAAAATTTATTTGCTAAAATAAAAGGACTTTTTTTTCCAAAGTCCGCCATTTTGTTATTTATCCATGAAATTTAACTTCAGTAGTTCCGACCAGAATGACATGTCTATAGATTAAGAATTATCAAGAATTTTCGATTTCAGATAACATCAAGAGTCAAAATCACCGGGGCCATCCACGTGCTTTTTTTTCGAGGTGCCAACTTCGATCAATAATAATAACAATAATAAACTATTAAATTTTTTCAAAAAATTTTTTTTTCATATCTTTAATATGTAAATAAAAACATCCTAAATATCCAAAACGATTCATTTTTATTTCCCTACAAAAAAACGCCCTCCAAAAAAGACATGAAAATCGGCTTAAGTTACCAGACTACTACCTTAATTGTATCAGGGCCAAAACCTCGATTTCAATCCAAACACCGTTTGGTTCATTTGAAAGTTAAGCGGGTACCGGCTCGCAGTCTCTTAAGGGGTGTAACCGAACTAGAATTTTCAAAAAATCGATTTTTTTTAAATTGCATTTTTCGAAAGTATACATATTTAAAAGTATTATACTAAAATTTTATAAAGATCTGAGCAGTGTACTTTTGCGACGTTTACTTAGCTACCTGAGCGCGCTAAAACACACCGCGCGTACTTTAAAACGCGTTTTTTCTCAAAATGACGTTTTTGGACGGCTTGTTGCTAAAATCTCCGAAACTATTGAACCGATACTTACCAAAATTTTACCACATGTTCTTTATGACTATAACTATAGCGCACATCATACGATTTTTGAAATTTTGAGTTGAACTATTTTTGTTTGTTTGTAAAAAACGATGAAAAAAAATCGTATGATATGCACTATAGCTATTAACCTACTGAATCTAAAATCATTTTTTTTCCGATCATCCATTCCAGAGATTTCATCAACAGCGCACACCCATCTTTTTTTTTGGACCTTCCCCCCCGCCCCTCCCATTTTTCTCTACAAAAACTGACTAAAATACATTTTTTTTAAATTATTTGTGTATTTTAAAAGTGTATTTATTAGGTCCGACACTTTATATATCAATATTTATAATTTGAACCCATAAAAAAAATTCGTGAAAATAGCCTTTTTTTTGCGCATCTAATTAGGGCAGATGCCTTAAATTGCAATATTCCGGGTGATAAATATGATTTTATTGAGAACGAAAAATTTTCTCGAACCCTTTCGGTATGAAGGCGTTTTTCTCTCGGCTGCGCAAAGAGATTTTTCTCATACGGGCAAGATCACATCACGCGGCGGCGAGGCTCGCGGAGTAACAGAAGCAAAATGGAATATGGAGCGATGATTCAAATTTTACGATGTTCGCGGTATAATTGAAAGCGATAAGAACCGGCGGAGGAGAGGTACCATTGTACCTCGGCAATATGCAAAAGCGACGCGTGCGTAAGTTCCTTTATTAGACGGGAGCACACGCCCGTTAAACTCGGAAGAAATATATCGATATTACATGTATACACACACACATATGTATTCAGCGCTCCCTCGATATTACAGCGGCGCGTACGTATATATAATAACTTGACGTTTTAAATGGTGTGTTAATGGCAGCCTCGCCACACTTTTATTCATCTTCCGCGAGATAAGGGAATCAATGATTATAGGTAAAACGATCGTGGTACGACGCTCTCGCGGCCGAGAACCTTCGGTAGATGATCGACCGAGAGCAGTATTACATATTAATTTATTCTCGAGGCTTATGAAAAAAAATATACATATAAATATTATATATATATATATATATATATATATATATATATATATATATATATATATATCAAAATATATATATATATATAAAAAATGAGGGATTCGGGCGTTTTCTGTACATTCTCTCGCCGATGAAAAAGATCAAACGATACGATAGCTCGATTTACCCCGATAAAATGCATTGAGAAGCAGCAATGAACTTGTTTCTTTTTCTTTTTACATTGTTATTATTATTTTGATCCATAAACATCTTATGTTCGAGGAAAACTTTAGCTAATGCATCGTGCATTCAGATTCGTCTGATAACTCTCTCTTTCTCTCTCTCTTCCCTTTCCGATTAGATCGTTTTTCATACGTTCTGTGTGTGTTTTTTTATTATTATTATTAAAATTTATATAGGATATGTAATAAAATGTATACTGGGCGGTGCGGACACGCGTGCGTATTATAGTTACAAATAATCTTACCTACATGCATGTACACAAATACGTTTACACGTAAGCGTGTGTGTATAAGAGCGCGTGCTCGAGACGAGGAGAAGAACACGAGCGAGGGCGCGTACTCAAGTTCTTTCGAATATCACACGCACACAGACACACATACACGTTTATGTTTATGCGCATATGTATATATTCATATAGAGACTGTACGAAGCTCGGACACCTCGGGTATGACGTCAGTCAGGCCGCGGGGCCCGCCGGGATTATAGGTAAGATCAAAAGGCGCCGACCGACGCCGCTGCACACACTTGGTGAACGCGAGGAGAGTTCTCCTTTGAGGCTTTGGACTTTCGTACGCGTTCGCGCACGCTCTTATATATGTGTATATGTTTATATGTATATATACATATACATATATATATATAGATTCCACGCTCTCGGGACTTACGATGAGAAGAGCGAAGAAATAGAGCGAGAAAGAGCGATGAGCGCGAGAGCTCACGCTTTGCGCTCCGGGGACCTCAAAGCCCCGGACCCAAAGCGAAAATGGGATCTGGTGCGCGAAGGAGCTTCGTTGTAACCTTTGGAGGGGTGTGAGGGTGGGGGGGCTAAACAGCTTCGTATTTCGATATACGTATATGTATAAGCGTGTAAATTCACGTACCCGTCGGAGTTTTTTCGACATCGACAACAAAGCCACAATGAAATTATCTCGATCAATGGGCGATTGGATTGTTTTTTTTTTCTTCATCGCAATTATCGATATTTTTTTATTGCATTTTTTATTGCAATCAGATATTGAACATTTTTCCATCGGCAATTATTACTCCTTTTTTTTATAGCAATCGTTATCATATTTATTATTGATATTTTTTCTTTTTGTTTTCTTTTTTAAGCCACTTCTCGGTCACAACTAAAAATTGTAATCAATGGCAGAGCATTTTTGCCGAAAGAACAAGGATATTCGTAGCATTCGATCGTACTGAAAGCTTCATATAGCCTTATCGCGGAACGATAGAATAAAAATCACAATTTATAATTGATTGTTGTTTCTTCAATCGTGCTACGAGATACGATCATACAGTGTTACGATTCTCGTTCGGTTTTCCGAAACAGTTTGTCCTCTGCGCGATTAGAAAAGGCGAGAAAACGTTTATATGTACTCGTAATTGCGAAGTGTAAATTACACTTTGTTTTCATCGTTATAAAAGCTCTCTCTCGTTACTCTTTCAATTGTTCTTGTAATTGTCGGCGACTTTACGAGAGCGGGTCAAGGAAGCGCGCGCGGAGATCTCGCTTAATACGAAAGATAATCAAATTCTGGTGGCCAAAAGATAAAAAACCGTCAGTCAATCTCATTAACTTTAATATATATTTACGTAAGAAAGATTATTACGAGGAACAACTGGCTTTTGTATACACGAGTGCTCGTAGTTTCTTGTGTAACATCGGCGAACCACAGCTCGCACATATACACAGATTTATAACGAATGGAGCGAAGCTATTTTATTACTCGTCCTCGCATCGGCATACGGGATGATAAAGTTAATTTATTCACGTAACAAAAGTTATCGGTGTTTCAGAGCGTTTAAAGCGCCAATCCCCATTGGTATATTAACTAATAAACGGGATATCGATGATTTTAATTCGACACTCAATGTAAAATCACAGTGACATATAGATACGTCTATAATATTTTTGTTTATTGGCCAATTTGTTTATTTATTTTTTAATCCTCGTAATTAACCGTTTAGACGGAAGGAAGAAGAGAAAAAAACAAACCCACCGACGACTCACACGACGTCTGACAATCGGTACACGCAAACACGAGAGACAGAAGCTCTCGTCCACGTCTCGCTCGTCCCATCCATTAAATAACTCAACGCTCCGTACCACATGTACACGTTACATAATTACGGGTTTTCTCGCGCTTATACGTGAAATTATACCGCACACAAACGCGCCCGCGAAAGAGGGTGAAATTTATACAAGCGTCGAAGAAGAAATGTCCCGATATATATTTCGTGCAAGGGGAGGAGAGAATCCCGCAAGAACGTTCGCTTCCTTCTGCAATTATTATATATATTATGTATGTACATAGTAGGCAATATTATATTTATATTTTATATACAAAACCCTTCATATACCAAAATATGATCGGCATATACGAGTAATTTCTATACAGTAACGGCAACAACCAAAAAAATGGACCACCCGTAGAACGACAGCGACGATATATATAAGAGCACGGAAGATGCTGCACGACGAGATGGGGGATGAAGAGTATCGGTATAGTGTGAGGCGCGTCTCGCACGGCATTAAAATTGAACCGAGGAAATAATTTAGAGCATGAATTATTGATTACGGGCAATTGATTGTGAGCGATCACGTTAATACCCATGATCGAGGCGATATGTGACGCGATATAAAAGCCTCCCCCTTAAACACGTTCTGATTTCGCCGCGATCGAAAAAAAAGCTTGCTCACTGGTTCTCTCTCTCTCTTTTTTCTTTCTTTTTCTTTCTCGATCGTGAGTAACCTACTCTGCTATCGACTTACACATACACTTTGGTTAAATCTCGCCTCGGGCCGTTCACCGCGTACTCGTCGTACTTAATACACATCCAAGAATATTTTTGCGATGTTATACATTTATAGGTGGTTTTTTTTTTTCATGTCGATTTCGAGAGTAGCGAGGATAATATAGTACGGGGAAAAATCATCGTCAACCGGGTCGACCGAATATTTTCCAGTTAATCAATTATATATATAGCAACCGCGAGAAAATCGTCGCACCCAATATCACGTACACGCCGCGAGATAATGCGAATAATAATAAAAGTAAAAAAAAAGAAATTGCTCAAAATCGCCGTGAGAATATAATTGTGGTAGAAATTCAATCATACATGGCCGTGTTGCATTTTTTTTTATTTAATTTTTTTTTTTCATTACGATGAAGAGCTTTGATTACGGATAATGCGGCTGGAGAGCGTTATACTCTGGTGTTACAATTAAAATAACGTTGAAAGTAATTGGATGAAAATTAAAAATAATTCCCACGTGTTCAATATAATACTCAGGGTGAGGCACTAACTGTTGCCACGTAGAATAACTCCGAAAGTACGATAGTAGTAGAAAATTTTTTGAAACACAAGTTGCATGGGACAACGGGGGCTATCATATGGCGTTAGTTTTTTGTTGCTAGGTGGAGTCGCATCGGAGATTTCAAGGTCAAGGTTGTTTTTTTTTTGATAGAATGGTATGTTTTGGTACTTATTTTCTGATATGGGCTATCGAGACGAATCCAATGATATTAAAGAACAATTTTTGTGATTTTTTTTAATTAAAAAAAAAAATGCAAAATTTTACCGTGTATTTACACGGTACATTGTAGGTTTGATGAAAACGCCGTATTTAGTAAATATTTACTAAATACGGCGTTTTCATCAAACCTACAATGTACCGTGTAAATAAAAAAAAAATTTTCTCTCTCGCATATCGTGCAAAATTTGACCGTGTATTTACACGGTACAGTGTAGGGTTGATGAAAACGCCGTATTTAGTAAATATTTACTAAATAAAGTAAATAAAGTAAATATTTACTTTTGTAATATTTACTATTTAGTAAATATTTACTAAATACGGCGTTTTCATCAAATTTACACGTGCATTTATTGATCCCTAGAGAATACTTGTGCATTAAAAAAAAAATTATTTTAAATATTTTCATGTAGTTTTTTGCCTTGTTGCAACATGGTGCGCCGAAATCGGCGCCCACTCTGGACGACGTTGTATGCATCTGAAAAAAATATATGTATATATATATTCTCAATCTGTATGAGTATTCTGAGCACTGGTAGCAGAATTGGTACTTAAAAATTTTTTTTATTGAGTCGAATAATAGTTTTCCGACATTTTATAACTCGTCGAATACCCGAAAATGTATGAAATATCATTAATGAAAGTTCAACAGGCCGCCATTTCGTCAAAAAATTTGTTTAAGTACCAATCCTGCTACCAGTGCTCAGAATACTCGTACAGATTGAGAATATATATATAATTTTTTTTTTCAGATGCATACAACATCGTCCAGAGTGGGCGCCGATTTCGGCGCACCATGTTGCAACAAGGCAAAAAACTACCTGAAAATATTTAAAATAATTTTTTTTTTAATGCACAAGTATTCTCTAAGGATCAATGAATGCACGTGTAAATTTTCATCAAGACAACTTCAACGGTTTAAACGCTATTGCACATTAGCAATGACGTCAAAAATCTCGCTCTAGACCAGACTACGGCCTTAATAATCGAGGAAGGTGGAATTATTAAGAGCATCATTTTCGTTTGTTACACTCCTCCGCATCCTCGTCTTGTTGCCAAAGTTTAATTAGAAAATTATTCCTTTAAATTGATACTTAAAAATTGATTCCTATGTTTCGCGTGTATACACTTGATAAAGAAACATTGGAAATAGAAAATATGGGTACCGGTAGGAACGTTCGATTCGAACCGGTATTTCTGATCGTCCTCGATCTCTCATCTCTCTTTCTCTCGGGCTATCGAAGACCGTCGTCGTCGTCGTTCCTCTGTGCGGTCCGCGGATAATGAGACGGTCGGGTTGCGTGCATCGGCCAAGGACCATTCAGCGTCTCAGCTATCGACTTTTCATGCACCCCGTGCATGTACAATATTCATATATATACGGAGGATCATGAGGGACTGCATCATACAGTACTCTCGCTCTGTGTACCCGATGCTTGTGTATATGTGCGGTGTGAGTTCCATGGTCTCTATCTCTTTCTCTCTCTCACCGCGAAGGCTTCAATCAACTCTCGCCGTCGCCCCGGGCCGATCCGATATCACAGACATTAGAGTTTTGCCCCGCACGTCGGAAACTCGACGGTACTCTGATACACCGACGCGCCCACCAGAGCGCACCCTTCGCTACATCATCTACCATAATCCTTTACATATATACACATCAACGTCCGATACCCGATGTTCGATCTCCACTCATATTCACTTCCTAGAACGCCTTAAACCCTTTTTTTTCTATTATTACATACAGCCATCCGAGCAACCCTTAGCAAACTATGATATACACGTAAAATGTGTGTATGCAAATACATTGAGGGGTTGTATGTGTAAGATGCGATATACGTTTTCGAATGGGGTTGGGAACGCTTCAATATTTGAAAGAAAAACATTCAAAATAATTTTTTACGAATATTGTTGAGTAGTAGGATTGTAGAACAATTGTGATTTTCATTAATCATTGACGAATTGTTCGCATTTTTGTTCGTTAATCGATGAAACGTTTTTGTAACAGTAACGGTATAACGATAAACGTTTTTATAACGTAATTAGTATGTTTTTATAACATACTTGATTAATGGGTCGTAAAATTATTTGAAATGATTATTGAGTCGAACGATATTCCAATTGTTGTCTGAACAAGCGTTTATGGAGAAAAAGTTTGCAGGTTTCCTCGTTTCCTGGAACGCAACCCCTTTCTTCGTACCTATATATATGACCCTCACTGATGTATAATAGGTACAAAATACGTCATAGTTGTTTGAGAATTCCTCGTGAGATTGAAAAATAATGTTTTCCAAAGAAAAGAGAACGAGAGTCGGTCAAGTCTGCAGGCATTGCTGTTGGGCTATTTCCTTTATGACACGCCATAATGATTTTACGAGGGGTCATATACGTTATAATGCAACGTGTCGGAACAAGGGGCGAATCCTCGGCCGAAGGACCCACCGTTCAGGCTTCAAAAACGGTCCTCACGATCTCTTTGCACCCTTGACACAAGGCTGCGCGCTCTGTCTTATTGGGTATACGGAACGGTTGCCCAAGAACGTAACGAAACTTCGTGTACATAAGATAAATTCGTAATGACTCGAGTACGGAGTCTACGGGGGAACTAATTGACCGTGAACGTGGCACAGTATTTCGGTCGTTTTTGCGAAATTCGTTACGCCACAAGCCGTCGGTGATATTTCTCTGGGAAACACTAGGACCGTTTCGTCATTACACCGGAAGCGCGACAGCCAGATGATTTACGGAGACACCCCGCATGTGCCACGTAATTCTCCGTCAAAATACTTTATAGATTTATCACAATTCAAGCTTCAATAATTATGGATATATTGGGTATACAATAGAACAATAATAATGATTGCTCATTATCGAACTTTCTGTCTTACCTTGGAAGGGATATCCAGTGAAGTAAGGAGCCATGTTGAGAGTGCTGACAGCCATTGGTGATTGTTGTGCCGTCGTCAATTTTCTCTTTTCGCCCCGTCTCTCCCTCTTCGTGTGTCTGTAACGGTCTCAAACGACGATATACGGGCCACCGTCGGCAATTCCCTGAACAATGACACTTTTCGATATGTTCAATATTATTGTCACTTCGCGTAAACACTGATTTGACAAACCGTTAAAGAACAATAACTCTGTGCATGCCCCGTTGACGAAGAAGACAACGAAAAACAAATGTAGGACCGTAGGGAATCGGGAAAGCTGAAAATAATTCACGAACGAAGAGTCTCTGTTATTTCGTCTTGAAAAATGATGACAAGCGAGGACCTGTTGTGTTCTCGGGGTCTCGACTCCAACTGTCGGGCAAACTCCAGAAGTGGGAACACTCTGGCGGTTATGCTCTCTGTCCTGTTCCGCTGCTGCTGCTGCTGGTGGTGGTGCTGCTGTTCGTTGTAAATATCCGTGACCGAGGGCCACCGGCGCGTTTGATGGCAAAGTCACGGCTCAGAAGCTTGTGCGGGACAACGGTTAGCCTCGTAGGAGCTAAGGTGCAATAGAGAAAAGAGATCGTCAAGACAGACTCCGCCTTTATCGCGGTCTGCGGAACCGGCAGCGAAGAAAGTCTCCGTGGCAACGACCAACCTTCGAAATAACGAAAAGCTGTATTGGTCGACTTGCCGGTAGGGGCAACTTGTTCAACTCTATAGAGGTGGTCACTTCTGAAACTCCGCCTGCCTTCCGATCAGCTTGAAATGCTTCTTCACCCACGCTGTGAAACGACCTCTTCTCTCTCGTTCGCTGTCTACCTGCTCGCGAGCTGGTGAAACCCACGCATACATACATTGACACTCTTCAACCCCTTCATGTTTTCGCACCTTTTGCGGTCCCATATCGTGAACTTTGCCATTAGCGATCAGACGTTTTTTTCATCTTTCGTCTCATCGTCTTTATTCACCTGCCACCTTTTTCTTTTAAATTGTTTCTCGTCAAACAAATTTATGGTAAACTTGGCATATATTTTTCGTCGGGCTTCCGCTTGGTTGAATTCGAAACTTTAACTCCCTTTGGGAAGAATCTAGTGTTACAATGATGCTGTCAAATTATCATAACAAAAACCAACGTATTATCAAGTGTATGAAATGCATAATGCTTGGCGTTAGCTGATCATTTGGTTTATCAGGATCAGGGTTTATCTTATCACGCGGATATTTAGTACCGAAAGAACTGACACTTTCGAAAAACGTAAAAACGTCATCGATCCTCATTGATCGTTAAATCCTCCATCTAGATTTTATATGAAATATTTTGAGGGGTGGGCTCATTATGATTTTGGACACTTGTGCATGCAGAGGTTCCCCGTTGTGACCAACACACAGAGCCTGCCTAACGCGCGTATAATTACTCGTCACGCCAGCGCCGATCGTGCGCCGTCTCTTGTGTGTCAAGGCACACATCGGCTAAATCCTAAGCTTGAATAGGGAGTATATGATGACGGCAACGCGAACGATGATGACGACGTCGACGACGCTGACGACTCGTTTAAATGAGCATTGCAATTCACCCCAATTCAACGATGAACGCTCTCACATTAATGCATGATAGAACACCGCAAATTGGACACACATTTCAGACTGTGTATTGTCCGCGCTTCGTGAATGATTGGGCTCTCATTTGTTTCGTCGATTTGTGTGTGAGGCCGGCCAAAAAGTATCTTGTGCAGTCTTTAGACCTTTGACGACGATTACATTGTGGCCTTAAATCCGCCGTGTAAAAACAATACGAACCTTCGCTCACGGATTTTGCCAGCAAACTTTGGCGAACGAAAAAACTTGCTGGAAAATTGGTTCTTTTAAAAACGGAATTTCAGTTACTCAACAAATTCGCTAGTTTATTCTTACGACTGAAAGCTCCAAAAGTTAATCAGTGCGAGTATAAGTTTGGAGGTTAAAGCTCGGGTCTGGTACAACCCTTTTTCCTAGATGAACGAAGAACGATTGGTCATTAATGCTTCCAAACATTGGATGGATCGAAGCCCTGTCGTTTGGCAAGGAATCACGTTCCATCATCGTCCAAATCTTTTTCTCCATGTGGCTGAAGGTAATGGATATTTTCGCGGGAAAATGTGTCCATATACTATATAGCAAGGGCATACACACCGACGGTGGTAAATACATTGCGATAGCACGTGTCGTGATTGTAGTTTATGGGGAGCTGATTGCGGTAGCGTGGGACGCGGGTATAGGGACCTACGTCGCCTCCGTCCATGTTGCTGGAGTTCTGCATTTTATACGGGTGATCTTGGACGACGCCCGTGTTCTTCGTCGTTGTCGCGAGAATGCCAACCCAGCCTCCCTACATATTCATAGGAACGTTTATACCAATACACATATATATTTTTGTGTATATATACGATATTATAATACGATACGTATACGTATCCACTCGCCGCGTCAGTGTTTCATTTCGTAATCATTAAGATATGCATTATCCCATAATGACGAGGTGCCCGGGCGGCGCATACCGTGACCGATCAGGCACTTCGACTCTCTGCCGTACACGAGAGTCCATTATACCCTGGGCTGCCGCGACTCCTTGACTTTTCGCTTTGCACAATCCGAAAGCTCTCGCTATATACTACCGTTCGTAGTGGTGCAGACTGCTGTGAGATAAAACGCGCATAAATTGACCGCAAAACGCCCCTGCGTATGCGTAACAACATTCTCGCGAGGTCGAGCCTCGGCACTCGATGAGACGCGATGATGAATTTAATTCATCGTCTCATTCATTTCTTACGGTTTAATTAAACGCGCGTTCAGTTAAGGGAGGAAATAGGGTTAGGACAGCGTTTTCACAATGATTTTCATGAATTTTTGTATAGTATAAAAAATTAATATAATTTATTGAAACTTTGAGAATATTTTATACATATATTTAGGTATATACTATAACATTTTTGAAGAATTTTCTTGAAAAACACCGAAGATATGAGCGACCCCATATTGCAGGTCACAATCAGACTCAGCATTTTGCGTACATTCCGGAAGCCGCAATTTTCATCTGAAATCAAACGAGGTTGGAATTTACTTTTATTACATGTCTCTCTTCTATATGAATCTAGATGCTATTAAAAAAATAGAAAATTGAATTTGTTACAGGGGTCAAAACAAAAAAGCATGATTTTTTGCCATTTTTTACAACTTTATTTGCAAAAAAAAAATTGTTTTAAATAATGATAATATTCCGATTTTAGGTTCATATAGAGCGCGATACTATGAAGAAAGTAACTGCCAATATTCAAAACGATTGGTTGAAAACTTTTCAAATTAGCGTGTACGCAAGTTCAAAAAAAGTCGTTTTCAGAAAAACGCGTTTGAAAAAATAGTACCAAGTAAACAAAGTCAAGGCAGTCATAAATTTTATTCGGTGTTTTTCAAGGAAATTCTTCACAAATTTTATAGTATATACTTAAATATATGTATAAAATATTCTCAAAGTTTCAATAAATTATATTCATTTTTTACACGATAAAAAAATTCATGAAAATCATTGAAAAAACGCTGTCCTAACCCTATTTCCCCCCTTAATGGTTTATAACAATAGAACAAGTCGGAATTTTCATTTAAGGTAGTAGTCTGGTAACTTAAGCCGATTTTCATGTCTTTTTTGTAGGGCGTTTTTTTGTAGGAAAATAAAAATGAATCGTTCTGGATATTTAGGATGTTTTTATTGACATATTAAAGATACAAAAAAAAATTTGTTTGAAAAAATTTAATAGTTTATTATTATTATTATTATTATCATTGATCGAAGTTGGCACTTCGAAAAAAAAGCGCGTGGGTGCCCCGGTGATTTTGGCTCTTGATGTTATCTGAAATAGAAAATTCTTGGTCGTTCTTAATCTATAGACATGTCATTCTGGTCGGAACTACTGAAGTTAAATTTCATGGATAAATAACAAAATGGCGAACTTTGGAAAAAACGTCCTTTTCCATTTTGTTATTTATCCATGAAATGTAACTTCAGTAGTAGTCTGGTAACCTAACCCGATTTTCTTCTCTTTTTTGGAGGGCGTTTTTTTGTAGGAAAATAAAAATGAATCGTTTTGGATATTTAGGATGTTTTTATTTACACATTAGAGATACAAAAAAAAAATGTTTTCAACAAAATTTAATAGTTTCTTATTATTATTATTATTGATCGAAGTTGGCACCTCGAAAAAAAAGCGCGTGGGTGCCCCGGTGATTTTGGCTCTTGATGTTATCTGAAATAAAAAATTCTTAACAATTCTTAATCTATAGACATTTCATTCCGGTCGGAACTACTGAAGTTAAATTTCATGTATGAATAACAAAATGGCGGACTTTGGAAAAAAACATCCTTTTCCATTTTGTTATTTATGCATGAAATTTAACTTCAGTAGTTCCGACCAGAATGACATGTCTATAGATTAAGAATTATCAAGAATTTTTTATTTCAGATAACATAAAGAGCCAAAATCACCGGGGCCACCCACGCGCTTTTTTTTCGAGGTGCCAACTTCGATCAATAATAATAATAATAATAAAAATAATAATAAACTATTAAATTTTGTCAACAAAATTTTTTTTTGTATCTTTAACATGTAAATAAAAACATCCTAAATATCCAAAACGATTCATTTTTATTTTCCTACAAAAAAACGCCCTCCAAAAAAAAACATGAAAATCGGCTTAAGTTACCAGACTACTACCTTCAAATTTTGGGAACATATTTTTCAATAGTTTTACTAACAATTTATGAAATAAAAAAAAATCGATTTTTTGAACCGTCCAACCCTATTTCCTCCCTTAAACGGACGCACGGACTCAATAAGCGAAGAGTATGTTGTTGTTGTTTTTTTGTTTGTTTTATGGGGATCATTAAAATCGATTGATTAGGGATGAGCGGGGATGAAAGTGACGCTGCTCGTATACCCGTGTAATACTTCTGGTCTCCGTAACGCCCACCTGTCGCGATTGATGACTGTCAATTCGTGTGAACGCGAAACCTCAGTTTCCTACCCGCACTCTATCCACCATAGAAAACTAAAGTACACAAATAACATTAACCCCGAATGATACTTGTAAAATCTCAATTTTCAGAGCATTTTCAGTCTTTTTGCGAAGAACATTCGTCCGGTGCGCATTCGACCGAAGGACAATCGGGTCCAACAAGTAATTGATGTCCTCAAGAGACAGTTTCCGCAATACCCATTGCGTCGACATAGCGCAACGGGCGTGCATTCCAACTATCGTACTACCGTTGCCTATACTCATGATAGAAGGAGCTAAATGGATAACTCAATCTCTCACGTCTCCCAAGCCTCTAGGAGCAATTTTCAAAGTGAACGCCAAGGTACAGAGACAATTCTTGAAACGCTGTATGTATATACAACACATTGATCTGTCCTGCTGGTGGTAAATTGAGGTAAGGCGATGTGGAACTGTGAGAAAACTCTCCCGCTGCTCGGATGATCAATCGTCTCGTTCCGACTGACGTTTTACGAATGGTTATACGTACGCGTGGATTCCCCCGCGTGTCTTTGGACGAAATGAAGAAGAAGAAAAAAAAAGTGTGCGCGTATACTTCTCTGCGTGGTCAGGTGAATCGAAGCGAGAGGAATGATTATAAGCGTTGGTTGTTGGATGATGGGAATAAGAATTTTTTTTCGAGGCGAAAGGTTTACCCATTCCGCCTATAAACGATGTCACATCGGTCGGAACCCATTGTTAGATCTCATTTCGGTATAGTTGAGCATTGCCCATGGGATATTGAGACGATCGCGAGAAGGTCTGCGGTGCGAAAGTATTCAATGCCCTCGGCTAACTGCTACCATACGGCCGGATTGACATTGGGGAAATAGTAGGAGGGGATTGTGTATCCCCGGGGGGCGTGAAGTGCCACGCGTTCCCTCAGGACTCACCTACCACCTAATTGTTTCCCATTGATACCTTTCGCGTTTTTCGCATCCCTCGCGCGCGCCCCGTCAATTGCTAGAGGAAACGAGAAAACGAAGAAGACGAAGAGCGCCGTGGATGTAGTGAAAGTAATGTGCGGGGAGAGTGAAGAAAGAAAGAAAGAAATACGATAGGCGTGTTTTCGTGATTTTTCCCGATGGGATACCGTGTTCGCGTTAAAATTTTTCACCTCCCCTGTCCGCATACAACCTATTACTCATTGCATTGATGTATTTTGACAAGTCAGTTAGGAATCACAGTGGCGAGAGTTTATTCGCTTCCTGTACGAGTGTGGTTTACGACAGGATCTTGACAATTTTTCTCACCGAGAGAATGAATGAATTGTATTCGCGAGAGTGAGATGAGGGGCGTGGATTTTAGTGCGGACGCAACTCCCTCCAAACACGTGGATACGTATATATGATTAATTTTTTTTTCTCTGAACGGGTGCGGCACTGGCAATTTTTCTTGATGCAAAAGAGCGATGCTCGCGCTGTCACAGTCAGTTTGACAATTCCCTCGACGATTTTATCCTTTCGGGTATGTGTGCACGATTGGGATGGTCGTGACAACTGGTCATCCTCACCAGGTGTCGCGATATCGTTTTCCGGTACTTTCTCGTAAATAGAAAAATCAAGGATACAAGAGATTTGCATGATAATGTAAGCTAACAATAAACGGTATTACAGACACTCACAGCCAGTCAAAGGCAATCACATCCACACGTTTATTTTTTTTTACAACGCCCGCAGGCTCATCGTAGGTTTTATACTCGAACAGATATTTGAGTACGATCAAGTCCGATAAAGATGACATTGTCAAAATGTCCGAGTTAAGGGGGGAAATAACGTTAGACGGTTCAAAAAATCGATTTTTTTTTATTTCATAAATTGTTAGTAAAACTATTGAAAAATATGTTCCCAAAATTTTAAATGAAAATTCCGACTCGTTCTATTGTTATAAGCCATTGAGGGTGGAAATAGGGTTAGGACAGCTTTTTTCTCAATGATTTTCATGAATTCTTTTATAGTATAAAAAATTAATACAATCTATAGAAACTTTGAGAATATTTTATCCATATATTTAAGTATATACTATAAAATTTTTGAAGAAATTCCTTGAAAAACACCGCAGTTATTAGCGACCCCATATTGCATGTCACAATCAGACTCAGCATTTTACTATTTTTCATACGCGTTTTTCTGAAAACGACTTTTTTTGAACTTGCGTACACGCTAGTTTGAAAAGTTTTCAACCAATCGTTTTGAAAATTCGGCAGTGACTTTCTTCATAGTATTGCGCTCTATATGAACCCAAAATCGGAACATAATCATAATTTAAATTAATTTTTTTTTTGCAAATAAAGTTGTAAAAAATGGCAAAAAATCATGCTTTTTTATTTTGACCCCTGTAAAAAATTCAATTTTCTATTTTTTTGACAGCATTTAGGTTCATATAGAAGAGAGACATATAATAAAAGTAAATTCCAACCTCGTTTGATTTCAGATGAAAATTGCGGCTTCCAGAATGTACGCAAAATGCTGAGTCTGATTGTGACCTGCAATATGGGGTCGCTAATATCTGCGGTGTTTTTCAAGGAAATTCTTCAAAAATGTTCTAGTATATACTTCAATATATGTATAAAATATTCTCAAAGTTTCAATAAATTATATTCATTTTTTATACCATAAAAAAATTCATGAAAATCATTGAGAAAACGCCGTCCTAACCCTATTTCCTCTCTTAAGGACTTTGCGATGGCCTTGCCTTTTGCGCCTACCGATTCCGGTGAAATTTGATTTATAACCATATTTTGATATTTCGAACAAAGTCCCACGACCCGCCATTCATCGTCGTATCGTTGAGAAATTAAAATGGTCCATTGCGTCAATTGGTCACGCAGTCGCTTCCCCAATCCAATACATTAATCTTATCAATGACAAATTATACAAATTTCCTGTAAAGTGAGGTATCTGCCTTACGAGCCAGGGTGTTGATAACGTTTGATGATGATTTGAAACAACTGTTCTTTCGGTGTATATGGGGTGGACGTAATATCACGTATATATAGAAACATGAGAGTTACGTATCGACAAAGCAGGATGTAAACCATTAAAATAACAACTTCGGAGAGAGGTGATAGATGGGTTGCATGCCAATCGTTCCTGTTGGCAAGGCCCATTAAAGTGCGTGGGCTCCGATGAACGGGCCCACATTTACACCTGAGCCTCACGCGGCGAACGAAGGCGCGAGCCATTTCTGCTGCTGCTGCTGCTGCTGCTGCCGCTGCTGATGGTACGTTCGTTTTACTCGGTAGAGAGAGAGAAAGCCTCATGAGCCGTTGACTCGCGCAGAGGGTCCAACTTGGCCCGCAGTTAATTGCCAGCATTTAATGAGCACTCTTTGACGTGCCGCATACCGCCTCATATGTGGTTGTATATACCCCGGTTATAAGAGGGGCCCGGTAAACGCTCTGTTCGCCCGTGGACTATCCGTAACGCGTTCTCCTCGTATCAGCGAACGGAAAATAAGAGAAACGAGATTTCTAAACCGTTTAGATATATGCGTTAGTATAAATCCATTTGCCAGTTTCGTTTCGGATATACGAGAGGAATTTGCGAATCAAAGGAGAGCTTATCGCTGTTAAACTCCGTAATAGTTCTTCCAGGATTCTCGAAAGAAATTAAAATTGCGCTGCTTTGTGATTTATCGCGTACGCAATATATTACACGTTAAGCGGTGTAAAAGAGGCGATCTTTGCCAGTGGTACGTGTGCGTGCGCGTTCTTTTGCCCCGCGCGCCGCGGTCGAGTTTATTAAGAATAAAAGAAAACAGGAGTACACACTGGCCAGGATTTCCAGACGAATCCATGAGATTTATGCTAATTGGTTGTAATTAAATGAGGGATAACTCCTCTCCGGTCGTATAAACTCTATTCGTCGCGGTGTAATTATATATAAGCAGATGTAACGCTAGTGTATTGAAGAAACCTTTAATCAAAAGCAAAACGAAGAAGGGGGGAAAAAAAGCAACGTTCTATATAGTTAGCGGTGGTGGATAAACGCGAGTTTTGACGTCGAACACGGAGAAAACATGCGAGCACCACCAACTAGAGAAAACACCCTTTCCCCCGACCCTATATATGCCTTGTTGGACAAGTGCTTCCGGAGCCCTGCGGCCAGGCAATAATCTATACGGTAAATGAGAGAAAGAGGAACGTCAAGAGAAAGAAACAGTGAGAGAGAGAGAGCTTAATTTTTATGTGACGTGGAGGTTCTAAGGCAGAGTAGACGAAGAGGGTGTGTGCCAGCGCGTGGTTAGTGAGCTAAAAGTCGGTATGGGTAATAACAACTATGGAGTAGCAAACCATTCATCCGTTCATTCGTCCGTATATGCACCACACCAACCACCCTCTCAATTTTCCCACAATCCTTAGACGCATCTCCTCCGACTCTCTGGCTGGGTAACTCTCTCGCGTCTAACTGTCTACGGACCACACGCAGGTAGAAGTAATTCATGAAACGTTAAAAACGTCCGGAGTCAAACGCATATACTCGACGACCACCGCTCCCTCCGGGGCCTTTCCCTCTCCATCCCTCTGTCCTTACGTGTATCGTCGTAGGATCGCACGGAAGGATATACTCTGACTTCGTATACCCATGCCCAGTTTGCCAACAATCAAGCCATTGACAATTGCGGTCACTAAATCAAGATGGCGGTGGCTTTTGTCGGTCGGCATCAAAATGGCGCTCGAACCCCGCGTCAAGCGCTTTGTGAGAATGCCGACGCTATTGTTGGAACGAACGATTTGAGTGGCTTCGAACACGAAACCGACAATACCGGTGACAAAGGGGCGAAGAAAGAGACGCGGGCGCGCGGCAAGAAACGGGGACAAAAAAAACCGAAATACCACCCTCGTTGACCAGTTTTTTTCTTCTAAATCTTCATATTACTCGGCTTGGCTTAACGGAGGGGTAGAGATGCGGAGCATTTCGGATAGAGAATAAGAGATTGCAGGTTTTTTTGTGTCCTTCGGTACAAATATTGCTGGAGTTACCAATGTGGGTATCAATGGATAGGAAATTATAGATCGGAATGCAGAGGCGAATGAATCGGTCCTCGCTGGCCGGAAGTCAAGGATTATCCGTTTGGTCAAACAAGCGGCTGACCAGACACGGCGCAATAAATGGATTAGCGGCGCTGACGGAAACGGAAAAGGGAAAACAGTTTCGAATTGCCTTTAAGGACTCAATAATTCAATGCTGATCGGATAGAACGAATCGTTTCACACCCCCTTGGCCAAAGGGTTATGTATAGGTTACGCACGATATACAAAAACTTGAATTCTTGTAAAACTACGCCATCTATTGTTCATTAGGTTTCCATGAGTTGTGAAACAAGGTGTACCTACCTTTCGGGTTCCTACCTTCCGTTGCACGAGAAGAGGCGGTTCTATGTGTTGTACCGGCTTAAGTACGGCCTGCAGGTAACGGAAAACCTGTTTCAGCGACGGTGAGAAATACGAAAATCGTTTGTGCTTATGCGGTCAAACTTACGAGATCTTTCGCTAGAGGCCGCCACATGTCGGATAAAGAACGGATCTGTCTTATCGATTAAGGGCTACAACAAAAATTATAACTGTAACAGAACTTTACTTACCGGGGAGATTTGTCACAAAATTTGAGACGAACTGTAACCCTATGGTCGATAACAAAAACTGCAATAAGAGCCATTTAGACAGGATTTGGCCTTCGTGGAAAATCAAAACATAGTGGGTCGCCGAATAAGTTAATAAATGGCATTGATTAGAGTTTAAGTCACCGAAGGCGAAGGGGTTGAGCTTCGGACTGAATAATTATAAATATCCATCTTTTCCGGCATTGCTTTTGCCATGAGGGTTAAATACTGTAAATTTTGTTTACCATCCGTCGAGACCTTGGGCCCTGTCTCTCGATACACTCTTCCCTGTATTATGCCGGTATTATCGATCGAGTATAGTTATCCTACAAAGACTCCGGTATTCAGAGCCCTATACCCACTGTTGATTCTCGAAAAACTATCCCCTGAACCAGTCCCCCCCAAAGTATTTACCCTATGAGCTATCGACAACTTATTTGATTTCTATGTAGTTCCCTGGAACAGCGCCATCTACGTTACCCATTACAGATCCATTTGGCTGTTCACCGAATGATCGCGTTTTTATATACGATCGAATATTTGTACAGGTTTTCAAAAATCCAATATAATTTATTTACAACAATTTTTTTGCAATGCCTCGCAAAGCATGCTACAAATTATATTTGCAAGTTCATTACCGTGACAAATTAAATTTGTACGTTTACCATACAGACAAATTGAAAATTACAAATTACAACTTACGGATTTCCTATAAATTTAACAGCCGTTAAATCGTTAGTTAAATTGCATAAAGTTTTTTTTGCATAATTGACACATTTTTCTTTTTTTCATATTCCGCTATTATTTTGATCGTTTAAAAAATTTGTTTACCGTTTAATTTTGTGGTCGTTGATTAAGCAGTACATAGAATTTTCATTCATTGAAAATATCAAGTCCTTTTGAAAAATCGTGCAACATTGTTCAGCTACGAAAAATGTATAATTTCAACGTTATGTTTCGTTATTTGTTTAAATTTCTCGGAAGAAAAGATAACGTGGGAAAAAAAATGCATAAAGTCATTAAAAATGATATATTTTATTCAATATTAACGCGCATTCTTACCTCTATCACAGGAATATCACGGATGAATATTGAGAAGACGATAAACGTAACAGATATCATATATATGTGTGTATACGACTTGTCGAAATTATTGTTAAAAAAAAAAAGGAAATCGAACGCAACTAAAATATTTTATGAACCGAAACTTTTTCAGCTTCCGTCGTCAGTGCACGGTGTCAATTATTTCGTGCATAAAAAAGAACAAAAGAAAAAAAGAAGCTTAACAATAATGATAAAGTGCGTGAGGCACCGCGTGTTTATAATGTAATTTTTCAGTTGGAACTGAAAATGCATATGCTCAATCTATACGGTATTTAAAGCCATGTACCAAAATATTTAACGGTATCGTATAAAATCTATTCGTAAAAATATTATTATTTTTTCCCCTTCGTCATGTGAAAAGGTCTCTTAATCACACTGCGTATCGTTATTTCGTTTTGCTTTAAGGTAGTAGTCTGGTAACCTGAGCCGATTTTCATGTCTTTTTTGGAGGGCGTTTTTTTGTAGGAAAATAAAAATGAATCGGTTTGGATATTTAGGATGTTTTTATTTACATATTAAAGATACAAAAAAAAATTTAATAGTTTATTATTATTATTATTATTGATCGAAGTTGGCACCTCGAAAAAAAAGCGCGTGGGTGGCCCCGGTGATTTTGGCTCTTGATGTTATCTGAAATAAAAAATTCTTGATAATTCTCAATCTATAGACATGTCATTCTGGTCGGAACTACTGAATTTAAATTTCATGGATAAATAAGAAAATGGCGGACTTTGGAAAAAAAAGTCCTTTCATTTTAGCAAATAAATTTTGTTATTTATCCATGAAATTTAACTTCAGTAGTTTCGACCAGTATGACATGTCTATAGATTAAGAATTATCAAGAATTTTTGATTTCAGATAACATCAGGAGCCAAAATCACCGGGGCCACCCACGCGCTTTTTTTGCGAGGTGCCAACTTCGATCAATAATAATAATAATAATAAACTATTAAATTTTTTCAAACATTTTTTTTTTGTATCCTTAATATGTAAATAAAAACATCCTAAATATCCAAAACGATTCATTTTTATTTTCCTACGAAAAGCGCCCTCCAAAAAAGACATGAAAATCGGCTTAAGTTACCAGACTACTCTCTTAAATCTCCCCTTTAACTCGGTTTTAACGAATTCATCCAAAATTTCTCTTACGTCATGGTTGCTCTTGATATTCAGACAATAATCACATTGAATATGTTTCGTAACCGTTAGTACGTAAACGTAATAATAAAATATAATAATAATAATAATAATAATAATAATAATAATATTCTTAAAAATATATCTTAACGCGATTTTATAACGTTTCTCTCGAGAATACTACCAAGGCCTCCACATTGGATCGCTCTCGTCAACCCCTTCGACGTCAATTTCTTCCTCGTCATCGCCAGCACCGCTATTATAACGAGAATCGATCTTGAAAATTTTATTTTCCGTTTTTTTCGTAACAACCGACGAATTGTCGTTGCTCGTCGCCTCGGGCATTGGCACGACAGTGGATTTTGTGATTTGTTCCTCGTGATTAGCGGTGTCGTTTATGCGAACGGCGAGAGACGAGGTATTCGACGGTACATCGGGATTTTCCGACGATTCCGATATAACGGAATATCGAGATGAATCGTAGGGTGATTCGGTTTCCCGTGAATCCATTGACATTGACATTTTTATCGGGAAATTTGACGCAAGTGATTCGGCAAAAATTGCACTTTTATCGTGTTCAAGTATCACGGACGGTAACTCGGTCTTGGCGATAACGGGAACGTTCCTTTGTCGTGTTGTCTGAAGACCGGAAGCAAGATGACGAGCGAGCCGTTCGCCAGACTCGCCGGGAAGAGCGGCGAGATAACGGCATGCCTCGGCAGCGCAATGACCAAAACCCGATTGCCATCGACTCTCCGACGACGTGCTGGCGTCGTCTTTTGGCGATGCCAATGACGACAATCCGGAGGGTCTCGATGCGTGCAATCTTTGCAAATGTCGCACCGTCAACTCGAGAATATCGGCCTTCTCCAATTTACTTATGTTCTCACCTTCGGTCTGTAAAATCATGAAATTTCGACGACAGTTATTATTCACTCTGCGATAAATAGTAAGTGGGAGAGTATGATGCGAGATACGATCTTCTTGGTGATAAAGAAACATTGAGGGGGAGAACGTGGACTCAACTTTTGTAATTTCGATTTATTATTTTTTTCTCACGTATATGGCATTGTTTACATAATTTAGTTTTTCTATTTACGTATGAATCACTCGATGAAAATACATTGTTGTACAAAAGGTCCCAAAAAAATGGTCCTCTTTATGCGGGCTTAGAATTTTTTAGTTCGAATTTAGGTTTTTAGGGGATGAAACTTGTCATGAGACTCGGGGCTGTTCGTTTGCCTGTCCGTCGGTCTCCAACTCTCAAACGATTTAAGGTACTAGTCTGGTACCTTAAGCCGATTTTCATGTCTTTTTTGGAGGGCGTTTTTTTTGTAGGAAAATAAAAATGAATCGTTTTGGATATTTAGGATGTTTTTATTTACATATTAAAGATACAAACAAAAATTTTTTTGAAAAAAATTTAATAGTTTATTATTATTATAATTATTGATCGAAGTTGGCACCTCGAAAAAAAGCGCGTGGGTGGCCCCGGTGATTTTGGCTCTTGATGTTATCTGAAATCAAAAATTCTTGATAATTCTTAATCTATAGACATGTCATTCTGGTCGGAACTACTGAAGTTAAATTTCATGGATAAATAACAAAATGGAAAAGGACGTTTTTTTCCAAAGTCCGCTATTTTGTTATTTATCCATGAAATTTAACTTCAGTAGTTCCGACCAGAATGACATGTCTATAGATTAAGAATTATCAAGAATTTTTGATTTCAGATAACATCAAGAGCCAAAATCACCGGGGCCACCCACGCGCTTTTTTTTCGAAGTGCCAACTTCGATCAATAATAATAACAATAATAAACTATTAAATTTTTTCAAACAAATTTTTTTTTGTATCTTCAATATGTAAATAAAAACATCCTAAATATCCAAAACGATTCTTTTTTATTTTCCTACAATAAAACGTCCTCCAAAAAAGACATGAAAATCGGCTTAAATTACCAGACTACTACCTTAATCTATGCGCTTGAAATTTCGTGACATGCAACTTAGAGTTATAAAGATTGTACCCGAGTCATTTTTGGAAAAAAAATTAGTTTTTCGAGAATTTCGAAGGGACAAAATATCAAAACGCTAAAAAAAAAAAAATTCTGTCCTAGCGAGTGGAGTATTGCTCGAAAGGGTTTACGTTAAAGATTGACAAAATATTTGTTAGTATTTATTTTTTAATTGGGCAAAAAAATACAAAACATCTTTTTCTTTTAATCATTTCCTACGTTTTAAGTCTGCAATCGATAGGAAATTTTTCTCTAATTACAACGAGTAATCGCTAATAGTTGAAATTTTATTATCGATTTAATCATTCATAACAAAATAACGTTATGAATAATTAATAGCTGACTATTTGTTTCTCAACAATGTTACGTTGATATAATGATTTAAATAAAACCCGTAAAAATTCCTGATCTACGGTTGATCGACTATCGGTATTTTTTCTTTTCTTTTCTTTTTTTTTTTCACCGCGACAGCTCGATAATGCAGCGATTGAACACTATCAATCTCCTACTGGCACCACAAGAGGGCAAGACTGATTATAACCGAGGCGTTGATATTTTTCTTCCCTGAGACTTAATTTATAAATAAAATGTTCGAAACCTCGTTTTGAAAGTAAAGTACGCCACGTTCAATGTTTAGAATCGAAGGTAGCGTTCTTGATTTAGAAACCCTTGCCGAACTGACCGTGGTCGCGATCCCGGTGGTAACATCTCGCATACCTCACGCGCTCACGTGTCACTCAATGTCTACAATGATTCATGATCTGCGGTAATACATTTTTGTTATGTTATATATATATATATATCTTCATTCAATCGAGATTCGTCATTCGCTGTCGCTATAAACTACGCAATATCGTGGCTATTTTCGTGAATAATCGAGAAAAATTGACGTAAAAACGCCAAAAAGAACCGAAATTTTCGCTTTTTTTTTTCGTTCTGTGAAAAAGTACGAGGTTGGTATATCATACTAACACGTCGTACGTCTGTGAAAAAGAAAAGCGAAAATTTATTTTATGATACACTTATATCTCGTTCACCACGTATTTTACATTCATTGTTATTCTGGTTTTTCTTTTTCTGCACTCGAAATAAATGTAATTGCTTGCGTACCCCGATATAAATGTGATACTCGAGAAGAGTGTGCAATGTGCACGTGAACAAGAATGAAATGAATGTTCGGAGGTTTGGATGCATATTCAAAATTTGACGAGACATTTTTGTTATTTTTTACGATCCAATATACGAAAAGTAATTTCACAGACGCCTCAATATACTCTTGGAAGACGAGCGATTTTTTGTTTGTATGTTTGAAGGAATTTTTAAAATTTGCCTCGTCATAATTAGTTCAACTATCGTTCAATCAAACGAGCGTTTTGTAATTTCATTGCGCGAAGATAAAAACCAAAGGTGGAATGAAAAAATTAAGAAATGCTCATTGACTTGAGCATTGGCTTGATGTTTGAATGAATTTTGCAAAATTGCCTCGTCATAATTAATTCAATTTTCGTTCAATCAAATTTCATCCTTCATTCATTGTTTTTCTTCCAATCTTTATTGTTTTTGTTTCTTATTTACTCTTGTTTAAACGAACGTTTTGTAATTTAATTCCACGAAGATAAAAAACAAAGATGGAATGAAAAAATTAAGAAATGCTCACTGACTTGAGCATTGGCTTGATGTTTGAATGAATTTGGCAAAATTGCCTCGTCATAATTAGTTCAATTTTCGCTCAATCAAATTTCGTCCTTCATTCATTGTTTTTCTTCCAATCTTTATTGTTTTTATTTCTTATTTACTCTTGTTTAAACGAATGTTTTGTAATTTCATTGCACGAAGATAAAAAACAAAGGTGGAATGAAAAAATTAAGAAATACTCATTGACTTGAGCATTGGCTTGATGTTTGAAGGAATTTTCAAATAGTGCCTCGTCATAATTAGTTCAATTTACGCTCAATCAAATTTCATCCTTCATTCATTGTTTTTCTTCCAATCTTTATTGTTTTTATTTCTTATTTACTTTTGTTCAAACGAATGTTTTGTAATTTCATTGCACGAAGATAAAAAACAAAGGTGGAATGAAAAAATTAAGAAATGCTCATTGACTTGAGCATTGGCTTGATGTTTGAATGAATTTTGAAAAATTGCCTCGTCATAATTAGTTCAATTTTCGTTCAATCAAATTTCATCCTTCATTCATTGTGTTTTCTTCCAATCTTTATTGTTTTTGTTTCTTATTTACTCTTGTTTAAACGAACGTTTTGTAATTTCATTGCACGAAGATAAAAAACAAACGTGGAATGAAAAAATTAAGAAATGCTCATTGACTTGAGCATTGGCTTGATGTTTGAAGGAATTTTGAAAAATTGCCTTGTCATAATTAGTTCAATTTTCGTTCAATCAAATTTCATCCTTCATTCAATGTCTTTTCTTCCAATCTTTATTATTTTTGTTTCCTATTTACTCTTGTTTAAGCGAACGTTTTGTAATTTCATTGCGCGAAGATAAAAAACAAAGGTAGAATGAAAAAATTAATAAATGCTCATTGACTTGAGCATTGGCTTGATGTTTGAAGAAATTTTGAAAAATTGCCTCGTCATAATTAGTTCAATTTTCGCTCAATCAAATTTCATCCTTCATTCATTGTCTTTTCTTCCAATCTTTATTGTTTTTGTTTCTTATTTACCCTTGTTTGAACGAACGTTTTGTAATTTCATTGCACGAAGATAAAAAACAAAGGGGAATGAACAAATGAAATGTCGCTATAAACTACACAATGTCGTAGCTATTTTCGTGAATAATTGAGAAAAATTGACGTAAAAACGCAAAAAAAAACCGAAATTGTCGCTTTTCTTTTTCGTTCTGTGAAAAAGTACGATGTTTTAGTATGTTTTCACCAATTGGTATATCATACCAACACGTCGTACATCTGAGAAAAAGAAAAGCGAAAATTTCGGTTTTATTTTACGTTTTCACGTGAATTCTTCTCAACTTTCGATAAAAAAGCTAGGGATAGGATAGATTAGTTGAAAAGTATTAAAAGAAGAAACAATTTGTTTTGACCCTTTTGTCACCTACTTTTGTCGGGAATGTTAAAAACCTCGATTTAGAAAGTGTTGATAGGAGAATTTTGAAAATCCTCCTATTTTGACGAGAGACGACCCTTCCGGTGATTTGATCGTTGGGTGTGCAGAAAGCACTCGTCGTCGAGATCTTCAAGCGGTTTTCTCAAGGCTTGCCACGGATCGTGCGAAACCGAGCAAATAACATGCTTTTTTTCTACAATCCCGCAAAATGCTCTCGACGTTTACATAGTGAGTTTGCGTGCAAAGAGCACACGGTGATATCGCGGTGTAACGAATTCGTGGTTACAAGTCGTGTGCAAAATCGTAAGTTGAAGCGCGTCGTTCTTTAAACCGACGATAATTGCACGGTCGGATGCAAGATTTATTAACGATTGTGTAAAAAAAAGTATCGAAATTATGGGAGACGAAAAGAAATTTCGAACAAGCTCCACGTACCGGAAGTGCTTTTCAATCACGGTATTAATTAATACCCTCAATTAACAAGCCCAACGAATAGATTTAATTAACAAACTCTATTCGTATCATACTTTTTTGTTGTTATTATAAAATCACGAAATTGTTACTCATTAATCGTACAAAAAAATTGAAGTTTAAAAAAAATACGATTTTAGACACTTTTTCTAATAAAGATGTCGTACAATCTATTTTCGTCGTCCCATTTAACACTAAACGTACCGGCACATAAGGGATCGTTTGACCCCTTATGAAATAAACGTTGATCTTTTTGAATAAGTTCTTAATTTATTAATGGAAACAATTCGCAAGATAACTTCTGATTTCTAATAAAATACTCAAACAAATTTACGGAAAGTCAGATGAGCGAAAGAAATGCCAATGAATGTACGAATTTAAAGTCAATTTTGAAAGGGGTCATTTGACCACCGCTTGGTACGTTTAATGTTAATCAGCTTCAATGAGCTTTTTGTTAATGAAACAAAGCAACTCGTTTAACCTGAGAAAACTGCATAATCGCATTTTTTGTTTGTTATGTTTCTTTCTCAATTAAACAAAAATTGTGATGCTGAATTTTTTGTTAACGTTTAACAATAATCAATTTAGTGAAAATGATTTATTACACTCAAAATGGACGAGTCAATTGTCGGCTACGACGTGCTTATGATAGATAATCAGCTTCAACGAGCTTTCTGTCAATGAAACAAAGCAACTCGCTTAACCTGAGAAAACTGCATAAACGCATTTTTTTTATTTTTTAAAATGTTTCTTTCTCAATTAAACAAAAATTGTGATGTTGAATTTTTTGTTAACGTTTAACAATAACCAATTTAGTGAAAATGATTTATTACACTCAAAATGGACGAGTCAATTGTCGGCTACGACGTGCTTATGATAGATAATCAGCTTCAACGAGCTTTTTGTCAATGAAACAAAGCAACTCGCTTAACCTGAGAAAACTGCATAAACGCATTTTTTTTATTTTTTAAAATGTTTCTTTCTCAATTAAACAAAAATTGTGATGTTGAATTTTTTGTTAACGTTCAACAATAACCAATTTAGTGAAAATGATTTATTACACTCAAAATGGACGAGTCGATTGTCGGCTACGACGTGCTTATAATAGATAATTAGCCTCAATGAGCTTTTTGCCAATGAAACAAAGCAATTCGTTTAACCTGAGAAAACTGCTTAAACGCATTTTTCTTTCATTTTTTAAAATGTTTCTTTCACAATTAAACAAAAATTGTGATGCTTAATTTTTTGTTAACGTTTATCAATAATCAATTTAGTGAAAATGATTTATTACACACAAAATGAACGAGTCGATTGTCGGCTGCGACGTGCTTATGATGGATAATCAGCTTCAATGAGCTTTTTGTCAATGAAACAAAGCAAGTCGTTTAACCTGAGAAAACTGCATAAATGCATTTTTCTTTCATTTTTTTAAATGTTTCTTTCTCAATTAAACAAAAAATGTGATGCTGAATTTTTTGTTCACGTTTAACAATAATCAATTCAGTGAAAATGATTTATTACACTCAAAATGAACGAGTCGATTGTCGGCTACGACGTGCTTATGATGGATAATCAGCTTCAATGAGCTTTTTGTCAACGAAACAAAGCAACTCGTTTAACCTGAGAAAACTGCATAATGCATTTTTGTTTCATTTTTTGTAAATGTTTCTTTCTCAATTAAACAAAAATTGTGATGCTGAATTTTTGGTTCACGTTTAACAATAATCAATTTAGTGAAAATGATTTATTACACTCAAAATGAACGAGTCGATTGTCGGCTACAGCGTGCCTATGATAGATACGTGGCAAGTCCATTGGCTTGTCAACGAACGTGCCAATTTTATTTGTCAAGCGCGGTCGGTATTTGACGACAGTGATAACACGATCTTTTGGCACGTCGTCACGGCACTCGACATACATCACTCGCGCTCTCGCGATTGGGGAGGGTGAGGAGGGGGAAGGCGCGAGTAGGGCAAAGACTATGTTGTCGTGTGCATAAACATTTCGTACGTACCTCTAGGGCATCGACCATGAGATCTTTCAATTCGTCCAAGCAACGATTTATACGAGCTCGTCTCTTTCGCTCCAACAGCGGTTTAGTTATCTGACGATAAAAAAAAATTGATAAGACGTTACGAAACAAAAAAAGAAAGTATTGAAAAAAAACAATGTTTATTTCGTTTTCTTCATCAAATACATGGAAATTGCTCTTCGTGTCGTGTATCGTAATATCATGGCGAGTGACTCTTAAAATAATGACACTTTTATCACAAATACTTCAGTCAAACGGACGAAAAAAATAACTGATTAATTTCGAATATTGGTGAATCTGAAAATTTTTTGATGTTATAACTCACCTTTTTGTACTGATAAGTCCTGGAAACTGGATGTGGATAATCGTACGACATCATTGCACGTTTTTGGTTTTTTTTTAGGTTTCTTTCCTCATAAACATTTAGCGAACAATTTAAAAAACAAACGAAAAAACCGAAAAAAAAGCTAAAAAATTAACGTATTCGTGTATTTGTCGTTGCACAAATGACGTTTGATTCGGGCCAATGTCATGAATGGAGTTTCGTAAGAAATAGTTAATTGACGGGAGAAGATTGACTGGACATTAGTGTAACCAGCGGGTGCTCACGTTGGAGTCCCTACGCCAACTGACTCGTTGCTCCGGCAGCCATTCCGGTAGAGCCCTCCCCTCGCTCTGCGCACTTCAAAAACCCTCCGCTGAGGCTACTTTACCATTTTATATTCTCTTGGTTTAGCTGTGTGTGCGCTACGGTGGACCCCGTATGCATGAGCGTGGTTCTCTTTGCCGTTCTCTCTTTCTTTCACCTCCGTATCGCCCCATCATTCTCCATCGTTTGCTCCTTTTTCAATCATTCGCTCTCTCGCTCGCACCTTCCTTTGCTCCAAATACCGTGGGTGGGATTACTCTAGTAGATCCAAAGAGTGGCGGCGTGTGGCGCGAGAGGGAGGGAAAGAAGTAAATTGTAGTTCGATCACTCGTGGAGGGAAAAAAAAGGAAAAAAAATTGTAAACACCGGTCCTACTGGTTGTCAATACTTCAGATTAAAATCATTTCGCCCACGATACTCCGCATAGAAACGCCATCCTCTTGGAAAACTTTTCAAGCCGCCCTGCATGTTTGCGCAACACACATTCGACCTTTTTCTTATCGGAAATCGATTAAATTTTCAAAATTTATTTTATTACACACTTATATAACGTTCACCATGTATTTTACATTCATTATTATTTTGGGTTTCCTTTTTCTGCCCTCGAAATAAATGCAATTGCTTCCGCACCCCGATATAAATGCGATACTCGAGAAGAGTGTGCAATGTGCACACGTGAACAAGAATGAAATGAATGATCGGAGGTTTGGATACATTTTCAAAATTTGATGAGACGTTTTTGTTTTTTTTTTACGATCGAATACACGAAAAATAATTTCACAGACGCCTCAATATACTCTTGGGGGAAGAGCGATTTTTTGTTTGTATGTTTGATGGAATTTATAAAAATTGCCTCGTCATCAGCAGTTCAATTTTCGTTCCATCAAATTTCATTCTTCATTCATTGTTTTTTTCTTTCAATCTTTATTATTTTTATTTCTTATTTACTCTTGTTTTAACGATCTTTTTGTAATTTCATTGCGCGAAGATAAAAAACAATGGTGGAATGAAAAAATTAAGAAATGTTCATTGACTCGAGCATTGGCTTGATGTTGGAATGAATTTTTGCAAAATTGCCTCCTCATAATTAGTTCAATTTTCGTTCAATCAAATTTCATCCTTTATTCATTGTTTTTTCTTTCAATCTTTATTATTTTTATTTCTTATTTACTCTTGTCTAAACGATCTTCTTGCAATTTCATTGCGCAAAGATAAAAAACAATGGTGGAATGAAAAAGTTAAGAAATGCTCATTGACTCGCGCATTAGCTTGATGTTTGAATGAATTTTTGCAAAATTGCCTCGTCATAATTAGTTCAATTTTCGTTCAATCAAATTTCATCCTTCATTCATTGTTTTTTCTTTCAATCTTTATTATTTTTATTTCTTCTTTACTCTTGTTTCAATGAACGTTTTGTAATTTCATTGCGCGAAGATAAAAAACAATAGTGAAACCAAAAAAATTAAGAAATGCTCATTGACTTGAGCATTGGCTTGATGTTTAAATGAATTTTGAAAAATTGCCTCGTCATAATTAGTTCAATTTTCGTTCAATCAAATTTCATCCTTCATTCATTGTTTTTTCTTTCAATCTTTATTATTTTCATTTCTTATTTACTCTTGTTTAAACGATCTTTTTGTAATTTCATTGCGCGAAGATAAAAAACAATGGTGGAATGAAAAAATTAAGAAGTGCTCATTGACTTGAGCATTGGCTTGATGTTTGAATGAATTTTGAAAAATTGCCTCGTCATAATTAGTTCAATTTTCGTTCAATCAAATTTCATCCTTCATTCATTGTTTCTCTTCCAATCTTTATTATTTTTGTTTCTTATTTACTCTTGTTTAAACGAACGTTCCGTAATTTCATTGCACGAAGATAAAAAACAAAGGTGGAATGAAAAAATTAAAAAATGTTCACTCACCACAAAAAATGTTCGATTTATTTTTTCATCCAATTTCTATTATTTTTATGTCTTATTTACTCTTATTTAAACGATCTTTTTGTAGTTTCATTACGCGAAGATAAAAACCAAAAATGAATGAAAACAATTTTTAAATGCTTATTGACTTTAAAAAAATGTTTCTATTTCTTTTTTTTTACTTTGCCGTGTTAATTTTTCTTAATCTTTTAATATTTCATGCAACATGACATCAAATGGTCGGAGGGAGAAGCAAAAAAAAACACAGTCACACCCTTTGATACTGATGCGCGCGAGAGAGTGTCATAAAGGACATATCTTTGTGACACTCTCAACGTGCATCTCCGGTTCTATATATACCGTAGGAGAGTCAAGAGGAACGGACTCTTGTCACTTGGCTATCAAATTTTCGGCTGTACACCAACACTCACTTCTCATCGTGCGACAAAGAGAAATTGAGAGATAGAGGAAGGCGGAGGAGAGTCGTAAGTGCGACTTTGGTCCATTAAAGTAGTCAGACTTGTCGCCATCAGGCGACGCGCAGATATACAAAATAACTATCCTCTGTCTGTTATAAACTGAATGTGTAAATATTTATAATCGTAAATGGCGTTTAGTCTAGATCAATTCCACCACCGATTTTTTATTCTTTTAACTACGCCTCACTTCGATTCTAATATATTTGATTTGACCGGAAGAACATTGAATTTTTAACGAACAATATTTTACCGTAGGCATTCATTTGTTTCGTAGGGATTTTAAAGTTCTCGAACATTTGAGTTCTTGGTAGTCGAGGGATTAACGATAGTGTCTCGCTTTTGTACGAATCTTTTACTTTGTGTATAAAAATTGAATCTTACAACTGAAATATTTTTACTCAATATTTTGATCTTTAATACCACGAACGAAATATATTTTGGTTTATCGTTATTTTGCCAAATATATATATATATATATTTCTTTCTCCCTCTGGAATTCCCCGGTCTTCAAAAACATTCGAGTGATATTGAACTTTTTTCCAAAAATCGAATAGTAATTGATTCAAACTAAAGAAGAACACATCTTCCAAAACGTAAAAATTCTCAAACCCTTGTGCGGTTAAAAAAAGTAGATAAAACATATTTAATTAACCATTTTTTATTTTTTATTTCAATGAAATGAATCGTCGATTGCTCCCAATGACAATTAAATGGATATCGTAAATGTCTAGTAAACGAACATCATTATAACACGTTCGTCAGAGCTTGAGGGTGTCCCTTCCACGTGTAATTCTTTTTAAACGTGAAATTCCAAGCATCACACGCACGTACACGAGCGTTTGTCGGCTCTGTTGTTCATTGCCGTTTCTAGAATGAAAAAAAAATCAGTTGAGAAAGGAAAAAAAATTCAATTCGAGAAACCCGAAAATTGACAATATAGCTCCTGAGAGAAATACCCTGATTCTTTCTCCAACGGACCGAGACGATGCGTTTTACCCACTTACACACAAACATACACACGTACCCAAAACAGACCGGAGTAATCACGATCCCAATTTCGGTAATGAGGGAAATTAGACCCTCCGAGTATTATCTGCACTTTTCACCCCTTCATTCTCCCCCCTCCCCCCTCTGCCCTTTTCCCGTTTCAAACGAGAGTTCGTATTCTTCTTTCCATTGCTTTTTTCACGTTTTTGCCACCTGTCCCGGTAATCGATAAATTTCTCATAATTTCTCTTTCGAGCCTTGAGCACGAAATGTTTTTCTCACGCGGATCCTTATACCATCGCGCGTTATGATTATTATCGATTTTTATTCATTTTTATTTTTTGTTTTTATGTTTATTAATTCACACGTATCGTGGCTCGCGTTCACTGTATATAATAAAGTACGGCTGAGAACCGAGTCCCACAGGTTTCGCGTGTCATTTTGACGTCGTATATATATATGTATATATATACTGGCGAGCGACAAGACTGTGCGACGTAAGGAGCCATTCGCGGATTACCAGGAAGAGAAACAATAATTAGTGATGTCATCGCCTCGCCCGCTTAAATCCGAGCTTATCGCACGAGCCGCGCGACTCCACGAGCACGTCTTATCGCGCACAACACACCCTCTCCACTATAGGTCTCTTTACAATATATTATATACACACACGCGCGTACATGAATAATAAAAAAAAAATCTCGCTGTTGGCACTAGTGTGTCGGTGAATATGTGTGTTTTAATTCGAGCGGAGCGTGCGAATGTTTATAACTTGTGTCTCGGCGATTATCAACGAGAAACGTGAATGATCCCGATCCAGGCTTTGAACTACAGCGTATATGCTTGTATATGCATAAATATATATGAGAGTATGGTCCATGTATGTACGTGTGTATTGGAGTTACGAAGAGCTGAGAGAAGCAAAGTAGTCAATGAGATTGGCCGGCGACTTCATGAATGACGCTGTCACGTCATCCTCGCCATCCTCCGTCGCTTTCCTCTCTCGTGTGTTTATACATATATATATATACGCCGTGTCTCGGATAAGAACTGCGTGGGGATCTTTAGAATTCCTCTCCCTTTGACGTTCGCGAACCGCGAGCACGATCGACCAAACAATCTTCTTTTTGTTGTTCTGTTATTTTCTTGTTTTTGTACGTTTTCATGCTTCTCCGCTCTTTAAATGGTGTATCGCATGAGTGATGTTTCGCCATGGTGTGAATTTGAAGAAGAAAAGACTTTATAACCGTGGGCATCGGATGTTGGAACTTATGGATGTTGGGAGGGACAAAGAAAAAACCGCCCAACCAAAGGGGTTGACGGTCTTACAGTGTCTGCTATTCGCGAATATTCACTCTTTTATTTTTACAGCTTAATCACGCATTCACATTTTGTAGTGAGAATGTTTTTGTTTAAAAGAAAAAGAATATAGATGTGTCTTTCAAGTTTTTCCTGACTGTTGTAGGATTTTTTACGTCCGCATTCTAACGCTCGGTGTCGGTCATATGGTTTTTTTTTGGGGGGAGACGTGCAATCGCGTTACATTGTGATAACGAAGAGCGAATTTAAGACGGTGGAAAAAGATTGAGGAATTTTTTAGTTTTTTTTTGACGCATGCAGTAAGCTTTTTGGTTTTGATCGGATGCTGCAAAGGAATGTACAGTGCTTTAACAGAAAAACAACGACAAAATTTCAAACTTTAGAACTATATGGATGCTGAAACATGTGAGCACAAAGTTGAGTTCAACGTTTGCTTCGAGCAGGGTTGTAAAAATTATAATGCAAAAAATTTGGCATTTTCCATTACCAATACAATGGATAATGAATCAAATTCAATTTTCCATTACCAAAATTATCGACAATGGGGAGGGACCCCATAGGGAAAACCCACATTATCCCTTAAAAAAATTCGTAATCGAATTGAATAATGCATTTTACTGAAACAGTGCATTATTTTCAACTCTACTTTATACAAAACCGTTTATACTGACAAACAATATATTTTTAGGGGAATTTTGTCGGAAAAAAAGAAATCAGTGAACGAAAGAAAATCTGTGCTTACAAATTCGACGGTACTCTCAAGTAAAACTAGCAAATTATTGACTAAATTTGAAAGTAAAAAAAAAATCTCTTTTCATACTACATTATTTATTATGCGGAAAACTTTTTTCTCAGCACCTCCGGACACCGGTGCTTATTTCGACGCTGCTTACGAAAACTAGCATGTTTCAGATTTCTTACGAAAACAAGCACGCTTGATATCTGCGCGAACACTAGCATGTTTCGGCTTTTACCAGGAAAACTAGCGCATTTCGATATTCGCCGCGAAAACTAGCATGTTTCGGCTTTTAACACAAAAACTAGCAGGTTTCGACTTTCACCGCGAAAATTAGCACGTTTCAGTATCACTGGAAGTGTTTCTCATTTTTTACTCCACGTTTTTTAAACACCCTTTTTTACTCCAAATTGACGAAATATTTATGCTTGTCATTTTATACTGTTTTATTTTTTGTTTGAATTTATTTCATACATATTTTACTGTTTGAATTTCGGTCTGCTAGGCTTATCATAAGATGGCAAACAGCAAATGCCTCGTCATTTTGGAGTAAAAAAACCATGGTCAAAAAAATTAGAGAAAAGAAAATCGAAAACAATTGCAGTGTATGCAAAGTTAACAATGTCAGTTTTTTTCCCTCTTGCTACTTCGTCCAAGACCTGACATTTCTCGAGATATCTCAATCGATTGTTTTGAAGATTTTGTCAACTGTACTTTATACTTATACTGTACTTTATACTTTAGTCGTTGATCACTCCAAGATTGTGTTTTTTTTTATGAAATAAAAACACAACGAACGATTCTTCAGACTGTAAGTAGAATAGACTTTATAAAACAATAATTTTGTTCAATTCCATCGCTGACTCCGAAACTTGAAGTTATGAAAAATATCATTGATGAACAATTTTAGTTTTTGAGTGGTGGAATATTGCGTATCGTATTTGCGAATCGTATTTTCAATAATGTTATTATTTTTAAAATAGAAAACGAATATAAATATTTAAGGGTGTACGGGCGATACGCCCTTAATTTTTTTCATTTATTCCTTATAGTGCTCCCGAAAAAATTATTAAAACATTTGTGAAAGTTTTGAATCTTATTCGATTTAGTTCGGCAAATATACGACTTTTTCTAGTGCAAATCGAAATATGCTAATTTTCGCGAAGAAAGCCAAAACATGCTAGTTTTGACGCGTCGAATATCGAAACGTGTTGATTTTCGTGGTGGAATTCGAAACGTGTTAGTTTTCGTAAGAAATTTGAATCGTGTTACTTTTCGTGAGCAGCGTCGATTTAATGTTTGAGCAAAATTTTTCGAAAAATCGCCCATTCATTCGTGGAACAACTGAACGACAACTTGAGCTCTAATCTTAAAGAAGCGGCGAATGGGCAAACGGTTGCAAATACCCGAGGCGCCGAAGTCTCTCGATAGAATAATATACAGAAGGGGAGACCGAAAAAAAAGGAGTCTACGTGCGAAGGAGGATGCAACGGAAAGGAACCGCAGCATATACACAGATGGAGAAGGAGGAGGAGAAACACCGAGAAAATGAGAAGAAAAAAAATATGAACAACAACAGCAACAAAAAAAAAAAAAAAAGCACGCGGTTTGTGTTCGCGGCTCGAGCTCTCTCCGGGAGGACGTGTGCTAGTCGCGTGTGGGGCTCGCGCCTCGTTCTCCGTCTCTTTCTCTCGCTCCCCGGTTTGATCGCAATGAAAAATGTATCTATATACATACAGAGTTCTACGTCGGGTCCCCTCGGTGGCGGTCGTCGTAGTCGGGCCCCGGATCGCGCTTCCTCTCTCGCTCTCTGGTCCCGTGCCGGCTGAAGGGCCCCGTGTGGGACGCGAGGCCTCGCCTCGTTCTCACGGTAGCCTCTTCGAAGGGGCCCTCTGCTTCCTCCGTTCGTAAGTTTCAACTTCCACCACCAGTACTACCACTACTACCGATTACTATACACATTGAACGAATCGAGCTGCTGCTGTTGCTTCTGGCGTGACGTGAGTGAATATACATATATTTCCCTCATTGTTGCCCACACGCATAATATACACGTGTATGCACGCGCGATGCAGTGAGCCCTCTCGCGTGCGTTCCCTCTTTCTTCCGAGGATGCGCTTGCTCCTGTCGCTCTATCTCTCTCTCTCGTTTCAATAGACGGGGGCCCCACGTGGGCCCATACACACAGAACGCGACAGTCACGCGTACGAGCGGGGGCCCTCATTCTCCCTCCACTCCTCTTTCTTTCTCTCTCTCCCTCTCGTTCTCTTTCCAATTCATAGAGAGGGGATTGTTTCTCCCTTGTGCTCCGCGCTCTGCCTCCAATTGGCGCGCTCCTCGGGCCCTTTTTCACGGACATATGGAAGTGGTAGATTATGGGAGGGGGAGAAAGAGAGAGAGAGAGAAATCAACTATTCTGATCCCCTCCATCATCCTCGTGATCCTGAACGTTTCGCCGAAACGTTCTCGAGTCTAATCGATCATTGCGAATCATTAAGCATTTTCTTATCGATCGTACACATATTATACTACGAATTGTACGGATAAGCGCGTGTTATATACCTAGTATTAGATTTATTATATCGTGTGACGTATGTCATCAGAATTTCGTGGAATTTTCGGACGTCGCCATAAAGTATGCACATTTGTCGTAGATCCTTTACCCCGAGCGTTATCGCAATCCGATAAACGATATTTTGCTCGTTCCACGAGGAATGATACTGCTGCGCAAACGATTCTTACCAGGGGTGTTAGTTGAAATTTGCCGGTTTTTTCGATAAAGAAAACACTTAATTTTCAGAGGAATCTCAAACATTTTTTCTTCAAAGTATTGACCATTGGTTTCTACACATTTCGCCCATCTCTCAGGCAAATTATGGATACCATCCCAAAAGAACTTTTTCTCTTTCGAGGTAAACCATTCGACGAGCCATTTTTCGACTTCTTCAAAATTAGCGAAGCACTGCTCTGCAAGGGAGTGTCCCATCGATGCGAAAAGGTGATAGTCGGACGGGGCGAGGTCTGGAGAGTACGGCGGGTGTGATAATATTTCCCAATTAAGTGTTTTTAATGTGTCTTTCACCAGTTTAGCGGTATGAGACGGCGCGTTGTCATGTTGCAAGATAACTTTGCCATGTCTTCGGGTCCATTCCGGCCGTTTTTCGATCAACGCATAATTCAAATTGATCATTTGTTGTCGGTAGCGATCCTTGTTCACCGTTTCACCAGGTTTTAACAACTCGTAGTACACCACACCACACTGGTCCCACCAAACACAGAGCATTGTCTTGCGGCCAAAGCGATTTGGCCTTGCAGTCGATGGGCCGGCTTCACCAGGTGAAAGCCAAGATTTTGTTCGCTTCGGGTTCTCAAAATAAATCCACTTTTCGTCCCCCGTGACAATTCGATGCAGAAAAGATTTCCTTTCGAATCGTTGAAGCAGCATTTCACAAACGGTTTTTCGATTTTCCATTTGTCTATCGTTCAGCTGGTGTGGCACCCATTTTCCATACTTTTGGATCTTTCCCGTGGCTTTTAAACGTTGGCAAATTGCTCCTCGAGTCACATTTAGTGTTTCTGCCAATTTTTGTTGCGATTGGGTTGGATCAACATCCAATAACGCCTGCAATTCCTCGTCTTCGAACTTTTTCGCTGCACCAGGATATTCATTGCCTGTCAAATCGAAATCTCCACTTTTAAATTGACGAAACCATGTCTCACACGTTCTAATCACTGGAGCATGTTCACCATAAGTTTCTACCAGCAACCGGTGAGCTTCAGCTGCTTTTTTCTTTTGATGAAATAAGAAAAGCAACGAATGCCGCAAATGCGATTTACTTGGAACGAAACTCGACATATTCACTGAGGTAAACAAATATGACGCTATTATTTTGGCGGAATGTGACTTGCGTATTTTTGTAGGTTAATGTCAATAGAAAAAAATGACATACATGCCAAATCATAGAAATGTATACATATTGCTAGCGACATCTACTGGTAAGACCGGCAAACTTCAACTAACACCTCTGGTACGTCTAGACTCTTGGTGAAAGGGAGACACCGGATCGTTGCGGCTTTTGGTTTACGCGGAACGATCGAAATTTTGATAATAATCATATTAAGGTAGTAGTTTTAGTGGTAACTAAAGCCGATTTTCATGTCTTTTCTGGAGGGCGTTTTTTTGTAGGAAAATAAAAATGAATCGTTTTGGATATTTAGGATGTTTTTATTTACATATTAAAGATACAAAAAAAATTTGTTTGAAAAAATTTAATAGTTTATTATTATTATTATTATTATTGATCGAAGTTGGCACCTCGAAAAAAAAGCGCTTGGGTGACCCTGGTGATTTTGGCTCTTGATGTTATCTGAAATAAAAAATTCTTGATAATTCTTAATCTATAGACATATCATTCTGGTCGGAACTACTGAAGTTCAATTTCATGGATAAATAATTTTTTTTTCCAAAGTCCGCCATTTTATTATTTATCCATAAATTTAACTTCAGTAGTTCCGACCAGAATGACATGTCTATAGATTAACGGGGGGGGTAAGGTTAATTCGTACAAAAAAGGCATGTTTTTGTGATTTTTTTGTGACGACGCAGTTGAAATCTCTTTATTAAGACTAATGGTACAGTAAAATATGACATTCGAAGAATATTATATAAAATTTTCACGAAGAAATATTAAAAAATACGGCAATGGCAGCAATTATTCGGACGTGTCTCGGAAAAAAGTAGAATTGCGGTGTCCCTCATAACTTGGTGCCGGATTATCTGAAATGAAAAAATGAAAGTTCATTTGTTAGATAATAGTTTTCCCCAGGTAACGCTGGGAGGGTTTTTCGAAATTTCAATTTTTCAATTTTTTGTAACATTTTGAAGGGAAAAACGCGATTTTTACGAAAAAAATCGGTTAATTTGTTATTGTAAAATAAAAATTATTAACAAATTCGAAAAAAAAACTCTCCAGCGTTACCTCGTAAATTATGTACAGAATTAGTGTTCAACATTTTAAAGGGATCGGTGCTGTAGTTTTCAAGTTATGAGAGACACCGACTTTGAAAACGTGAGTTGTGAGGAAAACGCTTTAAAGTTTTGAACACTAAAAAATCGTCAATGCCAGGTCCATGAAGGATGTTGCTATCATCAAAGATGTCTAAAGCACCTTTTTGCTCCTGTCTACGACGAATCCTGCCTTCTTTAGTTTTTTTTTCAGCTTGCTGCTCTGCTCGGCTTACACGTATGGAGTCAGTTGATCGCGCCCAGTCATGAGCGCCGGTCTGGAGCAACGGACGCTCAAATGCTCATAACTCCGTTAATTTTGCTCCGACCAATTTGAAATTTTGACACAATATTCTTGAGATGTTATTCATTCATTTTTAAAAATTGAAAAAAAATGCAAAAAAACGTTTAAATACCTTACCCCGCCCTTAAGAATTATCAAGAATTTTTTATTTCAGATAACATCAATAACGAAAATCACCGAGGCCACCCACGCGCTTTTTTTCGAGGTGATCTGAAATAAAAAATTCTTGATAATTCTTGATTATAGACATGTCATTCTGGTCGGAACTACTGAAGTTAAATTTCTTTTTATTTTACAACCCCTTCTTTGCTAAAATAAAAGGACTTTTTTTTCCAAAGTCCGTCATTTTGTTATTTATCCATGAAATTTAACTTCAGTAGTTCCGACCAGAATGACATGTCTATAGATTAAGAATTATCAAGAATTTTTGATTTCAGATAACATCAAGAGCCAAAATCACCGGGGCCACCCACGCGCTTTTTTTTCCGAGGTGCCAACTTCGATCAATAATAATAATAATAATAAACTATAAAATTTTTTCAAAAAATAGTTTTTTTGTATCTTTAATATGTAAATAAAAACATCCTAAATATCCAAAACAATTCATTTTTATTTTCCTACAAAAAAATGCCCTCCAAAAAAGACATGAAAATCGGCTTAAGTTACCAGACTACTACCGTCATTACTTGGCGTCAAGACGCTGCCACGTCTCTTGATAATTCGTGAAATGAGTGAACGACGAGAGTTCGACGGCAATGCCTTTAAACTCTCCGAATTCTGATTGAGCCTCGTTTTTTTTAACATAGAAAATGTAGAAACGAAGGTTTTTCTCGCGTGCTCGCGGGGTGGTTCATTGTTTCGCTCGAGAACCAACGACGCTCATTGTTCCGTCTTTGATGATATGAGAGAGAGAGGCCCCCGCCTGTGTGTGAGAGAATTGTTACCGTATATAGAAGTGGCGAAAAGTAAAAATACGTGTATCTTGAAAATTGGTCCCGGAGAGACACGAGAATCACTTCCGCAATGGCGAAGAAACCACTTTAAAACCGAAACATTTCGTCATTTATATACATATATATACATGCGTGTGTATACATATATAGAAGGCATGTTGCGGAGAAGAACACCGAATGAACGCTTGTGTATGGCAGTTTGGCCACACGCAAAATTTCAATTTCCGGTCCATTAAAGCGGTAAAAGGCAACGCGAACTGACTCGTCGGTTGTTCGACATCACCGCCGGGGTATCGTGGCAATGTATACATCTCGCACGAAACAAAGTCTATTGAAAAGGAGAACTTGACTCTCACGATACTCGAACGCTCGTATATATAATATTTATCGAATCGTTGACATTCAAACGGTCGTAACTCATCGTTTTTTTTTTATGTATTGTTAACGCCCTTTCGTTTGCTGCGACCGATCGATATTTATGTACAAACGTCAATGTTTATGAATACCAAATTATGGGAAATCAGTGGCACACCGAATGGTAGACACAGTTGGTTGCATAATGGTCAGGAGATTTTATGAATGGAAATTCTCGCGTGGAGCCACGGGGGATACCCTCGGGCACACTCTTTTCCTCGATACAAACGTACAACATTCACAAACACCACGGAAATCTATGCAGAGTCACTCCCCTCCGCCCCTTTCTCCTTCCCCAACCGATTGACAAGCGATATTACCGGATGTGCAACATTAAAAAAAAAAAAAACAAAACAAAAATGTATATACAAAATGCGTGTCTGAGAACGACCGCAGCGACATTAGCTTCTAATTTATTATTCACATTCCGTCTCCAACGCGCTTATTATATTTACACGGGCAACATGTGCGTGTCCATTGAGGGGAAAAAAGACGAAAAATAAAACCGTGTGAAATCTAAGTCGTGCTTTTAAAAAAATATAGCGGTTTACGTCCAGCTCGTTCCATTGTCCAAACGCATTGATTTAATGCCATCTGTATATGCGCGATCTCAATTTCAAATTTTCGTAGTTTACTTTTTCTTCTGTTTTTTTTTTATCGCGAGAACAAAGAACGACAAAAAACATCTCATTTCCCGTATACTTTCGACGTTTCATTTGCGTAATAATGAAATTCAACAACGGCAACAAAAGCGAAAGGACGAAAAGTTTGTCCACGGTATATATGTTTGCGGATATTGCAGTGACAATTTCTCTTCGTGAACGAAAGCGCACCTGTTGTCTCGATTTTATGGTATCACGAACGCGTGATTACCAGTTACCAATGGAAGTTACATTCTTAATGTGGATATATGTTTTCGTGAAAAAAAAAAAAAAAAAAAAAAAATGCTTACTCGCTTGGGAGTGAAGTCAGAAGGAAAATCGTCTCGTTTTCGCGCGCGTGCACACACGCATCCGTCACACAATCATGGAGAATTGAAACGAGGATTCCAAGACCTCGTGTGTTATATATATATTAAAAAAGGGATATATATATGTATGTACGAGCACACGGAGGGAAGAGACACGTGCGCGTATCCGGCGGTGAATTAACTTTTGAAATCCGTACGTCCGGTTATCAGCGTTGCTCGTCGAATTGCTCGCGTCGCTTTTTGCCACTACAAACGTTTATATATATATATATATAAACATTTATATAGCGGGTAAAGTTGCTTGGGATGTTGGGATAAAACGTGTATGTGTACGAGGTCTGTTCAAAAAGTATCGCGAATTTTGAATTTCCGCGGGCTACGTATATTCGATTTTCGATTTTTTTGTGACGTTAGGTTGGTACTCGTGTCCCTCACTTATGCTGAAAAAATCGGCCATTTTGAATGTTTAGTTAATTGTTGACAGCTGTTTTGGTTAGACGTGTTTTGGCGTGTCTTCGATTTTTGCCTATTCCAAAAAAGCAGCTTCCATTGCGATGATTGATCTTTGGTTTCCACGTCATAACCATAAACCCATGATTCGTCACCAGTTATGACCCTCTGGAGCAAATTTGGGTCGTCGCGGACCAAGTCCAACAGCTCCTTAGCAATGCGACACTCTTTTCGTTCGAAATTGAGCAATTTTGGCACGAATTTCGTGGCGACCCGTCTCATGCCCAAATCATTGGTAAAAATCGAATAGCACGAGCCAATCGATACGTTTAGTTCCTCAGCAACTTCTCTAACGGTGATTCGAAGATGGACCAATATTATTTTCTTCATTTCATCAATGTTTTCGTCTGTTGTTGATGTGCTCGGGCGTCCGGGACGGGACAAAAAAATCGAAAATCGAATATACGTAGCCCGCGGAAATTCAAAATTCGCGATACTTTTTGAACAGACCTCGTATACACATTTATATAGTGGGTAAAGTTGCTTGGGATGTTGGGATAAAACGTGTATGTGTATATAGTACACGGTGGATTATACGGGGAGCAAACCGAGAACAAGAATTATCATATATATATATATTCATTTATACACGAATATATACACCGGCGGGGCGGGGGGGGGGGGGGACGCATGCCGGGATCACGCAATGGATATCTCGTCGGGATGGCTCTCTTGTATTCGATGCGCCGCTTAAAAGCACGTCATTCCCAAGTGCAACTGCATCTCACACAGGCAGACATGCAGAAATGGAAGCATAAGCCGCGGGGCACGTCATCTACATATAATTGGCCGTATAGTTTTAAACCGTTTGCCAAGGCGCACCTCTCCTCGTGCTCCCTCTCTCTCTCTCTGTTTTTCTCTTTTTCTCTTTGTCTCTCTCTCTCTCTCTCTCTGCACTCGTTCAAATATAACAATTTTTAAAAAAATAAAACGTTTAATATTATAATGGATTTGCTCGTGTCAGTCCATATGCGATGTAATTTATGCTGCATTGAGATGGCATCGAGGTCAAATGACGGTCCCAAATCATCAACGAGTTAAAATGAATAAACATAAATGTCCAATTGTAAAATCTCCATTAATCAACCAATAAGCTCGTCGTACAAATCCATAAAGTACAATAAATATATTATACAATTCGATCGAAACGAATTACACATTCACCGCCATAGATGAGTTTTGGTCGGAGATGTATATTTGAGATTACCGATGAATTTCCAATCGTTCTCACATTTCTTTGTCAAATATGTCCTGTGAGGCAACTTCTTTTTTTTTTTTTAATTAATAACGACATTTTTAATTTATGGTATTTTCAAATTTTCGACAAAAAAATGCAATCAACGTAATGCAAACCTATTGACACTGTCGACTCGGAGGGTGAAGAAAATTATGAAAATTCAAACTTTCATATTGCCTCTCTATCATTATCGCTCGTATACGGAACTTCCGCTATGAGGAAATTAAAATTGAATAAGCCCTCGTGATCGTTCGGATGAAAATTGTGAATGCCCAGAAATTGCAAGTTTTAATTTGCATAATTTTTTTATATTGAATTTCTCGCGAAGTCGAGTGCTTCATTAAAAATATTTTCACAATTGATATTTAATTTACTTTTTTTTTATTTTATTTTTTTATTTGCTTTATGGGAAGTAGATTTATCTGTGTTATATATATATATATATCCACTTTATTGCATTTAATAGCGAACGTACGTGACAATTGTACAATCATTTAAAAATATCGCGCCTAAAATAAAATTTTACAACAATGTCGTTACAAACTCGTTGGTAGCGTGTGTGTTAGATTGAGTATCGAGTTTGACAAAAGGGGCACGAACGATGAAGATCGAGGACAATGGAAAGAACAGCGTAAGATTGTCCGTGTCTGACTAGTATAGACGAATGGTCGACTTGTTCCACTAACGGAACACGTTCTCTCCTTCTCTCTCTCTCTTTTCTGCGTCAGGGGGCTGCGTGTGGCTATTGTAACTACTGGTGTTACGAGGCCTTTGTCAGACACGTGAGATGAGCAGTGATATTGCATTTGTGACTCAATAGCGAAGGGGAGGGAAACAAAACGGACCAGTGTACAACGTGAAAAATTTGTTATACGAGTAAATATATTTTGTTACATTTTTTTTCTTCAAATATACGAAAATATAAGTGACTAAAATATCTTTAACTCGTATATTATTTGCATGATATCAATGTAATATAAAAAGAATCTATTATTAAATAATGCAGCGGAGTTTTATGGACTTGACCTTTTACAAAATGACGGGAATTTTGCCTGCGGCAATGAATGTCAAACAAATGATCTATCATTGATTGTCATTCATTGCCTTTCGCAAAATTGCTTCAATTTTAATATGAACGGCTGACAATCATAGAAATCCTAATGGTATGGTTAGCTATTAATTGACGATAATGATTTCATAGTCGGATTAACTATTTTTATCGTTTATACAGTTAATTGACGGTTAACTCAGCATAATTACACGAATTATAAACACCTAATCGTCACTTTAAAATGAAATTACTAGCGGAAGCACTGACTTATCGTCGATTCTCTAATGGTTTCGATTGGGTAAAATAAACATAATCTATTTTTAATTACTGCCGGGGAGTTTTATGCTTATTGTCGACTCTAATGATTTCGTATATTTCTATAATATAAATGCCATACACAGTTTTGTTACCGAACGAATCTTCTGGAAATCGCATATTAATAGATGGAAAAATGATCCTTATGGATCCAATACTACTTCCTCGATTCAGTGATGTCATTCCTTACACTTCTTCACTGCGGCGTCCCTCGGGCTAATTGTGATAAATGATATTTCCGAAAAGCAGGTCTTTCGTCACTAGAACGAAAAAAATCCTTTCCCATCATAAATTTTCCTCCGTCCGCGAGTCAAAGTACAGTGTACTCGAGAAAAATAGAAGGTAACCATTTTGTTTCACAAATAAATTACAAGCTTCATTGAGGCGCGTCAAACTCAGCTGTCCCGTAATACCCCACGTCCTACCTCCCGCTGCGAAAACACGCAATTGTGAATTGAGAGGGACGAGCGTGGGCGGCGTTGGAACGATTCGAGCGGGAAAGTAGACGATCCTACCGAGTATATACGCGTATTAACGTACATACGAGATTCAACGTCGGGCATTTTGCAAATCGCCTGTATATGAGCACGGCGCGCGCGCGCGCCCTTTCTCTCCCTCTATCTACTGCATTCAGAGCATTATATGGTTAAAAGCTCGGCAAGAGTTTCGCGGCAGCGGAACGCGCGCTCTATATATGCACGCGGGGCGAAACGTTTCCTGCAACGCATCGCGAACCCACAGTTTCGTTCCCACGCAGCTTGGCCATTCGCATTCCCCGCGTTCCGCCACCCGCGTCCACCTTCCGACTCGCTTGCCTGTGCGTTCAATGGAGAGACCGGCGCGCGCGCTCGCCCGTCAACTCTCGTTCACATCCACCTCTTTCACCGTCGCCAGTGCGCCACATCACCTCCGCACACCACATCGCATCACATCGTACACTCTAAAAACATCCAACAACGAGCCTCGCACACAGTCACGGATACCGACGTTCAACGAGCCCGCCTTCTCCTTGTTGCCACTGCTGTGGCCCCCGTACCCACGTATGTGCGCCTAAAGCCGCGCGAAAGATCCGCCAGGAAGCGTGACAGACACGTGGTCAAACATAGCGGCACGCCGAGTGCTCCAACAATAATCACACTGGGAGGTGGACACGCTATTTCTACTATACCTCCATTCGCGAATCCACCTTATTACTAATCGCTCAAATCGCGGGCTATTTATTCGTGGGCACAGATTTTATTTGCGCACGAGGCATCAACTTTCGTCGTTTGGTATAGAGAGGAAGAGAGAGAGAGAGAGAGAGCGAGAGAATGGATGAAATGACAAAGATAAATGAACAGAGCGATGAGGACTATTCATACAGTCACTCAATGGTCACTTTATTCTTAATTGATTGATGAATTTTTCATTTATTCATTCATTCGTTTGCAATGAAACACATTCTAAAGCAAGCAGATAAATAAGTTTGACGGTAGTAGGGACGAAAGTAACAGCCTTTCGTTTATGTCGAAGTTTCCATTCAACAAAACGATTAATTAGTGAGAGCGTATGAGACAACTCTCTTGCATAATTGAGCTTAAGGAGAGTAAGTCCCTGTAAGGAGCGACGGATGGCGGGTAAGCTCCATTTCTACTGACTTTCCGCATTTGTAAGTCCGTGAGAGTTAGGGAAAAAAGTACTCTCGCAAGTTTTTTCCCTAACTCTCACGGACTTACAAATGCGGAAAGTCAGGAGAAATGGAGCTTACCCGCCATCCGTCGCTCCTTACAGGGACTTACTCTCCTAGGAAAGTTTTCCTAGGAGGTTTTTAGGGGAAAAACTTGCTAGAGTACTTTTTTCCATTCGAATACGCCGTCTCTGAGAAAAATGCTTTAGACATTTTTTGAGGTTATCTTGACCGCTAGATTCCCCTTAAGCGGGGAAATAGGGACAGCGTTTTCTCAATGATTTTTGTGAATTTTTTTATAGTATAAAAAATGAATATAATTTATTGAAACTTTGAAAATATTTTATACATATATTTGAGTATATACTATAAAATTTTTGAAGAATTTCCTTGAAAAACACCGAAGATATTAGCGACCCCATATTGCAGGTCACAATCAGACTCAGCATTTTGCGTACATTCTGAAAGCCGCAATTTTCATCTAAAATCAAACGAGGTTGGAATTTACTTTTATTATATATCTCTCTTCTATATGAACCTAAATGCTATAAAAAAAATAGAAAATTGAATTTTTTACAGGGGTCAAAACAAAAAAGCATGATTTTTTGCCATTTTTTACAACTTTATTTGCAAAAAAAAATTATTTTAAATAATGATAATATTCCGATTTTAGGTTCATATAGAGCGCAATACTAGAAGGAAAGTAACTGCCAATTTTCAAAACGATTGGTTGAAAACTTTTCAAACTAGCGTGTACGCAAGTTAAAAAATAGTCGTTTTCAGAAAAACGCGTTTGAAAAAATAGTACCAAGATAAACAAAGTCAAGGCGGTCATAAATTTTCTTCGGTGTTTTTCAAGGAAATTCTTCAAAAATTTTATAGTATATACTTAAATATATGTATAAAATATTCTCAAAGTTTCAATAAATTATATTCATTTTTTATACTATAAAAAAATTCATGAAAATCTTTGAGAAAACGCTGTCCTAACCCTATTTTCCCCCTTAATGGCTTGTCACAATAGAACGAGTCGGAATTTTCATTAAAAACTTTGGGAACATATTTTTCAATAGTTTTACTAACAATTTATGAAAAAAAAAAAAATCGATTTTTTGAACCGTCTAACCCTATTTCCCCCCTTAAGACTCCCTCGCACACGGGACACGTAGTTTTTTTTTGCTGTTCATTTTGCGGAATTTTAGCTTCCATTGATTGCGGAACCTCTTCGACAACGGCCCAATGTATTGGGAGGACTGTTACTTTCGATCCCCATAACGGGGACTGTTCTAACACAAAACGAATTTCAATTTTCAACGATTTGACAGTTTTTAAACGCGAAAACTCCAACGATTAATTGAGGAAATTTTGTAACACGGATATACTCCTGTAAAAGTCGAGGAATCTGTTAATGAAAATACTTTTTATGCGCACGAAATGGGGAGGGTATTTGAATTTGAAAAGTGCACAAACACCGAACAAACGAAAAAGTGCCTTAACGAGGATCATCTCCAAATTACAGGTTCTCGAAATATCAGTCTTACAAAGGATTAATTTTTCATTCTATATGGAAATCAACTTACCGTCGAATTGTCCAACGTCAAGCTTCGAAGTATAATTCCTTATTTTTTCCATATATTTTTTCCATATAAAAGAAATTCGTTTTATAGAAAGTTGTTGGCGATCCTCGTATTACATAACAAACATGACGACATACATCTCGGTATATATACAACTGCATCGAACGGGTGTTCAAAGCGTGGCGGACGCGTGGTTAGGTATAGAAACTCCCGAAGACAGAGCGTTGCACGATCCGAAGGTGAAAGAGGACTTCTCTACAAATCGAGATGATGCTTTATCTCGTTTTTTTTCTCTTCAACCTCCGGCAGAAAGCGAGCGCGCGGCACGGAGAAGGAAAGAAAAAGAAAAGAAAAAGAAGCGTTCCCACGAGTATAGAGGCGAATTCACGGCTGAAAGCACGGTGTGAGCGTGTCCGTCGCGTGGCTTCGTCTTCTTTGACTGAAGGAACTGGACCAGGTGGTCTCCATCCATTCGAAGAGATTCTATTCTATATATATATATCAAGAGGATCTATTTTTTCTTCTTCGCCACGAATATATACCGTGAGATTCTTCCCATGAATATCAAAAGATCTGGTCCAGGCGCGCGCTGGTCACGATCCTTCGAGACCCCTCGCTGCTTCTCCTCCGCAAAACCCTCTACCCCCATTCGTTTCAGTATACCGTACTAATCGACTCTATATATACGCGAATGATGCGATAATTTTGCCCCTCCCAATAATCGCCTCTCGTCGAAAAAATCCTTCGTTCCAACTTGTAAACAAATGACACTAGAGTCATTAATATAAATTGCGAAAAATTGCATAATTTTTCATAAAAAATTCTCCGCCATTGCCAATATGGTCTCTCTCTCTTTCTCCCTCGATAAAAAAAAACAACAACAACAAAAATCCTCGAAAAATAAGAATCACGAGTATGTTTATGTATAGACGATAAATCAATTGGCTCCGCGAGACTATAGCAATATGGAAAGTCGAAATGATGAAGCGAGCAGAGAGAGAGAGAGAGAGAGAGAGAGAATGAGACGATATTTAAAGAATTGCTATCAACACACGGAGCCGAGTGTGTGCGATGGAATTTCGAGAACGAATAAAAAAAAACGGAATGTTGGCATTTCGTGGGACCGAATTTAGCGAGCGAGCGTCATTGAATAAATTTATCGTAAATTTGCATTACATTAATCGTGGATGTTAGTAAAATGAGTAGTAGTTAGTGCGTATTATGCCGATGTGCCTATGTTCTATATATAGAAGGATACGCCCCGGCGCCAGGAGAGAAGGATCGTAATTTCTTTTTTTTTTCTTCATTCTTTTCCATCGGAGCTACCGTATTAAACGTAAAACAGGTTGCCGATCATGGTGTGCTATAATACCGGAATAGCCACCCTTTCCATCTCTTTTTTTTTTCTCCCCTTTCGTCTTCTCGTATCGTTTATCTTTTCTTTTTTTTTTCTCCATTCCCTTTATTCCATTCGGAGCCAAAGAGGACCACGCGTGAGACAGTACGATGTGCCGCGTTTTTTTTTTGGGGGTTTTACGTTAGAATCGGAGAGGTAACGAAGAGGAACACCAGGCCGCGGAGGGTGTATAAGCAAAGCGTGGGAAGGACGCTTCACCAGTTGTTTCGAAGGGGCGAGCACGGTGTGCCCTATACACGACGACCCGGTTGTTGGGGCCTCACCAAGTCGCGAATCCTTGTAAGAAACCGCTCTTGTACTTCCTGAAGGAGGTGTCCCGCACCTGACGTCTTAACCGTGAGAAAGTCGGTGTGTGACGCGAGGGGTTCCACACCGTTTTTTTTTTCCCCTTCTTTCTTCTTTTTATATATATACTATCTTTCTTCTTCTTCTTCTTCTTCTTGCTTTTAACATCGGGTGGTGATGGCGCGCACACACACAGAAGGTTGGTGGGTTGATGCACCGCGTTCTCACTTTGCACCGCGCCTCCCCCCCCCCCCCCCCCCTCCGGCCCCCTCTCACTCGCTCTGTCTCTATGTGCGTATATTGCTTTCTGTGAGATGCAACTCTCGGATTACACTGTTGGGAACAGGTATAACGACCGCGTGTGCGTTATAAACGCCACGCGAGCAGCACACTTGCCGCAGGAACGAGTCAGTATTCTCGTCATATGTATATGTACGAGTATATACATATTGTACAGTATCGTTCGTACAGTTTGGGGGGAGGGGTGGGGCGCGTTGTCGGCGTTTGACGATGTCGTGAGAAGATCAAGGCGGGAGGGAGAGTTCTTTTCTTTTTTTTTCTCGCTTCTTTTATTCCCCATAACCACCCCATCGCCGTTCATTCCCCTTTTTTTCCTTTCGTTTTTGTTTTTTTTTCCTTTGTGCTTTACTTGGTACACATCTTGGTCCCCACGTAAGTCTTCCAACATGGCAAACACATTGTCGACACCGAGGATTGATCATTGTTACATTAAGCCATTACATGCGCGAAAAATTTCAAAATTTTTCATTCTTTTTATTTATTTTTGATTCCATTAGCCTGAACGGTTAGGAATATTTTAAGCTTTACAGAATTGAAAAATTCCAAAAAAGCTATTAAACAAGGTAAGATTGCATTTATAATAGATACCGCGCGGCGCGCCCGATCGGCAACTTCAAAGCCGTTTTTCCACGATTCACTTTTTTGAACCTTGTGAAAGTTCTAACTCGAAACAAAAATTTCAATGACACAAAAAAATAAAATACAGACAGAAATTTGAGTGAAAACAATTTTAAGTTTCGATTTTTTATTATAATAATTTGTTTTTTATAATATTGTTGGTTCACACCGAAGATACATTCATTATGCAATCATAAATATGTTCACTTTTTTTTTCAGACACCTACATCGGTGCCGAGAACTTTCACCATCAACGCGGGCGCAAAAAAAAATACATTGCTCCATTATGTTAAATGTCCGCCCCATTTGTTAATATTTCTGACTTTTGTTTACATATACTTAACCATGTGTATAAATCGACGCTGCTTACGAAAACTAGCATGTTTCAGATTTCTTACGAAAGCAAGCACGCTTGATATCTGCGCGAAAACTAGCATGTTTCGGCTTTTGCCACGAAAACTAGCACATTTCGATATTCGCCGCGAAAACTAGCATGTTTCGGCTTTTACCACGAAAACTAGCAGGTTTCGACTTTCACTTTTTTTTTATCCACGTTTCTCATTTTTTACTCCACGTTTTTTGAACATCCTTTTTTACTCCAAATTGACGAAATATTTATGCATGTCATTTTATACTGTTTTATTTTTTGTTTGAATTTATTTCATACATATTTTACTGTTTGAATTTTGGTCTGCTAGGCTTATCATAAGATGGCAAACGGCAAATGCCTCGTCGTTTTGGAGTAAAAAAACCATGGTAAAAAAAAATAAGAAAAAAGAAAATCGAAAACAATTGCGGTGTATGCAAAGTTAACAATGTCAGTTTTCTTCCCTCTTGCTACTTCGTCCAAGACCTGACATTTCTCGAGATATCTCAATCGATTGTTTTGAAGATTTTGTCAACTGTACTTTATACTTATACTGTACTTTATACTTATACTGTACTTTATACTTATACTGTACTGTATACTTTAGTCATTGATCACTCCAAGATTGTGTTTTTTCATGAAATAAAAACACAATGAACGATTCTTCAGACTGTAAGTAGAATATACTTTTTATAAACAATAATTTTGTTCAATTCCATCGCTGACTCCGAAACTTGAAGTCATGAAAAATATCATTGATGAACAATTTTAGTTTTTGAGTGGTGGAATATTGCGTATCGTATTTGCGAATCGTATTTTCAATAATGTTATTATTTTTTAAATAGAAAACGAATATAAATGTTTGAAGGCGTACGGGCGATGCCCCCTTAATGTTTTTCATTTATTCCTTATTGTGCTCCCGAAAAAATTATTAAAACATTTGTGAAAGTTCTGAATTTTATTCGATTTAGTTCGGCAAATATACTACTTTTTCCGGTGCAAATCGAAATTTGCTAGTTTTCGCGACGGAAGCCGAAACATGCCACTTTTTCGCGGTAGAAGCCGAATCATGCTATATTTCGCGATGAAAGCCGAAACATGCTAGTTTTCGCGTCGAATATCGAAAAGTGTTGATTTTCGTGGTGGAATTCGAAACGTGTTAGTTTTCGTAAGAAATTTGAATCGTGCTACTTTTCGTAAGCAGCGTCGAAATGATCTCTAAATAAAATCTTGTCAATATATGCGTCATTTTTTTTAACCGCGTCTACAAAAGTACCTTCGGAAATCGACGAAATCGCGTATATGAGGCCTTAAAGATATCACAATTTTGACAACTCTTTCGTTGTCGGACGGGTAATTGTTTATTTACAAAAAAAAACCCGAAGAGCTTAACGTTGATAAACCATGGAGTTGATTTTTCCTTTCTGGGATGACGTTATCGAAATTTTCCGAAATTCGTAAGAAAAAACAACGTTTTGAGCCGACATTCTTTTAATCTTAATCCGGAGATCTTTCAATTTGCAGATCTTAACGGCAAATTGACTCGGGATTTCAATTTATCATTCGATTTCTTTTTCGATGTTTACATGCGGATGTTAGCTCTTTGGTAATACTTGTATTACAATTTTTCATATTTTTCACAGACAATTTGAGTCCAGTACGCGATCTAGTATCCGGAAAAATCAATCACAGCAGATTTTTCGACGCTCGACATTTTTCTACGAAACTACAAAATCGAGCGTCGCCTTAAAAAAAAAACAATTTCATTGAATTGACTTTGCACGGTCATTAAGATGTTTTTTTTCTTCCAATTATAAACAATTGCATTTTTACACAAAAAAGGATGGCACTGAGGGGGTTGGAATTAAAAATATAAAAACGAAGGGCTTTCACGCTCCACCCCATGCATGTTCATCCCATTCGTATCCTCCCCTATGATATCTTTTGGTATGTGTCAAAATTTTTTCGAATTGGACCGCAATCGTCGACGAATAAATTTCAGGTCGCGACGAAAAAAAAAAAAAAGAAAAATAATAATGCCCGCGAGTCACGCGACAACTTAAAATTACAAGGTGCACTTCCACGTGTCTACCATATTTTTTTGTAGCCCAAAAAAAAACGATGTCAGTATGCGAGAGAGCTCAGGTGGGCTCTCTGTCTCTCTCTCTCTCTCTCTCTCTCTCTCTCTCTTACTCGTTGTACATACACTGTCGTTTGAAATTATCCGTGCTCGAGAGCGAAGCACCAGCAGCATCTTCCCCGATCCTACCGCACCACAAATTGCAGGTAACGTTAGATTAATGGTGTTCGCCGTGTTACTTCGGGTGTGGGCTCATGGGTATAATATAATAAAAAAATGATAATAAACAACGAAAAAAGATGAAAATTCGAACATGATGGTGCTGGTACTTGAGGAAAAGAAAAAGGAGGAAAGGGCAACAAACAAAAAAAAAAGGGCGGTGACGCCCATGGACACCTGCGGTGGCAAATTGAAGATGACCCACTATCGCCGATAATGATGCTATGATTACGTATATGTCTCGAGTATACACATGTACTACAGACACGAGTTACAGGCATTACGCTTCGGCCACCGAATTTGGCATTTATGACCAGCACTCGATATACAAAGGTGAGGATAAAAATTATTAAAAATTGAATCCACCCCACGGCGATCGTACGAATCGTCTTTGTTTGCTAACAAAACTTCTCGGGTAGCGAAAATGTTGCGTACCTCGACACATTCAAGATATTTCGACGAAATAATTGAAGCACGGCGAGCAAAAAAAAACGCCTCCTTCACGATGTAAACGTCTCGTGGTCTCGGTCGTCCATACCAAAAGACAAATTTCTTACAAAAATAAAAAGAAAAACATTCTCTCACGTACGTCACCATTGTCCACATAAATGAAATTCCCAAATTCTAAAGAGCCTGTGGGTTTCTTCGCGAAGGTAATAAAAAATAAAAAAATAAACGCTAAAGAATTCGGAGTAAAATATATTATATGACGCACGTATCGACGGAAACATGCGGTGGCAGAATAACCGGCAATTTCTTAAGGAATTATTGCGTGGATGAAGAAGAAGAAGAAGATGATGACGATGATGATGATGATGATCAAGAAGAAAAAAGAAGAAGAGAGGAACGACAACGACGACGACGAGGATCCTTTATTTATGTACGAAGAAATTACAGCGTTCGTTATATCGTCGCAACCGCAAATTCAACCGCAGCAACAGTCCAGTGAGAACGATGTAACCGAACCCAAACTGCCACTCACAATCAGAAAGAGTCCCTTCTATCACCGTATCGCCGTACGTTCAATTTCAACTTCGCGACACCCCTCGGCATCGATTTCCCCTCGCGAACTTGCGAATTGTCTTAAATGTGAAATTGACACCAGCGACACCGAAAATCATTCGTAAAATTGTCACCGGCACCGCGGTTACACGATCACACGCGATACGAGAGATTGGTGCGGTTTCTGATGCGTCGCGATGTTCGCTCATGACTTTGAGAGTCTGTCGAATTTTCAAAAAAAAAAAACAACAATCATTTTCCCGGTGTCTATGAGATCGCGGTCACACGGATCGATTGTTTCGAAATATCAAGGGGATCGGTGAAAGCGCGTGGCAGAGAAAATTACGATTTTATTCCCGATACGTATATCGTCCCCGATGATTTGCCGAAAATTCGCTCTAACTGGCGAGAGGGTGGGACGGAAAAACAAATGGCTAATGAAACTCTTGGATCGGGACATTTACCGATATTCTACGGTGAATCATTCATTGTAACTTAAGGTAGTAGTCTGGTAACTTAAGCCGATTTTCATGTCTTTTTTGGATGGCGTTTTTTTGTAGGAAAATAAAAATGAATCGTTTTGAATATTTAGGATGTTTTTATTTACATATTAAAGATACAAACAAAAAATTTTTTGAAAAAATTTAATCGTTTATTATTATTATTATTATTGATCGAAGTTGGCACCTCGAAAAAAAAGCGCGTGGGTAGCCCCGGTGAATTTGGTTCTTGATGTTATCTGAAATCAAAAATTCTTGTTAATTCTTAATCTATAGACATGTCATTCTGGTCGGAACAAAATGACGGACTTTGGAAAAAAAAACTTTTTTCCAAAGTCCGCCATTATGTTATTTATCCATGAAATTTAACTTCAGTAGTTCCGACCAGAATGACATGTCTATAGATTAAGAATTATCAAGAATTTTTTATTTCAGATAACATCAAGCACCAAAATCACCGGGGCCACCCACGCGCTTTTTTTTCGAGGTGCCAACTTCGATCAATAATAATAATAATAATAAACTATTCAATTTTTTCAAACAAATTTTTTTTGTATCTTTAATATGTAAATAAAAACATCCTAAATATCCAAAACGATTCATTTCTATTTTCCTACAAAAAAACGTCCTTCAAAACAGACATGAAAATCGGCTTAAGTTACCAAACTACTACCTTAATGATAAGATTTCGTATCGGCAAACATATTTGAAATGACAAGGAGACAACTGGAATGTAAAAACTCAAATAGGGGTAGCTTGCCCCCTTAAAACTGTTTTCTTGCACAAATACAAAAATAAGTGAACTTTAATTTTATTTCCGCTATAAAACAACATAATTTTCATTCCAATCGATTCGCAAGTTTTCAATGTAAGGTGCAAGAAGTACACGTTCAAGGGTGTTTTGACCCCTCAAAATATTTTTTTCTTTCGTTATCTGGTGGGTTCTTCATTCCTTCGCATAAGAAACATTTTAATTTTTGTTTCTTCAAAATCGATTTTTTTTTATTGTTTCGATACCCTATTCGATCGGAAATTTTTCGCTGATTACGAATAACACCGAGTTTTAGTTGAAATCTCAAAATATCAATGTGAAAAACGCGAAACACGAAGAAAAATCACTTTTCGAACGATTTTCAATGAAATTTTGAGTTTCTCAAAGAAATGGCTACGGAATTAGTAATCAGCGAGTCAGTCGAGTTCATTATCTGGTGGGTTCTTCATTCCTTCGTATAAGGAACATTTTAATTTTTGTTTCATCAAACTCGATGCACTGCTTGTATGTGAAACTACAAAATCGGCCCTTGACCTGTGTAACTTTAGGTGGTGGTTTCACCCCTCGAAACCGTTTTTCCGCAGATAAAAAAAAATACGTGTCGCTTAGTTTTCAATGCTCTATAACATACATGAATTTTAACAAAATCGGAGAGGGACACCTCGGGTCCTTTCCTTATGAGTCAAACGGAAAAACGAAAACATACATGCTACTCACGCTCGTCCAATTGTCACGATGACGATAACGTCGATACCGTTCTCGACACTTTCCCGATGACGTGCGTCAGTTAATGATTCACCAGGATGAATTAGAGGCCATCCGCGATTTTCGAAAAGACTTTCCTACCAACGTTACTCGCTAGTGCTTCAAATACTTCGAGAAAATCACTTACTCTTACTGTTACTCGTAACTTGCTGTTTGACGCGTGGGAAAGAACTTTTGGCTACGACGACAATCGTGATAATGGTGTTGCCTTACTTCGAAATTTAAGCAAACGGAAGTATTACTTGATTCGTTCGGAAAAGTTATTTTGGGGATTGTTCTATCCTGTTTCATTCAGAGTCTTTGATATTTATCAATTTTGTTGTTGTTATGGATGTGAAGATTTTTTATAATGTATATCGTTGAAAATAGTTTCATTTTGTATTTAATATTATGAATATCGTATAATTTTCTTCTCGTCGATTAATTACAGGGGTTGTAATGGGTAAAAAATGTTTTCTGATTGTCACGACGAAAGTGAGTTTATTTTCAATGATTTGTTTGTCGATTTTACAGATATCCATTTTTTTTTCCTCGGAACGTAATTAGTATTCGATAAATTTCACATTCACTATAAATCAACGTAATTTGAATGGATTAGTGTTTGCACTTATTGGGTTCGTGCCTCAGTACTCACGATATTTTGTGAGGCCGAACGATGTATGTAAATTTGCTTTACGAGGAGCGGTCGTCAAACTTTCGACAAAAATTGTCCTGTCTTCATAACCGACGAAATACTTTGAGCAGCACACGGGATCGTGTTATCGCGTCTCATTCGTATTAGGATGGTTGTTCTCATTTGATTGTCAAAAATCGTCTTTAATTGTCTATGATTGATTCGATCATTAAACAAAGAAGAAATCAAATTATCAAATTTAAAAAGAAGGGTACCAATCCACACGTACTTTCTTAGATATATTTGTAACAATGTATATGTATGACCCGTGCTCGCGATCCCTCCTCGAAGAAACATATGAGGTTTCACGGTCATAAAACGTGCCGAGGTTAATAAATGTGTACTGACAATTTAATGTCTCTATTGTATGTACTATAACTGTATACGATATATATGTATATAGGACGTCTGGACAGACGACACCGCGACTTGAAGCATTAGAGCCAGAGCAGTCGCACAGCGAGAGAACGTGGTCCTTGATTCGGTTAATAAAAAGGGGGGGGGGTCGAGATTTTTTGGCTTCCGCCCTTCGAATTCAATTAATCGACTATTCCGTCACTTAAAAGATAATATATCGGGACGTATAAGCTGAAGAGGAAGTATTATATGTGCATCATTGGCCGTACAGAGTATAATGACGTATAATGATGCATGCAGGGGGGCGGGGGTGTTTCATAGATAGACAAACCGGACATTGTGCGCGGTGCATCACGAACATTAATGGACATCGTGACGACAATTAATCGTTGTGTCGTCTGACAGTCAGAAATGACAATCATAATTTGTCTATTTATTAATTTTTTTATTATACTCGACATCTCGTAATTCGAGACAAATCTTTTTGTAAAAATATAAATGTTAATTATAAAATCTCAGAAACATATCGACCACTAGCGTGACGTTGTGGAGCAGGAACGCTCTCATATTTTTTGGAATTGAATTTTGGAGCTATAGACGGCGAAACTCATTGGAATTGCTAATCAGCAAAAAAATATACAATTGATTAGAGTAGCGGAGGAACTAAACGACATTCGTTTTTAGTTTTTCTTGTCCACTTTTGTCGGAAACGTAAAAAATATCAAAATTCGCAATTGACAATAACTCAACTCCCGTTCTACCGATTCGGGTTTATTATTGAGGTCTTTTTCAAAACGTCTCAAGTAGAAAATGTCTTTTAATTTATCCGGTTATCTTCATTCTTTTGTACTGTGAAAAAGTACTTTTGTAATAGTTCCTTCAATACCGAAGCAAATGTTCGTTTGTACGACGCGAAATTCGATTGAATCGTACGAGGGCCATTTGAAAAGTTTTGGGACTCATTGACACAAAGTAACTGTAGAAAAATTTCTCGTGGGAAAAAAAATATAAGTCAAATGCTGAGGTGGAAAACGCCTGTAATCCAGTATTTTTCAGGTTTAGACAATGAATTCTTTTCTGACGGTCCAAAAGGATGGGAGAAACGTTGGATCAAATGTATCGAGTTGTAGGGTGACCACGTCGAGAAATAAAGTTTGTTTTGCTTCGAAATATGTGTTTTTTCTTAAAATGGCCGGAAACTTTTCAAATAGTCCTCGTACTAACAGGCGCTGGGACGACTTGCGCGAGACGAGACGAATCGACCAAAGACGAATGAGTATTTGACGAAGCGCATCAAACTTCCCAAGAGCACACCTAACTGTCATTTGAAGACAATGGGTACCGTATATATATATATATATATCTACGTTACGCATAAGTGTATATAAGAATCGGTATATAACACAGGGTCGACAACAGTCAATGAATTGATATCGTTATTGTAACAACATAATAGACATATTTTCTTATTGAGATTGCAGTCTCGTACGTGTGACGTGCGGGGTATTGGACGCGCTCGCAAAAGTCGCGTCCCCGGTTACGAGCGCCTTTATGAATGTGTTCATTCAAGCACGGAGAGCTCGTGTACAAAGCTCTCGATCTCTCGTCCGAGTGACGGTGTTACTTATGTACCGATGGCTGTACACAGCATGCTCGAAAGAGAGCTGACAAGTATACGAGGCTAAGGACCCCGGGCCCACTTCGAGCAATCGTGAGACAAGAGTCTTGTTGAGAAAAAAAAGGGCGTCACACATACACACACATGGGCATTTAAGAGTGTCAATGGTTTAAAAACTCCTTATCTTTGAGGTAATGTCAAGCTCTTGTGCGAGTGCAAGAGAGATAGCGAGAATTTTCGAAACAAACGTTCTCACAGAGACGTTTGGACATATCGTGAATATCAGGCCACATGTAGCAGCTCGTAAGAATGAGCTTTTTTTTGCGTTGTCTCGGAGCATCTCCCTCCACCAGCATCAAAGTGATCTGGGGTGAATTGTAGATTGGTGGAGAGTCCTAAGATGGAGCTTTCGCACGTTCTTAAACCGACCGATAATACAGGGCTACCGTACAATTGATCCGTGAACGAAGGATCAAACGGAATCATCATCATCATAATCAGCAATCTCGTCGCTATCTTGTTTGTATTAAATAATGATTTTTTCGTGTCTCGAGACTCTGCGCTCGTTGCGTTCGTCGATACGCCGCTCTCAAGTTGTGTCATTAATCGAATCGTCTTGAGAAACGGTTATATATACCTACATGAAGGTTACGAAGGGAGCGCAAGTACACCAGTGTAAAACTCGTTTGGTGTACCCAAGCGAAGATCGTGCGAGCTCGGCATCTTCTCCATCCGGTCTGCAAAGAGAGAGAGCGAGAGGGCGTGAGAGTGAGAGACTATCGTGTGCTATCCTATGTGTAAAGTAGCCTCGTGCCAGCGACTGTTCTCTCCACTCGCATCCGAGAGAAGAAACCAGGGGCAAACGCGCGGGGGCGTGCTCTCGTGGAGAGCCGACGTAACGACTTAATAAACCGTTGGGCCGCGGTTGCCAGCAAAAGATATAGTGATGCGGGGGAGGATAGCGGAGAGGGGGTAAACTTGGGAGGGGGAGAGAGGGAGCGCAGTGTTGGCTGAGAGAGACGGACGAGCGATGGAAGGGTTAAAGAAGAGAAGAGAAGCGAAAGGATAAACGAGAGCGCGAGAAAAGCGAGCGAGAAGAGAGCGGGAGCTGCGGAGGGGGGAGAGGGGAAGGGGATTTTCTGTAGCGGATCGCAAAGAGCGGTCAGGTGCGTCGCGTGCCCCGTTACCCCTTCTTTATTCGACTCCTCTGCGCTCGGTAGCGCGCTTCACTCTTTCTCGCTGTTTGCGGCTCGGGCGCACGGCTCGTGTTTTGTTTTGGGAAGGCCCGAGCGAGCTCGTTCCCACGCTTCCGAGTGACTCGTGGCTCCTCTATATACATATAAATTACTCGTTGCTGATACACGCACATACATTCGAACGCACACAACATACACACACATGCCTGGCAAGGTTCTGCTGGTTATTGCGCGCCTCGTGGACACTCGACGTGAGCGCAATAACGATATAAAGAGCGATTATATATATATATATATATATATATATGTAGCAACCAGCCGGGCAGCCCTGATGCGATAAAGACGATGGCGTTATGTATGCTGACTCGTTTGGCGCGCACAATCAGTTAACCACTTCGCCGTTCAATTTGTTACTGCTGGATTCTCATATTGCCCCTCAAAAACGTTCTATTCCGATAAAAACGAATGTGCCAATGGAAAATTTCATTATCCTCGGCAGGAAGCATAAAAAAAAACTGACCAGCAACACGAGAATTGATCGGAAAGGGAAGGAGAGGTGGGAATCATCAGAATTGATAATTCTTTGGGAATACCAATCAATCAAGTTTTGTTGACGTAAATTGTTCGGCTGAAAAAATGTTCTTGAAACTTTTGATGTCCATTAAAACGCGTTTCTGTTCTACTTCTCCTCCCACAAAGGACGTGTGGACGGAATGACGAACGAGTCTTCTTCAAATGACTCATCCCGTCAAAATTGAAATTTTTAGCACCGGATGTATTGAAAGATGAGATTGTTGAGATTGCTGGGAAAATGAAGAAAACGTTTTGGTGGGACATATGTCAGGGTGATGTAAAGAATAAAGACTGATCTTTTCGAATATCCACGCTTTGGCAAACAAATACGTCGGTATTTTTTAATTATTCATTGTTTGTCTTCGTATTTTTAATACGGAGATGCTGTTTTTATTATTACTTTTTTCGGGAAAACAGGTCTTTGCGAGTGTGATACAGAGCCTCGTATCTGAAATTAAACATATCGAAAATTCACGATCTTGTCGGAATTGTCGTTGAATTCTAATATTTGGATGACTGCATTCGCGCCTGAAGATCATTAACGCGGTCGATAGCGCTCGCGATTCGAGAAATAATACGCGAAACGAAGCTCGAGCTCCGTGACAACGAGTGGCGAATCACGAAGGAGGCGAATGAATCGACGAAGCCCGTGCGCCGTCTCGCTCGTGCGCGGTAGATCGCGCAGTAGTCGAGAGTACGCGAGATAGAACACACGGCGCATGCTCTCTCAATCTTTCGCCCCCCCCCCAACCTCCCGCTACCTATCGGACAAATGCTATACGAGGAGTGAGAGAACAAGGAGCGAAGGAGTAAGAGGCCAAACTCGATGGCCTCGTGATCGAGTTAGCCAAATACTTTTTTCTCCTGACCTCTTTATTTTCGTTATCATGTGTTCTTTTACGCGCTGTTTTTTTTTTCTCTTCATTTCTCTCCGACCATATATTTTGCGCTTATTACTCTTTATTTACATATCCATCGTCTCTTCTTCCTGTCTCGGTTGACGTGTGGCTGGAAATAAAAATTCACTCTTAAAAAGACAAATTCGTCGCGTGTCATGTGTGCACGATCGAGCGTGGACCGTGCACCCACAGTGAATATTTCAGACGCGCTCCCTCGAATCCCAATGTATGTTTTTTATCTTGCGCACACAAACAGCTGACGTACCGCATATTCTCACGCAGAGACACCTCGCGTCTTATCGTCCCCCCATCTCTTAGGGGGAGGATATAACCCAACACAATTTACATTCTACATACTGTTATATCTTTACATATAGTACTTATGTATAGTTTACATGTGTGTGTGCCTAAGTGTATGGTTTTTCTGTTGGTTGGTCATATAATATGTAAATATTGTCACGCACTCTATTATCATTTAGCGAATAGGAAGCGGTTGTACGTTAATTAAACAAGCGCCAGAACCGGAACTATTCAAATTTTTCGTTAGAGATACCAAATCCAATAATCACGACTGAATTTCCATTGTATCGAACTTTCCGATGAAACTTTTAACGTTAAGCTTGGAGGTCATAATGGCGGGCTAACGTCGGCCATCTTGTATCACATGGGAGTAATTCAATGTTGCCCTTAAGTGATCGCTCTTTTACCCTTTGCCCCTGACGATAAAAATTAATTACAATTTTCCGAATCGTATTATATAGGTCCTTGTAAATTCAACCCTCGGTATCTTCGGTATTTCGTTTGATTAATAACTCAATGATGTATACGCGACGAAAAATCTGTGTGAGAAAGGGCAACTGGGGTCTACGCACGTAGTATTAGTGTATACATACCTTTTTTTTCACCCTTAGCGAGCTTCAAAATAGGAAATCTCGTCTCCCCCAGTCAGGACAACGTTGCCCGGTTGATGTTGTGTATCTGTAAGCGTGCTCCCCACGCGAATCGCGTCTCTGTGTGTGTGTACGTACAGGCATGCGAGCTGCACGTGTAGATACTTCATAAAAGGTTCGTGACAACGAAGGCGGAGGGGAAAGAGAGGGTGTAGGATGAGAGGTAAGGATTCCTATACAGAGAGTTTTTTCGGTTCCCACGATGCGCGCCGTCGGGGTGTGCGCCCGCGTCAGGTGGCTAGCGTTCGCCCCCTCGGGTTCCTCGCCTCCTCGCTCGACCTCACTCCCTTTCACGAACTTTCGACTCCCTCGCTCTCGCTTCTTTCCATCAAAATAGAGCTAATGGCAAGGACCCCGATGCCCCCTTCACGGAATACGTTCCCGTGCATCGTTTCCGAAACACACGCATCTTTCTGTCTCAATGAACGTAATACTACACAACGAACTAACACCGACAAACACATGCAGACGTCTGACAGTGAGGAAAATTAGTAGTAACGATAAAGCAGCAGCGAAACCGATAGTACGCTTCTCGTCAAATTCATTTCTGCTTCATTTTTTCTCATCGAGGACCCGATGGCAGTGGGAAGAGCATGGAACGCTCTAACACGAATTACGAATCTTACTTTTTCGACCTGAACCGCTTAAGGTAGTAGTCTGGTAACTTAAGCCGATTTTCATGTCTTTTTTGGAGGGCGTTTTTTTGTAGGAAAATAAAAATGAATCGTTTTGGATATTGCGGATGTTTTTATTTACATATTAAAGATACAAAAAAAAATTTGTTTGAAAAAATTTAACAGTTTATTATTATTATTATTATTGATCGAAGTTGGCACCTCGAAGAAAAAGCGCGTGGGTGGCCCCGGTGATTTTGGCTCTTGATGTTATCTGAAATCAAAAATTCTTGATAATTCTTAATCTATAGACATACCGATCTGGTCGGAACTACTGAAGTTAAATTTCATGGATAAATATCAAAATGGCGGACTTTGGAAAAAAAAACTTTTGTCTATAGATTAAGAATTATCAAGAATTTTTTATTTCAGATAACATCATGAGCCAAAATCACCGGGGCCACCCACGCGCTTTTTTTTCGAGGTGCCAACTTCGATCAATAATAATGATAATAAACTATTAAATTTTTCCAACAAAATTTTTTTTTGTATCTTTAATGTGTAAATAAAAACATCCTAAATATCCAAAACGATTCATTTTTATTTTCCTACAAAGAACGCCCTCCAAAAAAGACATGAAAATCGGCTTAAGTTACCAGACTACTACCTCAAAGCATTAAAAACACGTGGAGATTAACGTACTCGGTTTGTGTCACATACATTTGCTCTCATATTGTTTAAGAGCACTCTTTCAACAATTCGTTCACATTCATAATCTTGACGTTGATTTTTTTTTTTTTTATAATTAGTTCCGAAGAAGTTTTGGGAACCACAAAAATAATGAGGAAATCATTTAAATGCGTTATTATTATTATTTTTTTTTTAAATGGAGTAATTTCTTTAGTGTAATCCAGTTTATTGGAATAATGGTTGATTGAAATTAAATTTGTTTTTTCCGTCCTAAAAAACACGTTTTTGACAATTCTCAATGGAATTTTGGGGTTTTCTTAAAAAATATGCATATGCTGGATTATCGATCAGAATGATCAAAATTCATCGATATGGGGTTGTAAAAGAAACGTAAAAAATCGCATTGTTTTGCGAATTTTAGTCAAAAATAAGCTCGTACACTGAAGCTGCTGTAATTTTGCTTTCCGACAAAGTTCGGACTCTGTGTGTGAATTGTCTTTGTGACTTTAAAATGCCGCTCGATTCCTTCAGCTACAATGCTTTTAGAATATTTTACGAATTAAAGTTCGGACCTTCGAGTTTTGTCAATTTTATTAATACTCATATCTATGGATGATCGTCCGATAATTTTTAGAGGCGCTCTACAGGTACGAAAATCAAGATTTTTTTTTTGAGGAATGTAACGACATACTCTAAGTCGACTCACGGCGTTTGCAAAGCTCATCAATTCGTTTATCGACCGAGACTTTCCGCGCATTATTTGACAATTGGGATAGGGAAGAACGTCAGGAGAATATGTGGGATCTTCGAAAAACGATTATTATTCATTTAAATCCAGATTCGATACAATGTTCATGTAATTAAATTCGTGAAACCGTTAAAGGCACGGACCTCGAAAGCGTGTGTTTGCGGGTGAATACGGCAACACACTCTTTTACATGGTAATGTTACAAACTGTTTCACGTTGTACAGAATACGAAGGCGATACTCGATATTACAGCATGAGTTCGGTGATCAAAAAACAAAAAAAAACAAGAAAAAAAACCATTATAAAATGCGCGTTCGTTAAAAAAAAAAAGACTCGTAAATTTGTACATTTGTAACAAATCTCGTCGTCAATCGTGACCGCTCTTATCTCTCGCGGTGTCAATCAATGAATGCGATTGGGTATGTGAATGAGCGTCTGTGATATACGATATGCAGTTTTGACGCATTTTGATCTTTCCTCCGACCCCACGCCCCGAACAACTAAACGTCGCTCGTTCTATTTAGATGAAATTTCGTTTTACAAAGTTTTTTCAATCTCGCTATTCCCTTCTCGCGATTATCACCGTACTGATCCTCCCACGCGTCCAGCAGCATATTGTAGTAGCGTTGAACGTCGAAAAATTGAAAATACTCGTGCGACGTTGTCGTGGGAAAGACTCTATCGAATTTACCAATTTGCGTCAGTTCGTCCTCGTAAGCAACGAGATGACGAACGTCGTCCGGTGTCAAATCCTCAAGTATATCGAACAAATAATCATCGCGACTCGTGAGATCGACGTAGAGCGATTGTTTCTGTTTCTCGTGCTCGGTAAGTGTCGTTTTGTGCAGTCGCGCGTTCATTCTTATTGGCAGTTCGAAATCGTGAATTTTCGCGAGATTCGATGATTCACGGTTCGTCATGGCCTCGGGTACTTGATAACCGGCGATGTTAAAGACATTTTTGATCAATGGTCCTTTAACCGCGACGTCGAGTGGCGACGATGATTGTAACGACGGCGATATGTTGACCTCGAGTAGCCACGGCTTGAGATTTTCATCGAGCAATATATCAATGCCAAAGAGTTCGTAACAACAGTATCTCGACGTTGTGTTACATCGCGTCAGGCTATTTATCGATGATTCACCGGCGATCATTGTCTTGACGACGATATCCTTAATTTTCGACCACAACTTTTCCGTATTCACGTTCTCCCTCTCGAGATACGACCACAACGACTTAACGGTCCACTTGTGTCCGTGACAAGAGTCCGCGCAATCGTTGCTCGTGTACGTCGCGCTAGATTTGTTGATACTATAATTCGTCAGATGCATAAAACGATCGCTAAGATAATTAATGTCGTCGACGTACTTGACCGAGGCAAAGCGCACAAGACCATCGGGATACATGTAAACGCGTAAAGGATTGAAACTCGTCACGAGAACGTAAAGTCGTAGATCAAATTTAGCACCGCCGATGAGCTTCGGTCTTGACAAATATTGTTGAACGATAACCGGACGTTTTTTTGGTATCTGTGACCATCGATGAACGACGCGAATGCCGGTGCCGCGCGCCGACGCCGGTGGCTTCACGATCCATTTCTCTTTGCCGCCGCTCTTCTCCCATACCTGACGGAAACAACGAAAATCCTGCGGCAATACGTACGTACGTGGCGCAAAGCCAAATTCCTTTCTACCGTGTTTTATCATCATACGACTGATGCTACGCCACAAACGATCCTTACGACCAACCTGAAAGGTACCCGGAAAATGATTCACCTTCTGTGTCTCTTTGATCGTTTTGAAACACACCGATTTCATATGTTTACCCCATATGCCGCACCAATCGGGCGACTTTTTAACAAGCCGATAACCGGTATTAACGAGAGTCTTGCGAACGAGCAACGGCGTTATCGTTGTTAAACGCCATTTCAAATGTTTTCTCAATGAACGCGGTAAATTTGGCTTTTTCTCACAGTCGTAAGACTCGAAGGCTATGTAAGGTGGCACATTATCGAAGAGACTACGTCTCAATGGCAGTGTTATATTGTCGTCGTCGATGCTGTTGACGTTCGACGATTCGTCATTGTCGGTCGTTGTTACCGCATCGATGTACGACAATTCGTCTCGATCGTCCTCGTACTGTGACTCGAGATCCTCGACGTTATCGATTTCAGCGCTTATTCGCACCATCCCGTGATGATTATACGCTATCACGTCCATTCTGTGACTTTTCTGCAACATACCGTTTAACATTTCCATAACTCATCACCGATATATCACGTACTTTACTTCTGACAGATTGGATAATTGTCGATGCACGATAATTCGCGGTTTTATCAAACTTTTCGTTCTGGTCGTGTTCGTCATCGTCGTCACCGTTCGATCATAGCAATATCAAATGTCAGTCAACGCGTGTGCACAACCTGTCCGTCAGATTTCGAGTTGACACGAAAATTTGACAGGCCAATGGTGGAGATAATGTTTTCGTAAATTCGTTGAAAAGACAAATTTTAATCCCGTGAAACGACAATTTAAGGCAGGCTTCGGCAAATTGGTCGTGTAATTTATCTCGATTCTCAATTTACCAATGTAAATTCCGTGTCGTGTTGTATTTAAAATATAATAATTAACCGATTATTTACTTATCGTGCCAACCACACGCGTGTCAACTGGAGACTTTAACCTAATTCTTCGTAATCAACATAATGATATACCATACCTATCAAAGATCGTCAGACATCGGTATTACGATCGCAGCGAGCCAACTGCAACAGAGCAAACAGAAACGAGACTTTATATAAGAGACGTGGTAGATGTGAGAATCCGCGGGTTATAAGACCCGGCGGTTATAATGTGCCGAAGCACGAAATATCGTATGTTTTTTTTTTCTTTCTCAAAATGTAAATTATGCGTGTGTAAACACAGATATATATAGCGCTTACGAGAGTTTTAATCTTGAAATTTAAATTAACAGCGAATATTCCGAAGGAATGACGACGATTATGCGTAGTTTCCAGCTGTGTTCACACACGTGACGTACGGTCCGATCGTGTGTGCATCCGCGAAATGTAAATTCTCGATAAATTTTGAATACAGAAGTTCTCGAGGTTCGATTCGAATAGCTCGGTATGTGATATTTATATTTTCCTTTTCTTTTTGACGATTATTTCATTTCGAAGTATCAAGAAGTGGTTGGGCGGTCGCTGGTGTTGCGGATAAAATGGAAATGGTACGAAGAGGTCAAATACGAACGCAGTCGAGCATTATGTTTCAAACAGTAATTTATTCAATTATAAAATCGTGCGATCACTCCCACATCCGCTTTGTGTCGTTTGATCCAATAACGGTTGTGGGTTATTAAAAATGAAAAAAAAGTCATATCTTAAACATAACAAGTAAACTTCCTATCATGATATAATAAAAATATTATTACTTTATGAGAAAACATTAATCTCAGGTACAAAACAAACAACCCTTATCACAGACATCGATTAAAGCTTGATCACCTATACGTTTCTGTTTTATATAATCTATAAAATATCGTATTACTCGTATATGTGTGTGTGTGTGTGTGTCTGTGTGCGTGTGTGATACATCATATACTTCATGTGTGTGTATGTGTAAATATATAAATCTTAATAATTGCTGATTCGCAAATTCGTTCAACATACGATAAACATTATTGGAAGACATTGATTTGTCGTTCTTGTTATATCTCTCTCTCTCGTTCTCTCTTTCATTCTCTCTGTCTCTCTCTGTCATTTCTTAACCTCATTTCGTGATTTCCCTACATTCTCATTCCCCTCACCCGAGGAGACGAGCCTTTTCGTGCGTTCGCCGGACCTCCTCACGGTCGAAGAACCCGCATTATTTTACTTCGTAGATTGGAGATTCTTCGTTATGTTGTTGTTTTTTTTTAAACATGATTTTCGAATGATCTCTTCATCCCGTTACAACGACGTATCCCAGTCGTTTTGCGGAATCGTTGAAATCTCCCGTCGCTTCACCATGGACGCCACATTGCGGCGGCGGACGATGATTCCGTGGAGTCGCCCGACGAACTGGCAACGCTCATCGGACTTTGCGGCGGTGTGTAAACGTTTTGCGTCATATTTTCCAAAATTTTCGGACTACCGCTCGGTGAACCGGTCGTAGCGTTGACCTGCGATTGAGACGGCGTTGACGGTCCCTCGAGACGTCTGAGACAACCGCCAAGATGACGCATAAGCGAAGCACCGGCGGCCGGATGAACCGCCGAGGCTACCGGCGTCGAGAGAAACGTCGAGACCTCCTGTGCGCACTGCGTGAAACCCTCGCGAAATCTATCGGCGTAACTGTTTTCCGGCGTTAGCGTGAGTCTTCGGGCGGCCCGGAGTGTGTGAAGATGACGAACGGTAAGTTCGAGAATATCGGCCTTCTCCAATTTAGCGACATTTTCACCCTCGGCCTGCAGCGCCGTCACCATGAGATCCTTGAGCTCGTCGAGACAGCGATTGATGCGCGCTCGTCTCTTTCTCTCCAGCATCGGTTTCATCACTTTTCTGTACTGATAGGTCCTCGACACGGGCTCCTCGTACTCCATACCACCGCTCACCGACGTGTAGGTTGTGTGCGGCGCCATTACGATGATCAGTTTATCGAATTGAACAAATAACACTTCGTACAATCACTGTTTTACAACCACTCTGCTGTTTGTTCCGTGGATACAAATGTCTCTTCGTGTGATATCGCAACGATTCGAAGATCAATCCCGGATTTAACGTTGTGTTTACGAAAAAAAAACAACAACAATAAACGAAAATCTCTTTGATCACTTTGACCGAATCTTCTCTTTCGATTCACGAGAAGAAAAAAAAACAAAAAGAGATTCTCTCGGAGCTCACTAAGGTTTAGATGCTTGTTCCTCGGAGTGCCGAGCTGATCTGTTGCTGATCTGAGTTCTGGAGGGGATCTTATACTCGTATTTATACTCCGTCGCCTGTTCGCCCCACCACTAAGCATCCATATACTCGCCACACACCGTCACGCCACATTGTGTGTGCACAACCGTGAGCTCGGAAGATCCCCCTCGAAAACGGCCCCGACGGGACGTACACACACACACACTATTTTATCGGCTGCACGAGAGGGAGAGGGTGCGACAAGCATGAACGAGCGGCGAGCAGACAGAGAGGGGAAAAACGTATACAAGCAACAGCGGTGGCTACCAGCCGGAGGAACGTATCGTGGGAAGCTCGCGGGCCGGAGCGTTCCCACAGCCCAACAAGCGGCGCAGGCCTGCTGGGCCAGGTTGGCTGCTGCTATTGCTGCCGGCTTGCGGGAGCGGCGAGCGGCCGAGGAGCAAGGGGAAACTTCGAGCGACACACCTGCACCCTGTTGGACGTGAGGCCCGCGTGAGGCCCACGAGGATCACTGTGACTCTCTTCGTGGGGCAATGAGACGGGGAAAAGAGAGAAGGAGAGATGGGACAGAGAGAATGAGAGAGAGACAAGGATGGAATAGTGGACGCACAGCCGAGCACACGCCACGACGCGCGACCAGCACGAGGACGTCTCGCGCGTCCTCCTCCTCCTCCTCTTCCTCTTTCTCCTCAGCTTCCTCTTCTGCTTCTTCTTGCTCTTCTTTCTCCGGCTCAGCCTCGTCTATATATCCTCTCGACTTTACCTCGGCGTTGTCCTATATATACGGATGTACGTACATTTACCTCCCGGTGACTCGGTACCCGGAGTTCTCTCTCCCGTTCTCGCTCATTGCAAGCTAACGAACGAGCTTGCGCTCCCGAACACTCGCTGGCCGAACTCTACGCTCCGCGAATAGGAGCGTATACATCTCCTCTCCGTTGCGTTTGTACAGACTCGGCCTCGCGCCGTCACGTGCACACTCGCCCGTAATTGCGATCTCGTGCGCGCAGCTACTTGTTGCACTCCGATCCAACGTACTTGCTCCATTCGTATGCTCTTACCGAGCGGACATTCTAACTATATAGTGATAGAGACGCGGATCGGATACGCAGAATGTCGATCGTTCGTAGAAGCTTTTTACATCCGTTGGGGTTGGATACTTGTTGATTTTTTTTTTTGCCACGAACGAGTATACACTCTCGTGATCGTCTTTTATCGCGAATACCTTTTTTTCACGTATCACATCGGCAACAAAATCGACGATCGTGAAATTTAATATGGCGCTTATTTCTTTCACCGAATGGACAATTAACTCGACTGACTCGAGAGAAATCACTCTGGTCGATTTCTGTGTCCACCGTTTGAGCCTAGTCTTTTTCATGCCCGGAAATGTTTTACAATGTACGACCTAATTTTCAACATTTTCGGTCAGAGTTTCCGAGGGAAATTTTTATTATTCATCTTACGAACGAATGTATCGAAGATGTTTATGCATCATATACGATGAATCCGTCGTTGATTCCATCATCGTGTCTGTTGGAATCTCTCGGAAACCCGAATCTTTATAATTCTTATAACCGGTTCGCGGGAGATCAGAACGTGTGATTCGAAATGGACGAGAAGGAGCGAGAGGTAGGAAGGACCGAACGACGAAGAAGCGGCGAACGACGAAGCGTCGATGCCTCTCCCCCGTTCACTTTTTTTATTTTCGAATTAAACGCAGCCTTTGAACGGGCCAGGTCGCGCGCGTCTATCTCGTCGCTTCGAAAAAGTCGAGAGATCCCGAGAAACCAAAGCGACAACGTTTCCCTGCTGCAACATGGGGAATCTCTCGTCTGGCGGAGAGACGAACGAAGCGACGGGGCAACCCACACCAACCGAGGACTGGTTTAACTTGCGGTACTTAACGAGGTGTTTAGGCCCTTTCGGAAAACCGATATCCCAAACAAGTGGGGCCCCGCTCTCTTGTCGCTGTCGTCATCGTCTTGTATAGCCTAGCGCGGTTTTGGGGCCCTTGGATCTCTCTTCCCCGAGAGTCAACTCTCTGTATTTACGACCACTGAAAACCTCCCGAATGGCAATAAAAATCGCTAAGATTGGACTAACCATTCGGCCCCACGATGTACCCACGATCTACCAAGGCACAGGACTCGTCTCCCTTCTTTTTTTTTCTCCACTAAAACGCGCGGTTTGTGATAAAAAATACAAGGGAGGAGGAACAGGAAAAAAAAGGAATGGAAGCGGAATGGAACAGAAATTCTCTCGAACACTTTATGATCTTTGAATAAATTTCACGGCCGAGCGATTTTGCCTCTTTCATTCTACAACACGACAGTTATATATCTCTACAAATATGTAAGGGAGGAGAGAGAAAACCCGAGTGAAAAACGTAAACACACAAAAGAGACCCCGAGAGAGAGAGAGAGCGAAATCGTTAATTACCCGTGAGTTCACGTGCGTTACGCTGCTGACTCGTTTATGTGGTTATCGATATGTTGCGTGTAATTAGCCCGGCGGTAGTAATAATCTCCGTAAGAGATCTCTCGGCAAGTAGATTATTTTTCGAAATAATGTACACACAACATACGAGAGCGTTATTCCTCATTCGCTTATACATGTCGTGCAATTCCATAATTTTGATTATTAGGCGGTATACGAGGTCTATTCAAAAAGTATCGCGAATTTTGAATTTCCGCGGGCTACGTATATTCGATTTTCGATTTTTTCGTGGCGTTAAGTTGGTACTCGTGTCCCTCACTTATGCTGAAAAAGTCGGCCATTCTGAATGTTTAGCTAGGGCGGTAGTCTGGTCTAGAAATTTTTTAAAAATCGATTTTTTTTTTTGTTCATTTTCTTCATCCTTAGACCTTTCTTCATACGCTCCTGAAAACCGTTTATTGATATTTCAAAAATTAGCCGAGAAATAAAAATTCTAAGCAAGCCGCGCGCTCAGGTAGCGCGGCGCGCGCGCGACGCTGTCAAAACTTTGAACGCGTTTATCTCAGAACTATGTTTTTCAAATCGGCACCCACGATATCTCGATAACTAATGGACCGATCGAGCTCAATATTACTTTCTTCGCTTCATCAATATTTTCGTCTGTTGTCGATGTGGCTCGGGCGTCCGGAACGCATTTCGTTGTTCGCATCTTCTCGGCCCTCTGTGAACATTTTGTACCATCGATAAACGTTGCTTTGGTACAAGGTAGCTTCACCATATGCCACAGTCAACATTCGGAATGCGTCCGCGCACTTAATTTTCTTTTTCACACAAAATTTGATACAGATTCTTTGATTATCTTTTTTGGAATAGCCAAAAATCGAAGACAAGCCAAAACACGTCTAACCAAAACAGCTGTCAGCAATTAACTAAACATTCAAAATGGCCGATTTTTTCACCATAAGTGAGGGACACGAGTACCAACCTAACGCCAAAAAAAAATCGAAAATCGAATATACGTAGCCCGCGGAAATTCAAAATTCGCGATACTTTTTGAACAGACCTCGTATACTTGTATATCCGCACGTACGCGAATAATAATATATATAAATGTACGGAGGTAGCACTCGCTTGCCTGCCCCCCCCTTCCCCCCTTTTTTTGTTTCTCTCACAGCGGGTGCGAGATAGCTTCGTTAACTGGATGTCCCGGTATCCGGAGCGATATTTAACGGCTTCGAATGGTTTTAACATGCTGTATACGATAAATCGAGTAATCGACCGGTGTAAACGCTATAGGGTTCGCCCACGTATTCGTGTAATCGGCGGCTGTTATAATTGCTCCGTAGGAAATAATAAATAGTTCAGGCACCAAGTACTTTAGATATTCGAAACGAGAAAGGGGATTGGGGGGGGCGGGTGATAGGAAAAACACAACGTATCGTTTATTAATAGCATACCAATCTCCGATTTCTCATTCATTGAGACTCGAACGAAAATAAGAAATGCGTGTACACGCGAATCGATATCTACGAGAGAGTCTCGTGTGTCAATTTAGTAAGTCGAGTGTTTGCGGTTTGCCATAAGAGTCCGGACTTGTTTGAACTGTACAATGGTTTATACACACCGGTGTGCGTATTAAAGCGCGTATACATATATATATAAATTGTGAAGGAAGTGTCCAGCTGGCATTGCAATTATCGCATTGATCGCTTATTCGAGCGCCGGATGTGAGCACGTGGGTATACGTATATATATATATATATATATATATATATATATATATATATATATATATATATATATATATATATATATATATATCTATGCGTAAACGACCGATATATAGAACGTGGTTTTATCGGACGCGGTGAGGCGCGCGGCACCCGTATAGCCACCGTTTTACTGGTGCTTGATACCCCACGGGTGTTTGTGGGGACCGACGGGGTCTCTCTCGGTGGTCAGAGCAGCTCGCGCTTTATTACGGACGTGCCGTAATTCGATGGTTCTTCTGTGGAACGTGAGGGCGCGAGGTGAGCAGGGAACGAACCGAGTCCGGCCACTGGTGCCACGAATGTATATTACACTCTCTCTCTTTATCTCTAGTGAACGGAAGGGACGCGCAGCAGTGATTCGGCCACTTTAATCGATTCATTGAGCAACCGGCGAGTCGGAGCGCGGGAAAGGAAAATTAACCGAGAGTTTAGTGACTCGCCGTATATAGAAAGAGTCCCCTCTTATGTAGACAGAAGTCACTGAATAGTGAAGCGAAACGGTGGTCTCTCAAATTCCACCGTTATTGTCTCTCCCGCCGGCCCGAAATTGACGCGAGGATTATTTTTCCTTGATTTATTTTGAATCGAAGATAAAGTGGACGGCAATCGGTATAATACCTTGCGAAACGCGTCGGGAACCGATCTTTATGATCGAGAAACTCATTGAATGTCTGGTTCGGAAAGGAGAGATAATGCTAATGTCGGGGGGGAACGTGCCTGATCCAAAACCCCTCCACACTCTTGGGAATTCTTCCGTCAGCAAAATAAATAAATCATTTTCTCTCAGTCCACGCTCTTGTATTATATTCTCTTCCACTCGGAACGAAAGAGCGGACACCAGAAGATTCTTTCATATATATATCTGTATACAGGCTGTACCCGATATAACAACCATTCCCGCTTACCTTGGAGGCTTTTCTTTCTCCGTTTTGCTTGCACGCCTTTGCGCTCTACTCTGCTTCATTATTATCTTCAGCCCGCTCTCGGAACCCCACTACGTACAACTTCCTTGGGAGCTTCCTTTTCTTTACCTTCTTTATGGAGCTGTATATATAGAAATAAACGGGAGGGAGGGAGTAATACTGAAAGAGAGAAAGAGAGATTCTGAAAGAGATACTGTGGCAAATGGGATAGCGGAGTGAAGAAAAAAAACAGGGAACGATATAGAGAGGAGCAAGATGGAAGAACGCCACCGAAATTCCTCGGGTTTACTCGTTGGCTCGTGCTACGCCCGAGCGCCGACGCCACACGGCAGTTTTGAACGTGGGAATATTCTCAGGCTCGACTTCGCGGAGACCGCTCTTGCGAACCCGTCGTCGTTCCGGCCTGACGGATACCGGCAAGATGGGCCAGGGATATTCACGAGACCACGACCGCGCACGCATATATACAGACGGTACACACGTTCGACGGAAGCAAACTCCGTCTTAAACTTCTCATTACTTGTGCTTCGTTCACTTCGGTACTACTGTGTGCCAGAAAAGCGACGAACGTAAGCGGGATACACGTGTGATCTGGATTACCCGCCACCGTGATTAACCAGATGTAGTGTGATTGGACATTTAACCTACCGAATGTGGTCTCTGATCATTGTCATCTCCCGTGGCTCTTTCCAGCTAATGAGCTTTCACGCGGAACCATCATTCTCGCATAACCAATAACTGATGGGTGACAGAGCTTATACCATGTGCATCAGGGTCGTAGTTATATTTTACGTACACGCCAAAGAACCGGAGGAACCTCAGGCTCCATTGTGCGCTGAACCGTGCATCCTCTTGTGTGCATCTCGTGCAGTTGAGAACAAGGACGTGGAAGAACATGATATTCCGTTCTCCCCTTCAGCTTCTACATCGTTTTCCATACCTCCTTCTGCCCTCTGGCTTCCAGGACCACATCGGCTTTGCCCCTAACACGACGGTAAAGTAAACCTAACCCGAGCCATTGCCAGGCTCACGCACCGTGGGTCTTGTAAACATAATGCGAGGAGCATTATGTAGTAGCACGGGCCATAACCATTCTTGCCCGCATCCTTGGCTCTCGGTTCTTTGCTTCTGGTCGCGGGCAAAGAGGATCCCTGGGCATTGAGAGGTGCGCAGTAGATTCCCAAGAGAGCTAACGCTTCTCCTCCTACTCGCGCTACCTCCTTAGCCTTTTATTCCTTTGTTTTACACGTGTTTTCCTTCTTCGCAGACCCTGGAGAACACTCGACCTCGGCTCTCTCGCCAACGTGACCCCGTATATCTTCCTGGTATCTACAGTTTCCACAGCTTCGGCAAGAGCTACTTCCAATTTACTCGTCTTTCTCGCCCTTCACCGCCATCATCATCATCTTCATCATTATCATCATAATGCTCTGCCGTTGCTTCAACGCTCCCGTTTATATATATATATATATATATCACTATCGTGTTTACGATTCGTCCATTATCCGCACGCTTCCGTTCACCATCCGCAGGACGTCGGGGGTCGCACGGATCCCTAGCCCGTTCCTCCAATGAATTGCCATACTTGCTCCTTTTCGTTGTGTATGTAACGCGTGAGAGACGGCTCTCGTCAATATCTAAACACGTAAATAATAACGGTGCCCAGATTTTCACGTCGGTGTTGGTTTGAATTTAATTGATTTAATTGAATTAATAATTACATAAATTATTGAAGAAAAACACACAACAATGAGAAAGCTGGAAAACCCTCGTGTGCGTGTTCATTCCGTTAGAACTCCTTTACCAGCCACAAAACCGGCAAAACCGTCTACACTTTTTGAATATCTAATTTTTCGGTTTGTTCGTTTATAGTTAACCGGTTAGACGAGCTCGTAAATAATTCTAACGGCCGATAAAAGTTATTTTATTTTCCCCGTGGAACATTTCACAAAGTATACCTCGCGTTATGGTTTAATATTTACCTGGAGCGCGAGACGATCGCTGTCTAAATACCCGTGCAGACCTTCTATATACGTAATAAGCCAATTATAGCGTGTACAAGATTAAAAATCGTCGGTGTATAAGTTGCCGCGTTCAACGATGAGAAAATCGAGTGCGTTTGTCTATAGTATATATATATAAGGCCTCGTGCCGTGCCGCTCTCGCACGCTCGGTAGTGATTAATTGGACTCGCGCGCCTCAGATGTGCTCGCTCGCGCGCTTCGTTGAAACCGCTTCTTCGCGTCGTACACCTGAGAAAGAAAGAAAGAAGAAGAGAGAGAGAGAGAGAGCGCGCAATCATGCCGCGCACAGAAACGCGAAGCTGAGACCCCTCCGATGTGAATCGTCGCGCGTCGTCTCTGGCGGTTGTCGTTGCGCAACGCAACAACCAACCGACAACGGTACGACGGCTCAATTCCATCCAAGTGAAAGTATACCTATCATGCGCGAAGTATCGACACTTCTACGTCGAGTGCTAAAAAGCAAAATGGCGTCAGCGACCACCATTAATCAGGTAATGTGATTGGGAGTGACGTTCTTTTGCTTGTTAGCGGTCGATGTCGCTACACACGTGATCGTCTTTGATGGCGTTTCTGCTAAAGTGCATACTCTTGAAGAGTGCAATAAATGGAGAGAGAGAGCGCGTGAGGGGGTGAGCACAAATGAGATTATAAACTCGTCCAGAAGAATAAAACAACAACAAATGCGTCGACATTGGTGACCGATCGAGTGTACAGCCGTGAGAGATGGATCAGTCGTGAAACTAAAACGGACATCAGTCGACCGTGATTTCTACGACTGATCGATCTTAATCGAGACTCTTGGATATAGACGAAGAAAAAAATAGGAATAAATAGCATAAATAATATTCAGTCTATTCTATCTCGACAACTCAATCGTTTCTGTCTCTCTCTCTCTCTCTCTCTCTCTCTCTCTCTCGATCTACGGATCAGTTACATCGATTGTACCGTTATATCGCGAATATTTGACCACCCTCAAAGGCTTTTGTCTCCTTGTTTTGTGTCGGTGAAACTAAACAACAAAGTCATTCGAATCGAAGGACCGGGTAATAAAAAAAATCTTGTTCGGCGATATACAGAGAAGCCGCAAACACGAGAGACCCTGCTGCGATCGCAGAGACAGCGAGCGAGAGAGAAAGAGGGAGAGAGAAGGAACGGGGATGCTGCTGCTGAAAGTACACCCCAAAAAGAATGTACGAGGTCTGTTCAAAAAGTATCGCGAATTTTGAATTTCCGCGGGCTACGTATATTCGATTTTCGATTTTTTTGCGGCGTTAGGTTGGTACTCGTGTCCCTCACTTATGCTGAAAAAATCGGCTGTTTTGAATGTTTAGTTAATTGTTGACAGCTGTTTTGGTTGGACGTGTTTTGGCTTGTCTTCGATTTTTGCCTATTCCAAAAAAGCAGCTTCCATTGCGATGATTGAGCTTTGGTTTCCACGTCATAACCATAAACCCATGATTCGTCACCAGTTATGACCCTCTGGAGCAAATTTGGGTTCGCGCGGACCGAGTCCAACAGCTCCTTAGCAATGTTTAACGCGACACTCTTTTTGTTCGAAATTGAGCAATTTTGGCACGAATTTTGCGGCGACCCGTTTCATGCCCAAATCATTGGTAAAAATCGAATAGCACGAACCAATCGATATGTTTAGTTCCTCAGCAACTTCTGTAACGGTGATTCGACGATTGGCCAATATTATTTTCTTCACTTCATCAATGTACGAGGGGGGACCCAAAAAAAACGGGAATTTCGTCATAATTTCTTTATTTTTAAATATTTTTACACCAAATTTTGATCACCTTCAAAGTATTCTCCTTTGACCACAACGCACCTCTGCAAACGATCCTTCCAATGTTCAAAACATTTTTTAAATTCACTTATCGGGATGTTCTTTAGGCCTTCCAGCGATTTTTGTTTTACCTCCTCCACAGTGGCAAAACGCTTGATTGCTGCTTTGTTTCGGGGTCGTATCCTTAGCACCACGATTCATCACCAGTAATCACTTCGGAAAAAAGTTCAGGGTCCTCTTCGAGCTGATTTTGAAGTTGAAAACATGCCTGGAGTCGACGCTGCCTTTGCTCGTCTGTGAGAAGGCGAGGGACAAATTTGGCTGCAACGCTGCTCATGTGCAAATCTTTGGATAAAATCCTCTGAATTGAACTCCGTGATATCTCAGACATCTCACAGAGTTGATCAATGGTTCGGCGACGGTCTTCGCGAATGAGAGCATTGATTTTGTCGACGTTTTCGTCACTTCTTGACGTTAAGGGGCGTCCTGAACGGGGTTGGTCTTCAATTGACATTTCTCCATTTTTAAAACGTGAAAACCACTCGTAGACTCTGGTTTTACTTAGGGCAGCATCTCCATAAGCAGTCTTGAGCACTACTGTAGTTTCTGCGGCCGATTTCCCCAACAGGAAACACAATTTCACAGCCGCGCGTTGCTCTCGACAATCGGCCATCACGTTTTCGCCGAAATGGAAAAAGTTGTTTCACTACAAAAATTCCCACGAGCGAACCGATGCACTCACGGCGACAGAACTTCGCACACTAACTCAGGAGACGTGTCCCCAACGGACACCTAGTCGAGCAATGGGTTCCCCCACTCTCCCTCCCTGCCGCAGTGCAATTCCCGTTTTTTTGGGTCCCCCCTCGTATTCGTCTGTTGTTGATGTGCTCGAGCCTCCGGAACGCATTTCGTTGTTCGCATCTCCTCGGCCCTCTGAGAACATTTTGTACCACCGATAAACGTTGCTTTGGTCGAAGGTTGCTTAACCATATGCCACAGTCAACATTCGGAATGCGTCCGCGCACTTAACTTTGTTTTTCACACAAAATTTGATACAGATTCTTTGATCCATTTTTTGGAATAGGCAAAAATCGAAGACAAGTCAAAACACGTCAACAATTAACTAAACATTCAAAATGGCCGATTTTTTCAGCATAAGTGAGGGACATGAGTACCAACCTAACGCCACAAAAAAATCGAAAAACGAATATACGTAACCCGCGGAAATTCAAAATTCGTGATACTTTTTGAACAGACCTCGTATGGTAGGGATCGCTTCGTCGGCTTCGTCAGATTTTTTTTTCCACCAGTCTTTTTTCTTTGCGCCGCTCGTACCCTGTCCCGGGAGCTCTCTCGCTGAGATAAGGAATGTTATCATCTAATTAGGATCGAGTTAAACCACTTTGGGCCGTATGAGTTTGAAGCGACAGCCCCGAAACTACACGTTCTTACGAAGAATATATCTCGGAGTCGAGACCGCGCGATGTACCACGGCGAATACGCATCACCTGCTCGTCTCCTTGATTTATTTCAATTAAAAAAAATGAATAATCATGTACAATTATTTACGGTTAATTGAATTAATGAAATTTCCATCGAGTTTCGTTCGTGTCCCGAGCGAAAGGGGCTGAAAAAAGATTCCGTTACTGCGACTGCGTTCTTACTGAAGACGCGATTTTTTTTTTTCCATTTAAGAAAGATAAATGACATGCGCGTGGTATTAACAAAATTGAGTGTAAAAAGTTTACCGTCCAGTGTTGGTCCGTTATCCGAAACGAAGTCTCCTATTTCGTCATTCGAGCTAGACGAATGACGCTCCACCGATGGGGCATACCATCACTAATTAAAGCTGAGACTATGCACATACAAGCACTCAACATCCCTTCCCCGATTCTGTCTCCCACAAAAAAAAAAAAAAAAACAAAACTCCTTGAAAACCTCGAAGCTTCAATCCCACGTGTGACTTTTCTATCAGTCACTGAAACGTTCAACTGAAACTTGAGAGACACTAAAATCTCTCTACTATTTTTCGACCATCTGTACCAATGTGTCTCTGTGTTGTTTCTAGTTCGCCCCTTTCACGCATAATGGGGAGCTATAACACACCCCCATTGAGGGATGAACGTTGAGTGAAAACAAGCTAGAGCTACGAGGAGAAAAAGGACTAGTTAAAAAAATCTTCATGGGAGTTATGGCATTTCACTCTCTTTTTCTTTCTCTCACTCCCCAAAGTCCCAGGAAGACCATAAAGCAAGTACATATCCAATTATTCTTCACCACATCTTTCTCTAGCTTTTTCGGCGCATATCTTCACAGCCCTTCGAACTAAAATCTCCTTTTTGTATATTCATTCTTTCTATATCGGAAAAACCGCGTTTTTCCCAAGCGACTAACTCGACGAATTTCCAGAGTGATAAATTCTTTTCAAACTGATTCCCGAATCTCTTGGCGCCAAACGGAACGCACTTAGTCCTCGAATTTCGGTGGGTTGCAAGAGAGAACGAAGAAGAAAGGAATTGAAAGGGTAGCCAATGAATAGATGCAAAAATTACGAGGTTAATTATTTGCAGTAAGAACGCATATCTTTGCAACCCCTCGAACATAAAATCTGTCAGCGGCGCTTAACCTCGAATCTCCTTAACATCTTAGTGTGCCCCTCCGGGGGCGCGCATTTCCCTCGTTCCGATGCGCGTCGCTCGCCAAGGGGGCAGGCTTGCCTTCATATACGATCCGCCAACGACCTCTTCGTCCCTCGTCCACTTCGTTTACGTATACGCGTGTTTGTGTGTACTCTGTTGGTAACAGCAGTGTTCCCTGACGAAGCCGGGTGTGCGAGTGTTCGTGCGCGCGCGCGCGCGCGCGCGTTGAAGAGTCTCCTCACACCGCACGCTCGTTCTCGTTTCTCTCCCTTTCTCACTTCCCTTCCTCGGGTCTCTTCAGCGCGTCACGCGTCTTTTAGGGGTTGGCTGTCGTCGTGCCGAAGGCACAGGTGGTATCGCGACTCGTGGGAACTCACGGAGCTGAATCTTCCCGTGGTCATGTACACAAACACACACACACACAGTTATATACATACAAAACCTCACAGAAGAGGACCGTATGAGGAGGACAAGGAAACAGAGCCGGCAGCAGTTTCGGTACAAGAAAAGCCGTGCAAGTGTGTCAGCTCCACCCCTCTAACGATTGGCCCATTCTTTGTGGGTGTCGGTAAATAGGGTCCCATATACCCTATGTCCTCTAGAATACCTATACATGCACCCTTAAAAATCCCTGTATAACCCCTCGGTATAGACCCTAGTGTTTTCTTCGTCTACATTGCTCTCTTTCCTCACACTCTCTCTCCCTCTCTCTCTCTCGTTTATTCCCTCTTGTACGCCTCTATATAACCATCACGAGGCTCGTTTGGCTCCTTATTGAACCACCCCTCGCATGGCCCCACGCGCACACATACCGATACACGATTTACTATTTAAGGGGTCGCTCTTTAGAGCCTCGTGACTGCCTCGTGACCGGCACGGACGTTTTGCCCAACTCCGTGGTTGGTTATGACGGCGGTGTTATTATACGTACTGTGGGAGAATTTGATCGCGCACGCACGGCTCGCTCACGAAGTGTGTGCTCGGATGTGCTCTACACGCGATTTAGGAATCGGAATCACGTCTCGTTCAACAGACCTATTTTTCTCATTTTTTTTCTCTTCCTCTTCTTCTTTTGGTCCTCTTTCATTCTCTCGCTGCATCATTTCATTCTCTCGTTTATCGCACCATTGACCACTTCATTCTTCTTTTTCACATAGCGGATATAGCCCATGCAGATGGGGGAGAGAGGGACGGTAGCACGGAAAATCTTTACAATGCACGATGATCGACTTAAATGCTTTTGATCCTTCTATTGCCTGGATCTGTTGTAATGATTGTGATTTTTTTTGTGCTTCTTTTGAGCTTGTGACTGACCAACGGGTACGGTCAACTGCGAATACATTCACAGCCCTACAGGGATGGCATAAACTTAATGGGGAATCACCGAAGGATTTCATCCCTTAATTGGGCGGTTTTCTATAATCAATTAACCGACTCGGGCTGTTGATTGCGTCAGGGGTTCGATCCTTTGACTGTGACAAAATGTCATGTAGTGTTAAGTATGAAAAATACATTATGATCAGTAGCGAGTTTTTGCTCAAGCGTATTTGTTTCCCTCTAGGTTTGGCGCAGCAATGTTATCATTTTTGTGCTGACTTATATCGTGCTTACTTTTCGCTGGTATTTTTTTTAACTTCTCGGTTCTTTTCGTAATTTCTTTACTTCTCCGAATCTTTCTTTTTTTCTCGCACAAACGACCTCTAAATGGTGCCTTGAAGGCTGTCCGTAAAGACCCTTCGTGTCAAAAAAGGTTGAAGATTTTTCTAGTCAGAAGCCACCGGCGTGGCTCATGCCTTCGTTTTCTCGTTTCTAGCCACGCCTCGCTACTCTTTTTTTTTTAACGCGAAAGCGCTATAGTTATTTATATTATCCCGCGCTATATATATACACATTATACAGCTTATAAAGCTCTCTTTTACGCGGAGCTCGCGTCCGTGAGTATCCAGTTTGTAGCGCAATGAACCGGTTAATTACCCACCGGCTCGACGCCTGATGGGTTATAAAGCTAGCTTCGGAAGAGCACAGAGGGAGGGCAACGGCGGCTAGAAGAAAAATCATCGCGAGATCACGAAAGAGCGCGTCCGCGCTTAATTACACCTCACTCTCTGTCTCTCCGCGGGGGGATCGAAGAAGCGTAATTGGAAATGAAGCAAAAAAAAAGGGGTTTCGAGTTCGGGTACGAAGATACAGTTTCGTTAATCACTCGTCGAAGAGAAACAAAAAAAAATATATAATTAAGAGACCTCGTTCTCCGACGTTCTACATTACTAATATATATTTTTTTAACGTTCATTCTTTGTATATCGGAAAAAAAACCGGCTTTTTCCCGAGCCACTAACTCGAGGGCTGTCCGACGAGGCAATTTTTTTTTGTTTTCAAACTGATTGACGCGAATTTCGGTGAGTCGCAGGAGAGAACGAAATAACAAAAAGGCATTGAAACGGTAGCCAATGCATGCGAGTTATTACATGGTTAATTATTGCAGTACGAGCGTGTGAAGAGAACGAAGAGAGTTCATAGTCCCGTTCGGAAACGCTCATATATTACTTCATATTAAATATATATACGAACGCGCGATAATATACGCGACGGGCCGTGTATATGGTTTCGATTCACTCGCGAATTGTGCGTTATCGCGGTGGCTTTTCATTAAACTCCCGATGCGCACGGGAATCCGGCATCATTTGTATGCGAATCCAAAGAATATCGTGAGTTTTGCTTCGTCTCGACTGATAATCGGTTTCTCCTTTCCGTTCCCAGCGGCAAAATGAAACGGCCTGATGGTCGGGATAGAAGCCTCTCTTTCTTTCTCTCTTCTCTCTCTCTCTCTCTCTCTCTTTAATCGCAAACAGTCTCTCGCTATCCCAGGAGCCTCTCTTTCTTTCTCTCATCTCTCTCTCTCTCTTTGATCGCGAAGAGTCTTTGGAATAACGAACGCCGAGAGATAAAAACTCGTCGGTGGTCATTTTCTTTCGTGAACGATCCACGCACGAGACTCTATATACCGTACATTTATATATCATATATCTATATCTCCATAATACATGAAGAGAACGAGAGAGAAAGAGTCGGGGTAAAGACGCGGTTTGCGACTAACGATCTCACAAAGTATGAGATATATAATTTCCCCGTGATGTTTTGTTTTGTTTTTTCTCTCTACAGTCATTGCAGAAAAATGAAAACAACGAGAACAACAACAACAACAAAAACGTCGAGAAAACATATACATTTTTTTTTCAGGTTACAGAGATAAAAATTTATGAGAGTACCTGTCATTTGGATAATTTACCAGAAGACCGCCGAACGAGTTTCACTGATAATGGTACTCGAGTAAGGCCGTATAGAGAAATGCGGGTTTATTCGTTATGGAAATATAATTCACGATTTTCACGACTGTGTGTGTGTGTGTGGATTCGTCGACGGGAAATGAGACAGTAACATATGTATTCCAAGGAGATCCGGCGTGGTATATTTATTGGATGACACTCGTCGCGGCGAGTCAAGTGTGGCCAGGTGGCAGGTGTGAAAAAGTGAAATTACCAGGTTTCTGGCACTCGAGCTTACAATGTTGCTCCGTAATATATGTGTACATATATATGCGGTATCATCTTTGTCGACCTTGAGAGAATCACGGCTCGTGCGCGGGATGCTGATATGAAAAATATACGCGGTAGCGAAGCCACACACCGCGCCACGACTTAAGAGAGGCGAGACGGGGGCGCTTGGGAATCGCATCTGCGATTTATTTTCTCCCTCTTTACGCGAAACGCCCAAAGAATTTCGCCTTGGCCAACGGATTGCCATACAATTCATTTACGACCTTCTCGAGCCACGGAGACGGGAATCTCTAAGATGTATAGATATATTTACACGCGCGTACATGTACATATTTGCCCAAGTAAAATACTGTGAATATACCGCGCGCCGAATGATGCCGATTAAAAAAACATAACCTTGCAGCCCCGCGAAGAGAACGCGCCGATCCAAGGCTCATTGTGTGTGTCGGAAAGAAACGATACATTTAAACAAACGCAAAAATACACGTATATGGTTATACTGTAATGACGCGGTAATGAAGCTTGATGGTGATTTACTCTGGGTGGCCTTATCGAGAGTGCTGAGACCTTTTGTTTTTTTTTAACTCTCTCTCTGTTGCAGTACTCCGGATGTACAGTGGGTCAAAAAAGTATTCATACACCTTGTTTTTTTGCGATAACTTTATAGACGTAAGCGATACGCAAAGAAAGCCAATTTTATTTAATAGTACATCAGGTACAGAGATAAACTGCAAATGGAGAATTTTTTCCCAGGAATAATAGAAGAATTATGCAAAAAAAAACAAAAATTTTCTGGCCAAAAAAGTATTCGTACACTTACGATTGAGCTGTTAAACCTCGATATTCACTCACGGACGGTCTAACCTCTGCGTACAATGTAAACAAGTCTTCGTTTACACAATGGTTTTGACCTATTCTATGCGGTAGTAGATCTTCAAGCTCTGAACAGACATGATGGCAAAGAAAAGCGAAATATCAATATCCATGCGAGATAGAGTGATTTTTCTTCGGAAACGCGGTGAGAGTTATCGAAAAATTAGTAAAGAACTAAATCTAAGTTTCGCAACAGTGCAATATATAATAAAAAAAACACGAAAGAACAAACAGCACAAAAAATAAGCCACGAACCGGTCGACCGAGAATACTAACGGTACGAGAGCATCGGAGTATTGTTACAGAGGCTACAAAAAAACCGTTCACAAGTGCTCGCAGTTTAGCGAATGATGTCGCGTCAACATCGGGGAAGAGCGTGTGTCCCCAGACTATTCGAAACGTTTTGTATTCTGTCCAAATATACGGCAGAACTGCCCGGGAAAAAACCATTAATTAATAATATAAATCGAGAAAAACGATTAGGTTTCGCAAAAACCTACGTAAAAAAATCTATAGAATTTTGGAAACGTGTCGTATTCTCGGATGAATCGAAGTTTAACATCTTCGGGTCCGATGTAAAAAAATTTGTCTGGCGGAAACCAAATACCGAGCTCCAGCAGAAAAATTTAATACCGACTGTAAAGCACGGCGGAGGAAGCGTCATGGTTTGGGGCTGTATGGGATATTATGGCGTTGGTAATCTGGCTTTTATAGATGGTACAATGAATGCCCAGAAGTATATCGACGTGTTGCGCAGCAATTTGAAAGCAAGTGTAGATAAAATGGGCCTGGATGGAAATTTCTACTTCCAACAAGATAACGACCCGAAACATACTGCCATGAAAACGGGGGAATGGTTACTCTGTAATGTCCGCAAGCAATTGATTACACCACCACAATCTCCGGACATCAATCCTATTGAAAATTAATGGCACTTGGTGGATGTAGAAATTAGAAGAAGAAAAATAACAAACAAATCCGATCTCCAAAGAGTGCTTTTAGAAGAATGGACGAAAATAGCAAAAGAAACAACGCAAAAGCTAGTAGAATCCATGCCTAAGAGACTCGAGGCGATAATTGAAGCAAAAGGGATGCACACCAAATATTAGTTATAATTAACAACTATGATGATGTAGGTTTTCACTATAATCGTAAGTGTATGAATACTTTTTTTGCCCGAATGTTTTCGTTGTTTTGGCATAATTCTTCTATTATTCTTGGGAAAAAGTCCTCCATTTGCAGTATCTCTGCACCTGATGTACTATTAAATAAAATTGGCTTTCTTTGCGTATCGCTTATGTCTATAAAGTTATCGCAAAAAAACAAGGTGTATGAATACTTTTTTGACCCACTGTAAGTATATCGGGGAGACGGAGTAAATTATCGGCCGGGAACCGATGAGAGAGTTGTACTCATTGTGAGCGGGGTCTAGGAATGAAATTAAAAGTAAAAGTTTCGGCTTTTTCATCAACAAGAGTAAACGAGAGAGGTCAGCATTGTGGATCACTTGTGAAGTACTCGTAAAAATACGATGAAACTTGTCTACACGCTTGGAATATGCTCCATTAAATTTATGTCGTCAATGGATTTCTTTAACTTGATAAACTTTTAACAGTTTCATTAACAGTACGTTCACGGGATTCGTCACTTTGACGCATTTTGAATGCGTCAAGATAGGAACGTAGAAATGTCCGTGAATCTTGTGTAATGGACCAGACATTTGTGACGAATGAAACACGTAATTGCCTATGTTATCAATAAATCTGTATTACTTTAATCATCCACTGATACTGTTAATAATTTTTGTACGAATAATTGAAGGTTCGTACGGCCATAAATAACTAATTCATTCAAGTTCGTCATGAATCTCGGAAAGTAGATAGCTAATGAGTCATCGCTCATTTCGAAGGATAAGACGTTCACTATTATTAATAATCGCGAGAGATTTTATTGTCATTAAGTTTTATACCCGCCGAGATAGGGTTTGAATAAGGTTCGATAAAGACGATCGTTTTCTTAGCTCAAAACTTTTTCAAGAGTGAGAAACGACCATGGTTCATTTGTGTCAACTGGTCGCAGTCGCTTGCCTGACTTATCGCACTTTGTCCTAGGTGTACGTCTCAAAGACACTTTAGTTCATTCTGGGATCTAGGGGCGCAAGGGGGCGAGCGATTCTAAAACGATGTAGATGTGAAATGAAAAAAGTTCTTAATTTTGTAAATAATCTCTATAAATATCGAAGTTTTGAACGATAGAATTTGGAAAAGAGTAGATTCATTGGAAATTTAGCATCTACGATTTAGTGCATATTTTACGAAATATAACATTTAAAAGAGAAAAACGTTTCTGGCATTTAAAGTTAAGCGAACCTCGCATTATAAAGCTAAAGTTAAGACCGCGTGTGTACACTGGGTCTTTAAAGGAACCGTCGAAATTTCAAACTCCTATTTGTCTCTCTATTTGTCAATTTTTATTAACCACGGTTTTAAACTCTGGACTTTGGCAACTTCTGGGCCATGTCGTAGACACTTCAAGAAGTAATCCAAAAAATTTTCAGATTTTTTGAAAGCCTAGAAAACTCTAAAAACTCAACTGGTCCCTCAAAGACCCAGTGTACACATCGTGTCTCGAAAAATACGAAGTCTGTTAAAAAAGTATCGCGAATTTTGTGGTTTTTCAAAAAGTATTTATTTATTCATTAATATTTATTTTGTCCCCTTCAAAGTAATTCCCCTCGGATATAATACATTTATGCCAACGTTTTTCCCAATCCTCGAAGCACTTAAAAAAATCATTTCTTGCGATCTTGTTTAGCTCCTCCTTCGATGCCGTCTTTATCGCTTCAATCGTGGCGTAGCGTCGTCCTTTCATGGACTTCTTCAGTTTTGGGAACAGGAAAAAGTCACAGGGGGCCAGGTCTGGGGAATACTGTGACTGCGGCATCATTAGAGTGTTGTTTTTGGCCAAAAATTCGCGCACAAGCAACGATGTGAAAGCAGGGGCGTTATCATAGTGCAAAAGCCAATTTTTGTTCTTCCACAAATTCGGGCGTTTATGGCGGATTGCTTCGCGCAAATTGCGCATAACTTGCAGGTAACATTCTTTATTGACTGTACGACTCTGTGGCAAGAACTCATGATGCACTACGCCCCTGCAATCGAAGAAAACTGTGAGGAAAACCTTCACATTCGACCGAACTTGGCGCGCTTTTTTCGGTCTTGGCTCATGCGGCAGCTTCCATTGCGATGATTGAGCTTTGGTTTCCACGTCATAACCATAAACCCATGATTCGTCACCAGTTATGCCCCTCTGGAGCAAATTTGAGTCGTCCCGCACCGAGTCCAACAGCTCCTTAGCAATGTTAACGCGACACTGTTTTTGTTCGAAATTGAGCAATTTAGGCATGAATTTCGCGGCGACCCGTCTCATGCCCAAATCATTGATAAAAATCGAATAGCACGAGCCAATCGATATGTTTAGTTCCTCAACAACTTCTCTAACGGTGATTGGACGATTGGCCAATATTATTTTCTTCACTTCATCAATGTTTTCGTCTGTTGTTGATGTGCTCGGGCGTCCAGAACGCATTTCGTTGTTCGCATCTTCTCGGCCCTCTGAGAACATTTTGTACCACCGATAAACGTTGCTTTGGTCCAAGGTAGCTTTACCATATGCCACAGTCAACATTCGGAATGCGTCCGCGCACTTAATTTTGTTTTTCACACCAAATTTGATACAGATTCTTTGATCCATTTTTTGGAATAGGCAAAAATCGAAGACAAGCCAAAACACGTCTAACCAAAACAGCTGTCAACAATTAACTAAACATTCAAAATGGCCGATCTTTTCAGCATAAGTGGGGGACATGAGTACCAACCTAACGCCACAAAAAAATCGAAAATCGAATATACGTAGCCCGCGGAAATTAAAAATTCGCGATACTTTTTGAACAGACCTCGTATAGTGTACGCGGGGGGGGGGTGTGTTAATAGAAAAGTGAAAATTGTTTCACAAAGGTGAAAAAAGTTTCTTCTGCGAGTGAGGGTAAAAGTGAGTAACCGTGTTGCTCACTGTATAGAAGAGAATATTTGTGAAAGGATAATAAAAATAATGAAGAATCAATGTGTTTCATCATTTCATACAATGCGTCGAGTCGATGAACGATCAATTGCTCAATGAAGCCAATTGAGTTTCAGAAGGAGGTAATTAACCTTGCAAATCTTGGTCGCTATATTTATGCTAATATGACAGCGCAGAAAGGTATCGTAAAAGTGGAGATATCGGCTTTACTCGAGTCCAAGCATCGCCGCCAACTTCTACAAAGTATTACATATATAAGAAAAGCCTTCGCAGTTGAGATTTATAATCATAAAGCATGCAGGTATCATAAGTATCGGTCGACGCATTTCACAATTTATACGAGAATGTGTAATTTTAGAATTTATACGAGAATGTTTACGTGAATGCCCGTATAAAAATGCGCGCTCGTGGTACGACGAGAATGTTGGAAGCAGAGATACGCAACTGTCTTTTGATAGCCATGAAAAACTCCGGTATATGCCCAGCGGCGTGGCTCCGACGATTATGTAGCACATGTATAGTAACTACTCTGTATAAACGCCAAGTGGATAAAACTTTTTCAACTTCCGTCCTTGCGCTTCGATCAATCGTTTGTTCGTTTCTTTTTTTACCGCGGTATAATAACGAGCAATTTTTTTTTTTTCATCGCGTCACAGTCAGTCAAGCTACGCCTGTCGAATGTCGCGTCGACTTCTTTTCTTCTTGTTTTTTTTTGCCCCCTTCAATCTGGAATAATGAATTCGTCCGTGACGGAAGTATTCGAGGAGAGAGAAGTCACTGTTATACACGAGATTTCATTTTATACAAGCTTATACCGCGTCACTTCAACGCAAAAAATGACAACGTCCCAAAAAATGTCGAAGATATCTTGTTTTTGTATACGACAATGGCGGTGTATGAGTATTTCGTTATTTTTCCATCAAACGACGATTTCCCGGAAGATCGTTTTTACATTGTTTAAAAATAACATACTCTTTAGGCAGGACATATGTGCGAATTGGTTTTTTATTTTTTATTTTTATGAAACAAACATATAAAGAAATGATTTTTCAACATCAAGGCTAAGCTTGTGTTCGGCGATATTTTGTTTTACTCGAATAGTACTGAGCAAATGTTCACGGGATTCCTGGATGTTCGAGAATTGCAGCAATCTTTCGATTTAAGAAAATGTAAATTCGTTTTGGAAGGACTGCCATTAGTTTATCGGCGGTTCTTTCTTTTTTTTTCGTCCTCATTTTCAGTGAGCGCTTTCGGATACTTCTGATAGAGGCTGTCATGTTGAAAACCGATATCATGTTTTTTTTTTTTTAACAATTTAAATAAACAAAAACGTTTATTTTCAGCGGGAACGGTCTGAAGCTCGAAATAATCGTTGTACTTTAAGGTAGTAGTCTGGTAACTTAAGCCGATTTTCATGTCTTTTTTGGAGGGCGTTTTTTGTAGGAAAATGAAAATGAATCGTTTTGGATATTTAGGATGTTTTTATTTACATATTAAAGATACAAAAAAAAAATTTGTTGAAAAAATTTAATAGTTCATTATTATTATAATTGATCGAAGTTGGCACCTCGAAGTTGGCAGCCCGGGTCCTAACTTTTTTTCTACCGAACCGATTGCTTTTAAATTTTAACAGGCTACTCTACACACTTATAGTTCTCGTCGGAACTACCGAGAAATTTTTTCACCCCTAACTTTTTATTTTACAACCCCTTCTTTGCTAAAATAAAAGGACTCTTTTTTCCAAAGTCCGCCATTTTGTTATTTATCCATGAATTTTAACTTCAGTAGTTCCGACCAGAACTATAAGTGCGTAGAGTAGCCTGTTAAAATTTGAAAGCAATCGGTTCGGTAGAGAAAAAAAGTTAGGACCCGGGCTGCCAACTTCGAGGTGCCAACTTTGATCAATAATAATAATAATAATAATAAACTATTCAATTTTTTCAAACAATTTTTTTTAATATTTTTAATATGTAAATAAAAACATCCTAAATATCCAGAACGATTCATTTTTATTTTCCTACAAAAAAACGCCCTCCAAAAGGCGTTTTTTTCGGCTTAAGTTACCAGACTACTACCTTAATTAAAACGGGATTTTTCGCATTTTTGTTCATGCTTGATAATTTTTTCTAGTTGAAATGACGTAGAACGTTTTATATACCTGCAGACGTAAAAAGATCTCGAAATTATGATCGAACTTTATGAATTTGTGATACGAGAATTATATGTGTATTGTCGAATAATGCCGTTGAAAATTGAAGCTCGATCAGATGTAAATAAATTTACGTCCGTATCGTAGAAATCGTGAAGAGGAGAGTGGGAGAAAGAGAGAGAGAGAGAGAGAGAGGAGGAAGGAAAACGTGGTTGATGCCGTGCACACACGCAATGACTATGCAGGATCTTTTCTCTTAGGCTCTCTCTCTCTCACTTTTTCTCCCTCTCGTCATTGACAATTGGTTTCCTCCTGTCGTAAAATTCTGATAGTTGTGCGCGCCTCTTAAATTCACAACGCGACACGTCCTCCAACGGCCTCGAGAGAGAGACGGAAAACGGTAGAATGGAACGAACGTGTACATTATATTGATATGCCGTTTGGCTTTATAGGAAAAGGAGGCGCATGCCTTCACACCGCGAGTTCCCATGCCGCAGCTCGATCTCGCCGCGGTGTGCCATTGCCCGTTGTCTCTTTCTCTCTTTCTCGTGTATATAATATCCCCGTAGCATGTTGCGCGAGAATCGAGCTCGTGCCTTTCCGCTACGTGTGTACACGTTTTGTCGTATCGTCAACGACGACGACGACGTCGACGTCGTCGTCTCGGGCGATCGCGTTCGCGCTTCACGTCGATCGGATTCTTTGTAGTTGGCTCTTTTTTTTCTTCATCTTTTCCCTCCACCCCTCTGGCAAAAGATCGTGAAACACGAACATACCCGGGGAGTGACCGAAGCGACACGTCTCGCATATAACCATGAAAAAAACGTGAATCGTTATAATCGTAAAGAGCGAGAGGATCGCGGCGCGCATCGCAGCGGAAAGGCACGGAAAGGCCTACGACCACGTCCTTCAACCGATTTAATCGCCGCCCGACGACATTCAATGGAAAGAGGAGTTTGGGAAAGAAAAGAGAAAGAAAAATAACGTTTATGGACGTTATGATGATTTAATGATACACGCTGGAGAATATTCGTAGATATATGGTTAAATCAGGAAATAGCGATTATTTAGGTTTGTTGCGACTATTTAGAATGTTTCATTGACATTTCGCGTTTGTAGATAATTTCTTGTTCCCTTAAGGGGGGAAATAGGGTTAGACGGTTCAAAAAATCGATTTTTTTTTATTTCATAAATTGTTAGTAAAACTATTAAAAAATATGTTCCCAAAATTATAATGAAAATTCCGATTCGTTCTATTGTTATAAGCCATTAAAGTGAGTAGCTCTCCTTCAGGCCCCGAACGCGCTATTTTTTCAAACGCGTTTTTCTGAAAACGACTTTTATTGAACTTGCGTACACGCTAGTGTGAAAAGTTTTCAACGAATCGTTTTGAAAATTGGCAGTTACTTTCTTCATAGTATTGCGCTCTATATGAACCTAAAATCGGAATATTATCATTATTTAAAATAATTTTTTTTTTGCAAAAAAGTTGTAAAAAATGGCAAAAAATCATGCTTTTTTGTTTTGACCCCTGTAAAAAATTAAATTTTCTATTTTTTTCATAGCATTTAGGTTCATATAGAAGAGAGACATATAATAAAAGTAAATTCCAACCTCGTTTGATTATCAGATGAAAATTGCGGCTTCCGGAATGTACGCAAAATGCTGAGTCTGATTATGACCTGCAATATGGGGTCGCTAATATCTTCGGTGTTTTTCAAGGAAATTCTTCAAAACTTTTATAGCATATACTTAAATATATGTATAAAATATTCTCAAAGATTCAATAAATTATATTTATTTTTTATACTATAAAAAAATTCATGAAAATCATTGAGAAAACGCTGTCCTAACCCTATTTCTCTTCTTAATCAACCCTCAACTACAGGCCTTTTTTTTACTCCATTCTGTATCCTTAAGTCCGAATAAACCGTGGCGCATTATTTTATTTCTTAATCATGCTTATGATTTAAAAAACCTAAGGACTTAAGTAGTGTTTTGAAAAGTGGAAAACGTTAACTTTAAAAAAACTTATAGCGATTCGATCGAAAAAGTACAATTTTCTCCTTCCTTTCCTTCCCTTCTTTTTCCTCAAAAAAGTAAACTTCCTTCTTTTCTGAGGAAAGCTCAAAGTTTTACTCCTCCAATCCCACCGGTCAGCCCTATTTGGCGATTGAAATCATACGTGGCGGTCGATCTGATGAATGTAACAAAAAAAAAAAAAAAAAAAAAAAACGCCAGGGCTCGTGGCAGTAACCTTCCGGGTATTACGTGAGCGCGACGAGATCATCATCTTGCCCAGAAGCCAGCGGGAACAAGTACGCACGAAATAAGCTCGTCAGTGATTGGTCTTTCTCCGGGTATCCTTGGTATACGGCGCGTTGCCGAGCGGGCGTTACAAAATCAAAGATCAACGATCGTTGCCCTCGACGATCAACTATCGTTTTTTTGTTTCCCCTCCTGAACCAACAAAGACCGTCGCGCTTCGTCGTCTTCCTTCCAGACTTTTTTACCTTCCTCATCCCTTGACGTTTTTTTTCTAACTCCACCCTCGCTCCTCTGTATACTCAAGATCCCGGGCAGAAAATACGTTTTATGCACGGTAACGAGAACGAAGTTCCCACAGAAGAAGCTAAAGTGAAAATCGTCAAGTGGTTTTTCTACCACGTAACGTACGAAATTTCCGGTTTATTTGTGTGTATACAGGGAAGGCTCGAGCCACCACTTTTTTTTTTGTTCCTCCGCGTCGAATTTTCATCAAAGGAACACGACGTGGCCGGCAATGTTCAACCTTCGGATCTATAGAACCTCCAAATTCTCAAAGTATTAGTTCATCACGTTTCTTATGTAATACACGCACACAAATACACTTTGATGTATATCGATCGATCGAGACCGATCGATCTGCTCTGCGACGCTGGCGGCAATGAAGTAACATGACCGTGAATCGATCTCGATCGATCGGCAAAACAAGAAAAAAAAAAACGTCCTCCCTGTAAAAAAGGAGTTAATCATCGGGTTGATGCTGTGCTCTTATAGTCGGCGGATTACTCTCCGAGTATGTAAACGCAACAGCCTTCGAAGGGATCAAGGACCAATCTCAGACGATATTCCGTTTTTTTTTAATTGTTTTTTCCGTTCGATTAACGGCCAAAGTATCGGCGGGGGACCGGATACGAGCTATTTATTCATACACGAGGGTGCGAAATCCTGACCAGGATCGAGGCGAAGAAATTTCACGAAGAAAGCGCGCGAAGGTTTAAAATCTTAGATTGATTGTGGAGAAGAAAAAGAACGATCGCAACTCCGAGGATGAATTTTAGTTGTTGAGAAAATATATATATATATCGTATCCCACAATCTCGCGTTATTATAACGATTCCACCATTACTCCGCGTAGCCGTTCATCTTCAAAGTGTTCTTTTTTTTGTGGCTCTCAAGACAGCGAGTCAATTTTTTTTCCAACACCCGGATACCGATCTCAATCGAGGGTTTTTCGATATAAATCGGAGGAGCTTATTATATTACGATTTCTTATAAAATTATTATTATTATTATACCGGCGGGCATTGGAAGTAGAGAGACGTTTGAGGCCTTGAGGGTGCCCGGTGCTCTGTACGATTATGTTAACACGCCACCTCGTACTAATCGCGCAGATCGGTAAGATTCGAGATTTATCGTCGATATAATAATGAAAGAGACTTCGGTAAACTAGATAGAGTTCAGTGACCGGTAGCCACGAGATTGTTTTGTTTTTTTTTCTTCTTCTTTCTTTTAACGTCTCCGATGCCTTCCATAATAAACGAGGACACAGCAGTCAGAGAATTCTTCTCTATCGCGCGCGATACAATACCACCGCGATCGTACAATCCGATAAATATCGAATCCGTTACCGAGATAGTCGATCGGAAAAAGAGGAAGAAGAAGAAGAATTTCGAGAAATGCAATCGCGAGATATCAATAAAAAATTCACATGAATTAAAATAAAAAAATTAAACGAACGAGAAAACTAAAAGTGAACCGGTAGCAGAGAGCGGAGATGATAGATTTGAATAAAATAATCTCTAAAATTAGCTCTCATCTCGGGAGTCTAAATAAAAAAAATTTAAAGAAAAAAAAAACAACATAATTTTAAACGAGTCAACGAATACCGGTAGCGATGTATGTAGAAGTTAGTCACGCTGATCGAAAAAGCGCCCGTCAGAAGCCCGAATACCTAAGATCGTCGGCGAGCGATAACGAGGAGATGCCGAAACGATACGTGGGTATTATATATATGCCAACGGGCGGGAGGAACTCGAAGAGATGCTTTAACGACGAAGTGAAGCGAGAGATATCAAAGGGACAGTAGCCGGAGGAATTTCCGGTGGAGATATTTTACGAAAGTGGATCGATCTTCGTGTCTGAGAGGATATCGAGGAATACAGGAAGGTTTCGTGCGCCGATGAGAGGTAGCAATTAGAAGAGCGCCGGTGTGTAAGGATTTCTGGTATCCTTTCTTTCGTTTTTTTTCTCGTATACAGACTCTGATATACTGTTCGAATTATACAACCAAAAAACCACTCCGAATGATTTTTACGGCACAATAATCATACTGATTATAATAATTGTGAATATTGATTGGATGAAAATGAAAAATTTTCGAGCCTTTTTTTTTTGTCGAAAACATTTATGTTCCTCGATAATAAATGTTATTAGCATCTTCGAACGGTGCACATCTCTGTTTCGAGGGATACACGTCGAACAATCTTTATTCGTACGAAATTTTTCAACTGATCGACAATCACTGTGTCGAATGTTCGAAAAATTTCCATGCCCACAAAGTCGATAGAGTTTCAGGTTTTTTTCAACGCTGCATGGACAATGTGAGGGTGCAAAGCTCCCGAGGAAACAACAACCCATTAGTGTACATTTAGGGCGATTTTTCTGTTTCGACTTTTTTTTTCTGAGTCCCCACCTGAAATTGCGTTGGATATGTCGAAAAACAAATTCCCTGAAAGTTACAGCCCTTGATATTAATTCTAAGTACTTTCCCTTAACGTGAAAAGATTTTCCATCTAAAAAACACGTAAATCGATTTTTTTTTTCGTTTTCAAAACGCTATAACTCAGCCGGATTTTATGCTATCATGTTGTTCTTGGTTTCGATTTACTCAGAATAAAACAATCTGGAAAAGTGCCTATTGCGGCGAAAGTGTAAATTGTACTGGTGAGCTGGTACGGGTCACTGAAGTTGATTTTTACCCAAAATTCTCGTTCTTTTGCTGTTATCTCCGAAACAATTAATTTTACGAAAAAAATGTAAACGAAAAATTTGTTGGAAATTTAATTTCCTACAAAAAAGGTCCTACCGACCCAATTGCTTAGATTAATGTTTCTTGAGATATTGAACTTTATCTTTTTAATTTTTTTCATTATTTAATATTTCATATTTTATAAATTTTATACTACTCATAAGTTAAAGTTCAATATCTCAAGAAATATTAATCTAAGCAATTGGGTCGATAGGACCTTTTTTGTAGGAAATTAAATTTCCAACAAATTTTTCATTTACATTTTTTTCGTAAAGTTAATTGTGTCGGAGATAACAGCAAAAAAAACGAGAATTTTGGGTAAAAATCAACTTCAGTGACCCGTACCAACTCACCAGTACAATTTACACTTCCGCCGCAAAAGGGACTTTTTTAGATTGTTTTATTTTGAGTAAATCGAAACCAAGAACAATATGATAGCATAAAATGCGGCTGAGTTATAGAAATTTGAAAACAAAAATTCGATTTACGTGTATTTTAGATGGAAAATCTTCTCACGCTAAGGGAAAGTACTTAGAATTAATATTAAGGGCTATAACTTTCAGGCAATTTCTTTTTCGAGATATCCAACAAAATTTCGGGTGGGGAGTGAAAAAAAAAAGTCGAAAAAAATAATCGCCCTAGTGTGCATATGGGATTTAATCCTCAGTAGACACACATGGGTCTGTGGTGTCCGGCCCGTTTATAGAAATCGATAGGTCCCAATGGTTAGTCCATACTTCGGATTCTTAACCCCACCGTAGACCGCGCTCTCTCCTCCACGCTCTCTTTCTATAGATCTCAAACTACGCTCCTGAATTTTTTTCAGATTTTTTAAACGAGTTCAAGTATGTTAAAAAAAGGGTGGCACACCGTTGACCCATGTGTGTCTAGGGAGGTGCGCAAATTGTAGTGTGTATACGGAGGGTTAACTGGTATGGCCACGGTACAATTTTCAAAAAAATCGATGTTTTTTTTGCTTAAACGATGCTTTATCATCATTAACTAAGTTAAGTTAAGGCAGTAGTTAGTATTTTTTTTCACTGACTGTGAACGTACAACGTAAGCCGAGCTCTGGCACGGCCATAGAGTACCCGAGCGCGACGCGTGATAAATAATTTCGACAGTTTTTACCCGATTGACGTCAAATTTTTAAATTATGTTTCTAATTGCAATTTCGCAGATAATTACCTACAGAATTTCTGATTGATTATAAACTTTCCACTTTATGAGCAGTCTGATACGAAATTTTGTATTGGAAATGCACCCTTCAAGTTCAAATGCCTACGATATTCGAATAAAACAATATTTTTCAAATTCCGTACGCACATCTCTTAGGTATTGTGCTGTAGATCAACGAGAATTTTTTTTTTCGCTCTGGGTCAAAAATTGCCGTTGCCAAATGTCACGCCCGAAAAAAAAAGATACCAAAAGCAAATAGCCGGCCATTTTGTATAACAAAAAAAAAACAAAAAAAATATTTTTTAGTAGCTTGATATTTATACTAAATAGATGTGTAATTAGTTTTATAAATAAATCACTTTTTCATAAAAAAAAAATTGTTAAATGTGCACATGATTTTATAGCCGCTACCGTGGCCATACCCCTTGAGGATCGTTACACTCTCGAGAACAAAAACTACGAAAATTTTATCAAATCTACGAGTACTTATCAATTATTCTTTACCCACTATACAACAAACTTTATAAAGGGATACATTTTAAAAAAATCGTACGCTAAAACGGTATCCTGAAAATATATTATTCGTCAGCATTAAAATCTACACTAGTTGCTGCGCACGAAATCAATGTCACGAATGACCGAAAACTTTATGCTCTTATCACCGAAACATCGATGGCGATCAGGAAAATTGTTTTACTAATGCTTAAAAAAATGAATATATCTTTCGCACGAGCATTTATAATCGAAAATTATACATTGACTAACCTATATCCTCGAGGATCGTAAATTACAGTACATCGACGAACGAAAAGAAAGAAAAAAAGAAAGAAAAAGAAAAGTTCCGTTTTTGAAATGATTGACGATCTCGTGAGCGCGCGAGCGTTTCGTTCGCTCGTATAAAACGATCATTCGCGCGTCACTTGGACCTTGGCATAAAACCAAGTATAATTACGCGAATAAAGGGGGTGTAATATATATCTATACGGAGGTCGTTGTAAATTTAAAACTGCTCTCCGCGCGCGCGCGCACACTTTCTGGCCGTTCTCTCTCCGCGGCGTCGTCGAGTTCCGCTCGCGCGAGTGACAGCATTAAATGAACGTCAACTCGCGCTTATACACAAACGATGATATTCCGCCGGTTTCATCGATGATTCTGCGAAACGTATAATCGCTCTAACGACGTGTACAGCGAACTTTTATGAACACGTTTATATACGCCATTTGACAGGCACGTACATATGTACACATATATTGACGTACGTGTGGCGATTCGCATAAGCTAATTGGAATTCTGTATATATCGACATGAAGGGGTATAGAGGCCGCCAGGGTTCGTCGTGAAATTCGTGAGAAGCATAATTGATACGAGTTCCGGTATACTGTACATTTTCAGGAACGATTTTCAGTGAAACATCGTCGATGACGTACGCGAAAGTGTGCAATAAAATGAAAAATTACACGAATGATAACGCAACCAAGACAATTAAAATATGTTATACATAAATATTTAATGAAGTAAATTGATAACATTTTTATGTGAATGCATAACTTTCGGAGCCATATGTTAAATAATTGTTTACAGCAAGAAAAAGAAATTCATAGTTCGTTCAAGGGGTTATACGCAGTCAGGATTAAAAAAAAAATTTATTTCCGTAATGTACATGGGTTTAAGGGGGGAAATAGGGTTAGACGGTTCAAAAAATCGATTTTTTTTAAATCTCATAAATCGTTAGTAAAACTATTGAAAAATATGTTCCCAAAATTTTAAATGAAAATTCCGACTCGTTCTATTGTTATAAGCCATTAAGGGGGGAAATAGGGTTAGGACAGCGTTTTCTCGATAATTTTCATGAATTTTTTTATAGTATAAAAAATGAATATAATTTATTGAAACTTTGAGAATATTTTATATATATATTTAAGTATACACTGTAAAATTTGTATGCATATATTTAAGTATATACTATAAAATATTAGCGACTCCATATTGTTTGTTTTTCTTGGTACTATTTTTTCAAACGCGTTTTTCTGAAAACGACTTTTTTTTAACTTGCGTACACGCCAGTTTGAAAAGTTTTCAACCAATCGTTTTGAAAATTGGCAGTTACTTTCTCCATAGTATTGCGCTCTATATGAACCTAAAATCGGAATATTATTATTATTTTAAATAATTTTTTTTTGCAAATAAAGTTGTAAAAAATGGCAAAAAATCATGCTTTCTTGTTTTGACCCCTGTAAAAAATTCAATTTTCTATTTTTTGGATAGCATTTAGATTCATATAGAAGAGAGACATATAATAAAAGTAAATTCCAACCTCGTTCGATTTCAGATGAAAATTGCGGTTTCCAGAATGTACGCAAAATGCTGAGTCTGATTGTGACCTGCAATATGGGGTCGCTAATATTTTATAGTATATACTTAAATATATGTATAAAATATTCTCAAAGTTTCAATAAATTATATTCATTTTTTATACTATAAAAAAAATCATGAAAATCATTGAGAAAACGCTGTCCTAACCCTATTTCCCTCCTTAAGTATATACACAGAAAATTGCATGTCAATCCGACAAATATTCTCGAAGTTACACGCATATTTGTAAAGACGTCACGGAGCGCTTGAAAGTAGCGTCGTAAGTTTGAATGCGTTTATCTCAAAACTGTGTGTTTTTAAAGCCGGTGAGCGAGATTCCTCTGAAACGGCTAAACCGATCAGTCTCAATTTTTTACACAAGCTTTATAAATATATTTTTTCGTGATTAATCGAAGGTTTTTTTTCTTGCCGACAAATATTTTCCATTTTATAAACAATTTAATGCCAAAATTTTTATCGAAAATCGAATTTTTTTTTTGAGAAGCCGCCATTTTCTTAAGAATTAATATTTTACTTATTCCTTCGATTAAAAACTAGATAATACCTTATATTAACGATAACTTTTTTGTTTTTTTCATTTTAAATGATCCAATCCAGAGATATCGTGCTCACCGCAAGACGCCGTTTTTTTGAAGAGTTTTTTCGAAGACTCCCGGATATCGGCTAGAGCAGTTTTAAAAATCATTATCTTTACAAATAAAAAATATGAAAATAAAGCTAAAAGTTACCACAATATGTATATAAATTTTTACGTTGACAAATTGAAATGTCTTTCCAGGAAAAATTCTTGAAAAATCGCTTTTTTTTCGGTCTCCTAACTGCGTATAACTCCTTAAATAAAATTCGTTTGTGATGAACATTGGAGCGAAATAAAATGGGATTATAGTTTGTGTTACAGTAACGCGTGTATAGTCAGTTTATTTATAATTTTACGACTTTTTTATGGCCATTAATGACAAGATTCGACAATTAATGTGAGTTGCTTAATTGCCGTAGTATTTAGATATAGCTGAAAAAAATATTGCGCAGTGATGCGACCACAAAACCACAAGAGATCCTGATAGAATCAGTGATAGAATCACGTTACTAATGCACGTGCGAACAATTATGAGTTATGCTTCTTTTTACGACTTTCCGGGAAACGAGAAAAATCCATTTCGGCTTATTCGAAAGAGCTGTTTACATGCGTGAACAATTTTATCACGTATGTGAACGAGCGTATATACGCTTATTTAATCAAGATTTAGCCTTGGCTAGTGCGGATAAAAAGTGTCCCCTTATCGAGTCGACACACAAACCGTTTCCTCATAATACATTCAACCAGCAACCAACCACCCCCTCCCCTCCTCCTTTCGTGTCGTCTTACAAACGAATCACGAACTCGTTTCTCGCTCGTACCACGGGATTCCCCGAGCGAATAATTATAATATATATATTGGCACACCTGAAGTGCATACACGTGTTGAGGTCAAAGAATCGTTAAAAATGCTGAGAGCATCGGATTTCCTGTACTACGATCAAATTTAACAATTTATATAATAATTACGTTAATTTTGCCGAAAAAAAAAATTATACGCGTCACGTTTTCGTCGCACAAATCAATTTTCAATCAATCAATTCAATTTTTTCAGTTCATCAATTGTTAATTGAAACTACTGAACCTTTTTTTTTTAGTCACTGTCTTAATTTTTTTATGTTATGTTATTTTTATTCTTAAACCCTTCCAAAGAGATTGAATAAATTTTTTAAATCAATGACAATATTGTTGTGTTTTATCAAGTATTCACTAACGGGAGAATATTATTGTCATCGTACGTTAACAAAATGTAATCCTTACGAGGAATGAAAAAGTACTTAAATTCTAAAGAGAAATTGAAGAGAAATTACTTTTCCATCTCTTTAAACGAGAGTGAATTAATATAACACACTAATATATCAAGTATGAGCTTCTTTCATAAATCACAAAGTCACTGCTTAATTCTCAAACATGAATGTTCCATAAAAGGGTGCTTTTTATCTCGAAACAACTCGTTCGCAAGCTCTAAACAGTGTTACATAGATTATTGATTTATTTATTTTATTTATATTGTATAAAATTTTGCGAGAATCAATTCTTAATTGAAGATACTCAACCCTTTTTTTTAGTTACTGTCTCAATTTTGTTATGCCATATTATTTTTATTCTTAAACCCTTTGAAAGGGATTGAATCAATTTTGTAAATCGATGACAATATTATTTTGATTTATCAAGTATTCACTAACAGGAGAATATTGTTGTCATCGTACGTTAATAAAATGTAATCCTTACGCGGAATAAAAGAGTCAGCTAATACGAATTGAATTTTCTATTAAAGAGGAATTACTTATTCATCTTTTTAAACGACAGTGAATTAATATAACACGCTAATATATCAAGCATGAGCTTCTTTCATAAATTACAAAGTCACTGCTTAATTCCCAAACATGAATGTTCCATAAAAGGGTGCTTTTTATCTCGAAACAACTCGTTCGCCAGCTCTAAACAGTGTTACATAGATTATTTATTTATTTATTTTATTTATATTGTATAAAATTTTGCGTGCATCAATTCTTAATTGAAGATCCTCAACCCTTTTTTTTAGTTACTGTCTCAATTTTGTTATGTCATATTATTTTTATTCTTAAACCCTTCGAAAGGGATTGAATCAATTTTGTAAATCAATGACAATATTATTTTGATTTATCAAGTATTGACTAACAGGAGAATATGGTTGTCATCGTACGTTAACAAAATGTAATCCTTACGAGGAATAAAAGAGTCAGGTAATACGAATTGAAATTTCTATTAAAGAGAAATTACTTATTCATCTTTTTAAACGGCAGTGAATTAATATAACACACTAATATATCAAGTATGAGCTTCTTTCATAAATTACAAAGTCACTGCTTATTTCCCAAACATGAATGTTCCATAAAAGGGTGCTTTTTATCTCGAAACAACTCGTTCGCAAGCTCTAAACAGTGTTACATAGATTATTGATTTTATTTATATTGTATAAAATTTTGCGTGCATCAATTCTCAATTGAAGATACTCAACCCTTTTTTTAGTTATTGTCTCAATTTTGTTATGTCATATTATTTTTATTCTTAAACCCTTCGAAAGGGATTGAATCATTTTGTAAATCAATGACAATATTATTTTGATTTATCAAGTATTAACTAACAGGAGAATATTGTTGTCATCGTACGTTAACAAAATGTAATCCTTACGAGGAGTAAAAGAGTCAGGTGATACGAATTGAAATTTATATTAAAGAGAAATTACTTATTCATCTTTTTAAACGACAGTAAATTAATATAACACACTAATATATCAAGTATGAGCTTCTTTCATAAATCACAAAGTCACTGCTTAATTCCCAAACATGAATGTTCCATAAACGGGTGCTTTTTATCTCGAAACAACTCGTTCGCAAGCTCTAAACAGTGTTACATAGATTATTTATTTATTTATTCTATTTATATTGTATAAAATTTTGCGTGACCCAAACCCGTTAATCTCGTATCGTTCTATTTATACCTGCTCTGTGTATCATACTATATAATACTCTCGAGGGACTTGCGCACTTAGTACGTGTGTGTGTGTGTGTCTGTGCGTGTGTGAGTATTACCTGGTTCTGTGGATCTCAAAGAGAGTCGCGCTCGCACGCCCCATTCTCGGTAACGATTACGATGAAATTACAATCGTCCCCTCTCACGAGCGCCTTGGCACGACCGCGGACTTGGCTGAGAGAACCTCGCGCGTTCTTATACTCATCTCACCTCTTAGTATTCAGCGATAAAAACGTCCGGCATAATCATAGGCTCTTCTCGGGGTGGATATACGAGAGCGCGCGAGAGAGCTCCATTCACTTCCTCTCGATGTGAATGCGAGCGAAACAAAATCTTTTTCCTCGTTTTTTTTCTTTTCTTAAATCTCGTAGTATGTGTTTAAAAATCCTAAGGTAAGTGACCCAATTTCTGACCTTTTAAGATCACCACCTCGTGTTATTTCGCAACTATGAAGAGGATCGTGTCGCGGAAAATACGTCAATAATTAAAATCGCTGTTATTTTTTTTTACCACAAAGTTTAAACGAATGACAAGTAAAGTGTGTTGTTTGAGAACGTAAAAAAGAACACTTTGATTCCCGGTAAAGTTTTGTAACGCCCACATTTGTCTTGTAAGTGGATGATTTTTTTCCTCTACAGTAATTTCTGCGTACGATTCGCAATGACCTGCTGTACAGATCAATCTCTATGAAGTCTTAAACTCTTTGTTGCAACCTCCCCTACAGAGACAAGCGCGGCAGATTATTTTATTTTGCTATGATTTCCGAGATATTGTTCAATTTTATGAAACATAGCAAACTTTTTTTTTTCTCGGTATGATGTTTCTAGCAATGTGGCCCTTGGAATTTTGGTTTTATTTAAAATCCGCCTCGCTCACCACGTACGGGAGGTGGTAATAAAAAATTCAAGAGTTTATAGAAATTAATCTGTCCAGCAGTTTATCCTCAATCATGCGTAGAATTTACGGAGACGGAAAAAAATACAATCTGCACTTACAAGACCAATATCAGAGGTACGGGACCCTGCCGCAAACATCATATTTAACCTACTTATTTATCTCAACTTTGTGGCAACAAAATTAAGGGATTTTTAATTTTTTAAATATTTTTATCACTCGATCCCGTTAATGCAATCTCCACTAAAATCGAATATGACCTATTGTATCGTATATTGTATTTATAGCAGATTTCTGGATCTAACGAATATTTTTTAAGTTTACTCGCTCACGCGCTTGTGCTATTAAAAACCACAATAGAGCGAGTCGAAATTTGAGTTTTTACCCCATTTCTTTTAACTGCCATGTCGAATTTTAAATTTCTATATAAATAATGAGATTCCCTACCTAAGGGATTCTCAGATTTTAAGGGGCAAAAAGATTAACTATTCGTTTGAAAAGCCTAGCGACAAGTCAGTTTATCAATTTTGTTTCTTGACGTAATGTTCGATGGCTTCTATTTTTGTGAAATACAAAATGATTATTTTGTTGCAAAAATGCATTGAACGATTTTTCCATTGAATAATAGGGAAATAAATATTATATATAGATAGGTGGTACGCGGATTTACATATACATGGGACGTATGAATTTCAAAGAAACGAACGAGGGGAAGGTAAAGGAGTGGCTGTTCATGCACCTCGAAGTACTCTTCGGGCTCGTATACACCATAACGTGAATATCTTCTTTTTTTTTTTCGTTGCATTGCCCTCTACATATGTATATCTCGTAATGTCGTTACACTGCCCCGAAGATGGTGAGGAATAAAACGTAGTCTCGGTGGTGTTCCGGTGGCTGCGTGAGTCAGGCTCATTTACTTGGATACATGTTCGGTTTGTGGGATGCGTGTCCATATTGTCGTACAATCTAGTTGTTTGGCTCCTCCTCGTCCTCCTCTCTCTCGCGCAATTTTCAATGTATAACCACATGGCATTAAAGCCGGTTGTAAATGTACCGAGCGTGTACAGCGAGAGCACTCGCCAAGAACCTCTATTACGCGATAGAATTACTATTGAGAATTTCAGAGAGCTTAATTGTGCTATATATAACACGTGGCATCGGGAGACCGAGGCACGAGCTTTTTTTCGCTCTCCGCGAAAAGATAGTATTTTCAAAAATCTATCTTTACTCGTCGATGATTGAATCGCCAATTGATCATGATGCTACGAGACCAACGTTCATAAAGTAAAATAAACGACATTTCAAACGTTCTCATTGCTTCTCTACAAGCTTTCCACCCTTTTCACAAATCTTTTCCTCTGTAGGGTAACTTGACCAGTGAACGAGCAGCATTCAGTAAATGGTACACAGCAAATGGTTCACCTAAATTATATCCGTATTACAGAGACTTTAACATGAGTGTCAATTCCCACTGGTAGCGTTTCTAGAGCCGTTCATTTATTGGTCCATTCGCCCTATAAGAGAAATCGTTTGATCACGTGTCTCGCGATCTTAATGCTACCTCGCTTTGAAGTATGGTAGTAGTCTGGTAACTTAACCCGATTTTCATGTCTTTTTTGGAGGGCGTTTTTTTGTAGGAAAATAAAAATGAATCGTTTTGGATATTTAGGATGTTTTTATTTACACATTAAAGATACAAAAAAAAAACTTTTTTTTCCAAAGTCCGCCATTTTGTTATTTATCCATGAAATTTAATTTCAGTAGTTCCGACCAGAATGAGATGTCTATAGATTAAGAATTATCAAGAATTTTTTATTTCAGATAACATCAAGAGCCAAAATCACCGAGGCCACCCACGCGCTTTTTTTCGAGCTGTCAACTTCGATCAATAATAATAATAATAAACTATTAAATTTTTTCGAAATTTTTTTTTTCTATCTTTAATATGTAAATAAAAACATCTTAAATATCCAAAACGATTCATTTTTATTTTCCTACAAAAAAACGCCCTTCAAAAATGACATGAAAATCGGCTTAAGTTACCAGACTACTATCTTAACCCTCGGCGGTCGCACTGTAATTTTGTTGCTTCCGCGGACGCACTTGGTCGACAGTTTTCACGTGCAGCTTTCAACGTGTTAAATCGCTTTGAAAAATCTGAAAAAAATTCACGAACACTCTTGAACCCTTCTAGAATGTGAATCCACGATGATTCAAGTACGAAAGTTATGATATTTTTCGCTACAAACCGGTATCTGAGCGTAAGCGCTAGGAAAACGTAGAATCCGCATTTAGAAACCAAATGATGATGTAAAAAATGAAACTTCGACAATTCGAGAATTACTTGTGCTGTCGTGCTAAAATTTTGCGCACGTAGAATACAGTTAAAAAAAAGGCATTGAACTCCTTGAGAATCGGCACCGAGTGTCATCTTTAAAACAAAAAAACCCAAAAAAACCGCTATGAAGATCAATGCCGCAACCGCGCGCTAAATTCGCTGTATCGGAGGGCGGAAAAAAAAATTCCACAATGCGATATTGCGACTGAGAACGAAAAATATATCCATATATACATACAATATCGTTTTGTAACGTCTCGCTTCCATTGATCCGCACGAACGGCTAGGAAGAAATTCACCATTGAGAATTGCGCACGAGAGCGTCGTGTCTACTTATAAAATAAATAAAAAAATCCACGTGGAATTGAAACAAAAAAAAAGGAAAAAATCTACATAGCGCGCATGTGTAAGTGCGGGGCGCGCAGAGTTATCGCATGCTCTGGGTGGGAGATATGCGTGTAGATATGCCGGTCTCGTGGTAAGTGCACATGTGTAGGTATAATGCCGCCAACACATGGAAAACTGTGGACCATTCGCTTGTACGTGGGGAGCGACGGAGAGAAGTGCGAGGATATCGTGTGGCCTCCTCCTCCTCCGACCCTCTTCCTCTTCATTTCAGTTCTTCGCTCACTCGCACGTAACATAATCGAGAGAGTTTGCTCTCGAGTGATGAGACTCTCAGAGGTCCGTGGCAAGCACTGCCGGTGTCTCTTCGTTCGTATGTGGTATTATACGAGGTAGCACAGAGAGCACAAATCGTGTATACATATAGGCGCGCGAGCTCTCGTGAGGCGAGAGCGGACCTCATCGTGACGTCACGTCCGGCGCGCGAGGGACCCGCGCCTTCAACGAGTGTGGGAACCGGCGGCAGGTGCGCGTCCGAGAGTCAGTCAGTGATCGGTCGCTCGGAGAGGGGAGGGGGCCAGCGAGAAGGAGTGAGAGAGGGCAGGGGAAGTAGAAAAGGGCCATCGAGGGAGGCAGAAGAGTTTACGCGGATATATGACCGAGAGAGAGAGAGAAAGAGAAAGAATGAGCGTTTCTCGCTCCCTCTCGCCGTTGCCCTGCCGTTTGAATGCTCAAGAGGATCTCTCCCGGGAGCGACGACGCGCCGAAGTCAGTCGGGGCGGGAGGGAGAGGAGGGGGGCAAAAAAGTGGAACCCGTGCAATGCACACACTCTCCATAGTCCCCGAGTGTTGAGGTCTCTTACTCGTATACTTCTATGGAGTACTGTGAAACAGAAGGGCGTAATTCAAGTCACATTTACCGTATTAAAGTATGGTGAGTTACGTTCTTTTGACCGATAGCGATCGCTATACGTTGTATTCCTGTTTGCCACGCTCTTCGCGCACGCCGAAAACCTCACGCACTCTCGATCATATGTGTACACGTATATGCACATTTCACTTCACACACTCTAACAACGAATTCGTGGTACATTGAAGTGCATCACGCACGCTTTAGACGTGTGTATTTTCGGCGTGCCGTCGTCCACGTACAGTATCTCTTTTTCTCATGGGTTCTTTTCATTCTCACTCGAACCCTTTTTTTTCTCGTCATTTTTTCTCCTTATTCCTCTTCCTCTCTTTGCTACTCTTCCTTTGGTTTCTGTTAAGCGAGAGGGAGAGAGAGAGAGAGAGATTATAACCGCTTCTCGAAATGACGAGGTACACGTCTACGCGCGGATCACTTACCGCGAAAAGGGGCTACTTCTTTTCGCTCATCCCCTTCCGCGAAAGAAGGGTGTGGAAGATGGAAGTGCGCGTAGATTGGAAAGTGAGATTATTATTTTAATCGCACGTGTATGTACTCGTATATTTTTGTTTTGTTTTATTTAAATAGTTAACGTCGAGACGCTACCGCATCTTTTGACCGCACAGTGCATATATGCAAATTAACGTACATGGTCGCCGTGTACAAAGTTCGTATGATATTGCATTTTTCTTTTATCACATGTATTGTCAGAATTTTTTTTATTGCTTGCTTATCTTCTCCGATGGATTCGGGTTGCTGTAAGACCACGAGAAAGAACGAGCAATGAGATATGTCGAAATAAAAAAAGAAATGTATCGTATATTTTCTTGTAATATTTAGCAAATTTGTCTCGCGATGGCAACTAATTTTCGAGCTTTCGCGACGCATGATCGTCGGCTATGGAGAACACTTGTAACAACAACTCGCCGCGTCTCTTTAATCACTCGATTCTCGAGGTCGCAATATTTTTTCATCGATCGACAAATATAAACAGCTTGATGGTGGTAAAAAAAATAAAGAAAAAAAATATATATATTAGCAGGCAAGGCGATGCTATAGATGTCGATGGAAAAAAAACGAATGATCAGTCAACAAGCTGCGGTAAATGCTCACTAAATACTCTTGTTTTACTTATCGCGAAACACTGCTTGTTTAACGAGGATAAAAGTGAATTACGCATACGAGGTCTGTTAAAAAAGTATCGTGAATTTTGAATTTCCGCGGGCTACGTATATTCGATTTTCGATTTTTTTTGTGGCGTTAGGTTGGTACTCGTGTCCCTCACTTATGCTGAAAAAATCGGTCATTTTGAATGTTTAGTTAATTGTTGACAGCTGTTTTGGTTAGACGTGTTTTGGCTTGTCTACGATTTTTGCCTATTCCAAAAAATGGATCAAAGAATCTGTATGAAATTTTGTGTGAAAAACAAAATTAAGTGCGCGGACGCATTCCGAATGTTGACTGTGGCATATGGTGAAGCAACCTTGGACCAAAGCAACGTTTATCGGTGGTACAAAATGTTCTCAGAGGGCCGAGAAGATGCGAACAACGAAATGCGTTCCGGACGCACGAGAACATCAACAACAGACGAAAACATTGATGAAGTGAAGAAAATAATATTGGCCAATCGTCGAATCACCGTTAGAGAAGTTGCCGAAGAACTAAACAGATCGATTGGCTCGTGCTATTCGATTTTTACCAATGATTTGGGCATGAGACGGGTCGCCGGGAAATTCGTGCCAAAATTGCTCAATTTCGAAGAAAAACAGTGTCGCGTTAACGTTGCTAAGGAGCTGTTGGACTCGGTCTGCGACGACCCAAATTTGCTCCAGAGGGTCATAACTGGTGACGAATCATGGGTTTATGATTATGACGTCGAAACCAAAGCTCAATCATCGCGATGAAAGCTACTTTTTTGGAATAGGCAAAAATCGAAGACAAGCCAAAAAACGTCTAACCAAAACAGCTGTCAACAATTAACTAAACATTCAAAATGGCCGATTTTTTCAGCATAAGCGAGGGACACGAGTACCAACATAACGCCACAAAAAAATCGAAAATCGAATATACGTAGCCCGCGGAAATTCAAAATTCGCGATACTTTTTGAACAGACCTTGTATTGCCTTCCCATGATTCTTCTCGTTTACACATTTTTCTCATAGAGGAGAACGTTCGCGATATTTTTTTCGCTTTTCTCATAGAGGAGTGGTCGAGAACGAAAGATAATTGTCAGGAAGGAACGTTGAAATTTCGAAATTGTAGCATCTTTATAATTTCCATTGGGCAAACGATTGATTTTTCTACTGATATTTATAAAAATTCAAAATATGTAAAAAAAAAAAAATTCCCAATACCTTCATCGATTCTTGGCGAATTCACCCAAAAATATTTCATCGTTACGTTAAATTTTGCAATACCAGTGTAATATATCAATAATATATTGATATATTCAGTGGATTATCATCTAATGTGAATACTGCATAAAGAGAATTTGTATATATTATTACAAGAGACTGCTCTCGTAATATTAGTGAAATTTAATATAACAACAATACAATAATATCAATACATTAAATATTCATAGAATTGGTCATGTTTTTTTCGTTCCACAAAAATTAGTTCGTAAAAATGAATGAAATATTATAACGCAGGGCTATAGAACACGATCTAAAAGTAAAATATGCACATTTTCAACGTATATCTTCATGTACACAGGGGAGAAGATTCCGCGTCGCGGGATGTACTTGTTCCTCGGTACACCGAGACCGATGTATGTACATTTATCAAGAATACATGCACTGCACATACTGTATTTACTACAAGAGCCATAGTGAAGACGGAGGACAAGTGGCAACACTCGTTTTTTACGAACTCTTTAATGAACGTTTACCTTAAAAAAAATGAAAGGTAGTTCCGTCCGGCAGTCACGAGTGTTGAGCCCTGAAAGGTCTTTAAAGTCCGTCATTACAGTGTTTTAATTGCCTCCACTTCCGGTGAATGAGGTGGGAGGAGGGGCAATTGGAAAACGTTTAAAATCAGGTTTTAACGACTACGACGTGAAACATTATAATTTTCTCTTCACATTAAATGATAATGGCGAGAAGTCTCGCAATGGCAGTTTGGACTTATTGTTTGACTGCTTGTTAAATAAAAACGAGTCTTTCAATTATTCGATGACTCTGCCTTCTTCACGGACTGTAATTCGGTCGGCTAACACAATTGCAACGAATGGATGATCAGCTTCCATCGAGAATCGTCATATAACAATAAATCGTGTCGTTTATAAAAACGATAATAATCAGCGATGTAATCGGAACGTACGACAAGTATGTTTCGTTTGTCTCGTCAAAGAAGAGTGAATTTGAGGCGTGCGACGAGAAGCGTTTCCTTTCCGATTAACAGTAGATGCTATTTGATTAACGAGAAGTTTTTTTGAACTTTACGTCAAAGAAGGAACAGTGGACTGACGACAGCAGTCTGTCGATGCCACAGCGATTGCAATTTACCCCAGATATTGCCCAGATGCAGCCGTTGCAATTTACCCCAGATCTTCCCCTATATATAACGATCGTCTCAATCATATACACACGCATGTTGTACAAAATAAATCTCCGGAAGTTTATACGGGGACAATGGCAAGAAGGTGTAGTTACGTGACTGATTTAACGTTCAATAACGAAGTATTAACGCGACAACGAGACGTTATTTCACTCGTAAACGAGCATACAGAAATATACAATGTGCAAAATATATGGCAGCAGCGAGAAATTAATATTGATCGAGTCGCCTTGTCTCTCGTTGCAGCTGTGCGCGCGCGAAAAATGCATCAAGGCATAACAGGGTGTGTGCCGAAAAATTGAAGATTGCGGATGGATATCGCGTTGGAATAATTTGAAGAAGAAAAATATACGAATGGTAAATTGAAAGAAAAATGAAGGAAACAAACACGAAGGATAATAGAAGACAATAAAGGAGCGAACGAGGAATCTCAGTGAGAGATACGGTAGTTGAAGGAACCGGAGATGAAAGAGCGAAGAGCGAGAAAGAGAGAGAGAGAGGTTACACGGTATGCATTAAGGGGGGAAATAGGGTTAGACGGTTCAAAAAATTGATTTTTTTTTATTTCATAAATTGTTAGTAGAACTATTGAAAAATATGTTCCCAAAATAAAAAATGAAAATTCCGACTCGTTCTATTGTTATAAGCCATTGAGGCGGGAAATAGGGTTAGGACAGCGTTTTCTCAATGATTTTCATGAATTTTTTTATAGTATAAAAAATGAATATAGTTTATTGAAACTTTGAGAACATTTTATACATATATTTAAGTATATACTATAAAATTTTTGAAGAATTTCCTTGAAAAACACCGAAGAAAATTTATGACTGCCTTGACTTTGTTTTTCTTGGTACTATTTTTTCAAACGCGTTTTTCTGAAAACGACTTTTTTTAAACTTGCGTACACGCTAGTTTGAAAAGTTTTCAACCAATCGTTTTGAAAATTGGCAGTTACTTTCTTCATAGTATCGCGGTCTATATGAACCTAAAATCGGAATATTATCATTATTTAAAATAATTTTTTTTTGCAAATATAGTTGGAAAAAATGGCAAAAAATCATGCATTTTTGTTTTGACTACTGTAAAAAATTCAATTTTCTATTTTTTTGATAGCATTTAGGTTCATATAGAAGAGAGACATATAATAAAAGTAAATTCCAACCTCGTTTGATTTCAGATGAAAATTGCGGCTTCCAGAATGTACGCAAAATGTTGAGTCTGATTGTGACCTACAATATGAGGTCGCTAAAATCTTCGGTGTTTTTCAAGAAAATTCTTCAAAAATTTTATAGTATATACTTAAATATATGTGTAATATATTCTTAAAGTTTCGATAAATTATATTCATTTTTTATACTATAAAAAAATTCATGAAAATCATTGAGAAAACGCTGTCCTAACCCTATTTCCCCCCTTAAGGAACGATGAAGTGAGAGGGCATAAATTCGATTATCGGCGAACCGCACGTGTGGTAACGTCACGTTTTATTCAAGGCGATTCACAGCCATTGATATATATCTATAGAACAGAGATGTTACAAGAGGAGAGGTCTACACGTGCATCCGTCGTCATTAACGAGATCTCAACACTCAGGGAGAAGTCCATATATATATATATATATATACCTTGTTACCTTAGGACCAATTTCCTGACTTTACTCATGCATTACGAGTTTTTTTTTTTTATCTCTGTTTCGCTTCTCATTCAACCTGGCAACACACGAAGGGACTGTGGAAATAAAAATGAGCGTTGAGAAATTAAGGGCGAGTGGAGCAATTACACAAACAGCATCCCTCTCTCTCTATCTCTCTTTATGGTTCAGGTATCTGTGGCACTCCCCTCCTCGTTGCTATACCGCAGTCAAAAGCTCCGAGGAATAGAAGCAACGAATTTATATTACACGCGCGTTTGCAAAGGGTAAAAAATGAAAAGGCATCGAGCTCGGACTCCACAAGATCACTCTTGATGAGCCCTCGGGGGATTGGCCTCGCTACCGAAGCCTCCGAGACATCCTTACTCTTTATTTCAATTTCGCGGAGGTCTTGGCGAACGGTGGTGGCAAGCCCCCACAGAGAGCTGGCGCATCGAGGAACTCGAGCATCTTTGCGCTACCGGGCTTGTTCTCGTTGGCGTTTCTACGTTACTCGTAACGATAATTGGTCCGAGAAAGTGAGGGAACAAAAACTATAAATAAGCTAGCCATTAGTACCTGTAATACACTACCTCGATACAGGGCACTTGTAATTATGACGGATCTCCCACAGAGAGAAAGAGAGAGAGAGGGTAACACTTCGAGGAATATATTATGGGATATATGTTCTCTTTGCAAGACACACTCGCATTTTCCGCTCATTATGTATTTTCTGTGTTATTTTTTTATATATATTTTTCTTAATGCCCGCGCACGTTTTATGTCCGTACAAGCGACAGTAAAGAATCGAGGACATATGCTCCACAGGTAAATACACATATTACTCAATTATTATACCCGGTGTATGAAGGGGACTCACTCTCAATTGTAGAAACTCTCGTGGAATTCACCGTGTTCCTCGTTTATCTCGATGAGCGCGCGCGAAATCTCAATGTTACGACTTTCAAGAATAATACAATGAAAAAAAAAAAAAAAAAAAAAAAAAAAGACAGGACTACTGATCTCTCGCGGCAGTTTTACAGCCGAGGAGGACAAAAAAAAATAGAGGAACAATAAAATAGTTAAATGCGTTAAAGTCAGCTTGCGCAAATCACTTTGGCATTCGAAGGAGCGCTCGCGCGTGCGTTTCTCTCTCTTTATGTATCTTATTTATATATATATTTTATATCTCTTACTCCGTGGTGGAAAAAATCTTTATCCCGGATGGTAATTTTCCGAGAAACTAGCGTGTAATCATACGCGAAGAGCACACTTCTCCCGGCAAACCTCTATAGCTATAAAATTACACTTCGCACACGCGGCGTCGCTTCATGGATTACGCATTATGCTGATATGCCATGCTCGTTGAAACATCAAAGTTCTATTTATATATATATTGCGGATTAGTCGGCGCGCTCAATAGACGCGTCGCTTCCAATTAAGGCAGAAGGCCTTTTATATATTGCTATACGTGGAACTAATATCAGTTTCGTACATATCGCGCATACGCAATTCTACAAGGGTAAAAAAATGCAGTCTCAATGATATTTTTTCTTATTTCTGTCTTCAATTTTTCGCCGAGTCTTTTAAGGGGGCGAAATAGGGGTTAGAGGGTTCAAAAAATCGATTTTTTCTTTATTTAATAAATTGTTAGTAAAACTATTGAAAAATATGTTCCCAAAATTTTAAATGAAAATTCTGACTCGTTCTATTGTTATGAGCCATTAAGGTAGTGATCTGGTGTCTTCAGCCGATTTTCATGTCTTTTTTGGAGGGCGTTTTTTTTGTAGGAAAATAAAAATGAATCGTTTTGGATATTTAGGATGTTTTTATTTACATATTGAAGTTGAAAAAAAAAATTTTGTTGAGAAAATTTAATAGTTTATTATTATTATTATTATTATTATTGATCGAAGTTGGCACCTCGAAAAAAAAAGCGCGTGGGTGGCCCCGATGATTTTGGCTCTTGATGTTATCTGAAATAAAAAATTCTTGATAATTCTTAATCTATAGACATGTCATTCTGGTCGGAACTACTGAAGTTAAATTTCATGGATAAATAACAAAATGGCGGGCTTTGGAAAAAAACGTCCTTTTCCATTTTGTTATTTATCCATGAAATTTAACTTCAGTAGTTCCGACCAGAATGACATGTCTATAGATTAAGAATCATTGAGAATTTTTTATTTCAGATAACACCAAGAGCCAAAATCACCGGGGCCACCCACGCGCTTTTTTTTCGAGGTGCCAACTTCGATCAATAATAATAATAATAATAAACTATTAAATTTTATCAAAAAATTCTTTTTTGTATCTTTAATATGTAAATAAAAACATCCTAAATATCCAAAACGATTCATTTTTATTTTCCTACAAAAAAACGCCCTCCAAAAAAGGCATGAAAATCGGCTTAAGTTACCAGACTACTACCTTAAAGTGAGTAGCTTTCCTTCAGGCCCCGAGCGCGCCACGTGTTTCAAACGCGTTTTTCTGAAAACGACATTTTTCGAACTTGCGTACACGCTAGATTGAAAAGTTTTCAACCAATCGTTTTGAAAATTGGCAGTTACTTTCTCCATAGTATTGCGCTCTATATGAACCTAAAATCGGAATATTATCATTATTTAAAAGGATTTTTTTTGCAAATAAAGTTGTAAAAAATGGCAAAAAATCATGCTTTTTTGTTTTAACCCCTGTAAAAAATTCAATTTTCAATTTTTTTTGATAGCATTTAGGTTCATATAGAAGAGAGACATATAATAAAAGTAAAATCCAACCTCGTTTGATTGCAGATCAAAATTGCGGCTTCCAGAATGTACGCAAAATGCTGAGTCTGATTGTCACCTGCAATGTGGGGTTGCTAATATTTTCGGTGTTTTTCAAGAAAATTCTTCAAAAATTTTATAGTATATACTTAAATATATGTATAAAATATTCTCAAAGTTTCAATAAATTATATTCATTTTTCATACTATAAAAAAATTCATGAAAATCATTGAGAAAACGCTGTCCTAACCCTATTTCCCCCGTTAAGAACTCTAAACGTGCATGCCTCATTCGTCCGGTAACCAGTTTGAAAACGTGAAGTCATTTCTGCGCGTGTGATACTTTGCTCTCTAAGCGCCGACGACGATCAAAGCGTCCGATCGCGCGTTGTGAATTCTCCGGGTCTCGTAGTCTCCGCGATACACACACGCTTCACAATTTCGAAAGAAAATTCACAAGCCACGTTATGTTATTATTATTATTAACGAGAGGCCGATTAGTTTTCAACCAAATTTAGAAATACACGCAATGTCCGCGCGGCAAAAATGAATAAGCGCGAGCGACAAAGTGAGGTATTTCCGTGGTATGTTCATTTTTTAATGGATTTTTATATGTACGTCGCGTTTTATGTAGCCGTGCGTTTATATATACTTGATCACAAGAATATCGTGATCTTTGAGGAACACCGGATTCTCGGACTCGTTCTCGTTGATTATTATCGTCATCATCATCATCAGAAAGTCTCCGGGGGCTCGCGTCTGTTTGGCCTTTCTCCGGAGGTCCACAAAGAGCGTATCGCCGTGGGACTTCCGAGGTATCCTCCAATTAAAACAACTGCGGTAGGGAGTACTATCCAATTAAACGGTATTTATTCGATCTTTCGCTGTTATTTATTGTATATATATATACAAAAGAACGTCGGAAAGCGTGTGTAATGCAAGTGAACACCTGGCCGGTGTTAAAAATTGGGACAAGCAACGGCGTTAAAAGGAAAAAGTGAAGGAGCAAAAAGGGTTGTCGAACGACTCGTGCATTCGCGGTTAACCCCGATGCCTTCGTTCATCCGTGAATCATGCGTGTAACAAACATGGTATTTAATCGTGTTATGAGGGTAAAATCGATGGAAAATTATTAGCGAATGATCAGAATCGACAATTTTATCAAAGTCTCAGGATTATTAAACAATATTTTTCGAGCATTTTTTCTCTATTAAATTGTTCGATAAGAAACGCGGTGAAAAATTGTTCAAAACGTAGGGATAAACAAGCTTAATCATTGTTTTTTTTTTCTTCCAGAAATTAATTATTCAAAAATACTCAACTGGTTGACCCATCCGAAGTATAAAGCTCGAAACAGCCCGACCCCGACGTCCCGGGTCTCGTGACGCGCGGGTTTCTTCTCCTAGTCTCCCGATAGGGCGTCGCGACGCCCGCGCTTTTTCGGCGCGGCTGTCGTCGCGCTCGAAATAGTTCGACCCACCGGGCGAAAGCTCTTTTCCCCTCGGTATCACGCCTTTTAACCATTCGATAGATTCCGATCCCCTGATGTTCGCCTGGTGCCGGGGGCTGTTCGCAAGCAACCGCCGGGTGCTTTGTCTTCACGAAAGCTCCCTTTGGACGCCACCCACGATGCTTACGGCGAGTGTCTCGGTCGTGACGGTGAACGTTAAATTTCGTTGATTTCTCACTTGTATCCGACGTACGAAGAAAGTCGCAGTTCTCGCTTGCGCCGATACGGGAAGCCCCTTCGACAAACTCACTCTGTTCGACCAATCGATGCGTCACACTTCTTCGTCTACTCGTATAATATGAAAAAGAATGTATACACCGCGCCTTTATATCGGCATTTTATCTCTCTCATCCCTCTTTCCAATACCGAATGCGATGGCTTCTTATCGGTAAACTCGGGCGGGAATAACGGGCGCTCGCGCACGCTTTGTTCTCGTGATTTCCTGATATCAAAATGCCGCGACGATCGGCCGACGCCCCAAATTTTTCCTGTATTTCGATATGTGTTGCAAAAAAAAAAAGAACCCGGTATCGAATCGCGTGTGTAACTATTTGAACAAGAAAAAAAAAACAGAAGAAACACATTGCAAAAGCTTCCTCGTTGAATGGGGAAAAAAATGTTTCATAAAGAACACGTTGACGTCGGCATGCGTTCCTAATATCAAATTTTTATACGCGGTATCGGTGTCGTAAGCATCATACACCTGCAAAGTTCTCCACTGACTGATGCAGATATTCCCTACGTGAAATTGTGGAATCATTCGTTTGCGTGAAAAAAAAAAACAAAAATCATCGAGTGGTCGCCGAATCATTCATGCAACTGTGGCATTCGTCATTCTCCGGAAAAACTCCTTCCTGTTACCCTGTTCTATACTTTGATTCTTCGAAACTAGAAACCAGAAAAAGCTTGACCGTCCCGACATTCCTGTTCTGTTCTCCTGTTAAGTAGTACAGCCGCGAAGTGACAACGTTTCGCGTTAGGATCAGCCAATGCTCGTCTGACGTGGATGAAACTTTTTCTACTGGTGATAAGACTGTCATTTGTCATCCCTGAAGCACTATCCTCCGAATCGTCTGTTTAATGATTGAAATACAGCACGACTTTCGTGAGAATGAAATCGTTCAAATTAACCAATGAAAAATTATGGAAAAAAAATGTCAAGTACCGACGATAGGAATATTGTCATTGAAAGAAAAAACAGATAATTTTTGAAGCAATAATCATTTGACCCGCTACATTATATGTGACGATCGCAAGTGTACACTCCTCCAACGAGATGTTACCCCGATGCAGCGTCGTAGCAACGACGGAACACTGCCACTTCCGTCCGGCGCAGAAGCTCCTTCCGTTTGAGCGCGATGCAGAAGCTTGTGAAGTTTACGAAGCTTTTCTCACATTAAATTCCCCGAAGAACGACCCCAGACTCCTCATGTTCCCTTGATCCAGAATATCGTCGATTGTCGACCGCGGAGTTCGCCTACCGGGTGAGCGTCAGGGTCGTGTCATAATGATGCGCATCGTGCGACATATCCCGCGAGAGAGCTTTCAGGAGCGTATTCATAGGGCTCTAAGTATATCCCTTATTATAGTGATGCAGGTTAACGGTGTTCAATTTCCGTAAGCGAGAAATCCGAGTCTTGGTACGGCATTGCGAAACCGAGAGCTTTTCCAACAGGGTTCGCGCGAGACGCCTTGCACCTCTTGATAGGCGCCTGGTGCGGCGCCAGTGCGTCTCTCGACCTGCGACTCTCACATCTCGCACAGGTGTGGAACCTCCCAATGAGGATTTCCTCTCCCCCATGGCCACCGAGCTTTTCTCCCACCGTTTGTACAAATTTTCCTCAAGCCAGAGAGCTGCCATCACCCGCAAGCATATGGAGGGAAGAGCGAGACTGTTGTCGTTGGGGCGTCCGGTGAGCATCAACACGTGTGTCCGTACATATCTCACGACCAGCAAAAATCGGGGATTCGGACGAGGGCGGTCCACGGAGTGTGTCGCGTTGCGCGTGTCATCCTTCTGAACGTCCACAATCAACAATGAGATCTGCCCATCTGTCGTTCACCGTTCTGTCGCGGCTCGGTCGCGACGTGCTCTTATCCCGGGAAGTCATGACGACGGTGGAAGTATTTTGGCTGGTGCTTGCGCGGCTGTGCTTCGAACGACGAGAGGGTTTTAGCTTTAAACATTACCGGGCGTCGAGAGACAACAAGAGCGCTTCCTTCGAGGCGCGCACTCTCAACCACATCGGAGGCTCGAGGCGTTGCCGCAATGAGATAGGGAGCTTTTAGTGGCGCGCCAGTCCTCTGAACTCACCAACTGCTAGCAGGATAACATAGGGTCGTTGGGAGAAAGCTTAAAAGCTTCGTCACTCGGTGTCTCCCCGCACAACGATCTCTACCACTGATGTTCGCCATGAGGACCAACGCGCACACATGAAACATCTCGTTCCGCGATATACACTTACTAGACTGCGTGCTCCGGCCTCGGATCAATATTACGAAGCTTCACCCCTCGTACGAGATACACACTGAACTTCTGTTCATGGACTGAAATCAATAACGAAGGGCTCGGTTATACCAAAGCCACCCGGAATGGTCCATAATCTGGATATAAAAAATGAAACACAATCGCCCCTACTCGATGCAACGGCGGATTAGTGAAATGCAATCGGGAACACCACTCGATCAGCTCGCCGAGCAAGTAGTACAGGAACTCGGATTGGTCATACATACGGTTGCCCCTGGAGAAGCACTGCGGCGCCCTAGCATCGCGAAAACCTACCCGGAGAGCAGAGGAGCGACGAGAACCCCAGAATATTAACAAACGTTATGCCACATCGTGTTTGTGTAACATACACCTGGTTAGTATATATACAAATAGCATAACCCCTCGACTTGACGTCTGACAAAGCTGCCCGTCAATTGGAAGACGTCGTCTGACGTACCACGTGGTCAGGATAACACGTGGCCGCAGGAGGTTTGCAGGCGTCGCGACGCTTGATCGTATTGTACATATAACTTGGTACATACATATAGAATCAACCCTCCACCGACGAGCTTTGCATCACAACATACTAATGATATCGTATATATCGCGGGTGAAAAGCGTAACTGGTGGACGTCGCGACCACGTCGATCTCGTTTCCGCGCACATTGTACCGCTATAGGTCAATAATGATGCTCGGGGGTGGAGAATCGTTTGTCGTAGACATCGTCTCCGTCGTCGTCTCGACGGACTAGCCGTCGACGTCTTGACGGGACCGACGTCAAGCGTCGTTATAACGGAGTTTGGTGAGCGGAAAACATGACGAGCGAGGCGGTTAAAGCGTCGTCCCTCGCAACCCGTATGGTGATATCATAGTGGAGTACTCTAATACATACAGATATATAACGGCAATACGTTCGGGACTGTTATAGATTTTCGGGCGTTGCCGCGTGGCAGCGGGTTCCCCACCGAGCGCGCAATCAACGAAGGGGATGAAAATAGAACGGAGACTGCGCCGTTTGAACTGGGAACGGTTCATGCGCGTTCGCGCCTAGGAAGCCTCCTCGAATATCGTCGACACTCATAATCCGGCGCAGAGTCGACGCATGTGCTACGGTTGAAGTCTGTATGTGTTACATACATAATGTCTCAGCAAGCTATCGATCGTTTTAGCCCCATGGTCTTGGTGAAACAATGAAAACACCTGCGAGACCTTGCGACGAGCGTTTGGTTCGATTCAAACGAGGGGAAGACAATTTCTGTGAGTTTTTACAGCTACCAGGTTGGGGATCAACCGTTGTCTTGGTGGTCTTTGGAGCTTTCCGTCTCCGTCGAGGCACCGCGTATCACGACGGGACCAAAAGTTTCGGAGCTTTCCAACGGTGCCTTTCTACTAGGGAAGCATGAACGCGACGGAGGGTTGATAGCGGAATTCGTTCTCCCTCTCTGTCTCACTTTCTATATATCTATTTATATCGATAGGCGGGTTGAAGCTGCGCCAGCGTCGTGGGAGGGTGCGCGGATCAGAGTGAGAGTGAAATAGGAATAACTTTCGAGGAAAGGTTGTGCGGTCGCGGTAAACGCGAAAGCAGAACCAATCATAAGCTTGGAAAACTTTCATCTCGTGGACAACGTTAAAGAGGGGAGTTCGTTACAATGTTGCGCTAAGCAAAGGTGTCCTTAATGTAAAATATGTCGAGGGAGAGTTGAATATAAATTATCCAATGGCTTTTACAAGATTATTACACGAAAAATTGCGTCAACCGATGAGATCATGAAGGGAACGCGTACATTTCGTCAGGTGTTTTATGGAGAATGTAATGATACTGCTGTGCGCTACTTTTTCGGAATTTCGTATATCCGCAGACCCGGCGCTCACACGTAAGAGAGAATCATTAAATTAATCGATTCTTTTAAACGAACGAATAACTCGTCTGAACATCGCCGTTCATTCGCTCTCCCTGCATACATGTATTTATAAATATATGAGAATGAAATTGTCGAGAGTACACCGTGATGAATAAAATACAGAGGCCAGCGCGCACGTCAACTACCGCGGCCATTACTCATTTGAAAAGGGATTTAATGCAGCTTGCATATGTACGCATGTAGCAATGGGCAATGACAAGTAATCTTAATGATTTCGCCAGTGATAAAGATATCGAGCAATTGCGCAAACAGCGGTTTCTCCGGGAGGTTATAGCGTGTTACACGGTCGTTACTACTTGGAACGTGAAAATAAAGCGCGGGCGCGATCCGCCCATCGCCGAACTTCGTATCAAGATATCACGAGGAACGAGGAGCAGTCACGAGCTTTCTCACTCTCTCTCTCGAAAACTTTCGACGATACGGAACCTTCCGTCACGAGCTTTCGAAGCTTAATTGGCCGTATGCCAGCCGCGACTCGTCGAAATCGCAAGCACATAAATATTTCAACGCTTCCTATTACGATGCCAATCTGATCAGAGACCAGAGCAAAGCTTGCATTTCAAAGTAATTCAAAATTACTCGGCTGCTAAATGATTACGAACAATTAAGGTAGTAGCTTGGTAACTTAAGAAGCCGATTTTCATGTCTTTTTTGGAGGGCGTTTTTTTGTAGGAAAATAAAAATGAATCGTTTTGGATATTTAGGATGTTTTTATTTACATATTAAAGATACAAAAAAAAATTAGTTTGAAAAAATTTAATAGTTTATTATTATTATTATTATTGATCGAAGTTGGCACCTCGAAAAAAAAGCGCGTGGGTGGCCCCGGTGATTTTGGCTCTTGATGTTATCTGAAATAAAAAATTCTTGATTATTCTTAATCTATAGACATGTCATTCTGGTCGGAACTACTGAAGTTAAATTTCATTTAGAAAAAAAATCAATTTGGAAAAAAAAACTTTTTTCCAAAGTCCGTCATTTTGTTATTTATCCATGAAATTCAACTTCGGTAATTCCGACCAGAATGGCATGTCTATAGATTAAGAATTATCAAGAATTTTTGATATCAGATAACATCAAGAGCCAAAATCATCGGGACCACTCACGCGCTTTTTTTTTCGAGGTGCCCACTTCGATCAATAATAATAATAATAATAAACTATTAAATTTTTTCAACAAAATTTTTTTTTGTATCTTTAATATGTAAATAAAAACATCCTAAATATCCAAAACGATTCATTTTTATTTTCCTACCAAAAAACGCCCTCCAAGGCGTTAGCAAAACAAAAAAAAAGAGCGAGCCATGCTTTTCTTGAATGGCGAAGAGGGTTCAGACACGCTCGTCCCTGCAACGGAGACATTAAATTTATGGTGCCGATACGTCGATTCATAAAATATATTGCGATCGCATGCAGGTTTACTCAAGAAAGAATACTCATCTTTCATGTATCCACGGACACGCTGCGCTCCACGGTATATATACATGCGGGTATTCAAACGGCATTAATTATATGCGGGTACATACATTGTAAAATGGCTTCTCCAATGAATAAAGGAGCCAATGCAATATTATATTACATTTTATGGCCAATAGGAATTTAATCGACTACTTATCTCCTTCAAGATCATTTCGATCTCGAATTCAATGACTGACCGCCATAATACGAACGAAGTAAGGGGCGAACCTCTCGGAGGGTTATTTCCTTCACGCATCCATTCTGTCATGACACGAAGACACGTTATAAAAAAGACTAAACGAGACATTTAATCTCGTATACGTAGGCGTATAAGCGTGTGACGCTCTTTTGCGCTATCTTCGATGAGATCTGCGAGAAGTTGCTCGTTCGCGCGCGATTACGGGAAACTGCAACGGTGCCTCGTACGCGGATCATCATCGGGGCACGTGTTAATGAATGAGCGGGGCATGAGCAGCAATCTCCGCGCGAACGCGATACTTCCTCGGTAATTATAGGGTTTATTTGTCGCGTGCATGATGAGCGAGCAATCGCGGAATTAAAAAAAATACAAAAGCAAAGAAAAAACAAATTGGCTCATTCATTTAATTTTTTTCCTGTCCCTTCGACAACAATAAAAACTAATAATATCGCGAAACGACTTGCACCTGTGCGAGCGAGGGTGTAATAAATATTCGACGAGGGAGGATCAGCTTCTTCAGCGATTATTTAACGTTACATATATTTTATCCTCTCTGTTCGGGAGTAACATCAGATTTGTTTCAACACGACGCGATAAATAATCCCCGGGCAAAAATCACCCGCTGCATATAATAATAATAATAAAAGCACTTGCTGCTGCGTCCGGAGGTGAAAAAAAAGGGAACGAACGTTAAACAAGCAGGAGCATCCCAGAGTGTGTGTATGTCACGAAAAAAAGAGAAAACCAGAGCTCGATTTTGCGTATATGTGCAACGACTCCCGGGGGCGCGTGTTACTCCTTCCTCCACTCGCTCTCCTCACTTTTACCTTCGTTTTACGAGTGCAACAAAACACGACAGAGGGCCCATGCGCGATAGCTCCGGGGGCTGAATTTACCCGGCGAAAAATCAACGGGACGAGGAAAAGAAGAAAGAAAATAAACGGCGCGGACGAAATGCGCGCGAAAGATGGAGAGTATAATGGAAAATAAAAGAAGTAGAAACGGGCAGAAGAGGTGGGACGAGAGGGACAAGAGAAAGTTCGGGGGAAGAGGAGCGGTGGCAAAAAGGACGAAGCTTGGAGAATGCGAGATTGGCCTCGAAGGGAGAGAAGAGGAACGATCACGAAATGGACGACGACGATGATGAAGTCGGGAGGCCAAGGTCCGTCGTATCCTCCTTCCTCGTCTCATCGCGCGAATTCGAAACAAACATTCGGCGTGTACACATACACAACAGTCAGCGCAAGGACTTGTTCGTTCCTTTTCTCTCTCTCTCGTCGAACATTTCGCGATGATCGTGTGTACCTCAAGGGGGCGCGTTATTTCCCGAGGCTAAAAAGGGAACGGAGACTTTGGCTGAGAGTCCGACGAGCGGGGGGAATGGTGGAGCGCAGAGGTTTAAGAGGGGCGGGGTCGAAGTTTCGAACCGTAAAAGCTTCGACGGTTCTAAACTCCGAATTTATGTGGGACGATCTTAAAACTTTTCGACATTTTTTAAATCCGTCCCTTTTAAACCAGAAATGTCATTGCGAAGAATAGTTATACATCGAGGATTAAATGCCAAGAATAATTATGGAACCGACCCGCAAAAGTATCGAAAATAAAAAATCCTACTACTTAAAAAATCGTATTTTAATGATTAGAAAACGTAAAGTTCCGAAAAATTGTGGTGTTTGAAACTCGAGTTGCCGAACGGTCAAGTTTTATACCTGAAGAGGTTCCGAAAAAAAAAGTTTGAAGCCAAATATATTAGAATTTGTATGTCTCGAAAAGATTAAACAGACGATAGTGTAATTAATTCGACGGGGCAAAATTCCGACAGGGCAACATTTCGAAAGAACACTGGACATAACACCAGTGGTGCTATGTCCAGTGAGGCACGAATTGGAAATTTTCGAAATTTTGCCCCGTCGGAACTTTTATTTTCGGAATACCGCATCGGCGACACTGTAATTTTCGGAGTCCGAAAAATTCGTATACCCGAGAATTCTTTTCTTCAATTTTATTACGTTCCCACCTTCCGATAGTTTCTTGTTCGATAATATAATTTTCGGAACTTTGCGGATCTCTAAAAATCAATCCAATTCGGAATTGTTTAAGTAGAACTACTGACCGTTCGATGAATTGCTCTGTCGTCTGCGTAATCTTTCGAAAAAATATTCACTCGACGATATTAAATTCGTATTATTTTTGGTATCGATTAAAATTCGGAGTTTTGCACCGTCGAAGCTTTTACGGTTCGAAACTTCGACCCGGCCCCGTTTAAGAATAGGAAGAAGAACGAAGAGGAAAGAGAGAAGAGAAAAAAAAAAAAGAAAAGAGAGAAGAGGATCGTTAAGATGAGATCGTGAATCGGCCGAAATCGCGTCTCCGGGCCAATGGGATTTCAACGAGGATCGGCAAAGGCGTGGCGTGGTCTACCCAACTCGAACCAATCTCGTTTAAGAACGGTCCAATCCACGGGCTAAGGAGTTTAAGCATCATCTCGTGATCTTCATGAATTCTCCCAATTGCGGTCACGCGCGTCCCCGCGAACTCAGCTATATAACTGCACGCACACACACTCGCACCGTGATCGTGACGCAAAGAACTGCCTTTTATTCCGCGCAAGGCTCCCATTCCCAAACTCCATTCCCCACTTCCCTCGTACCATTCAAATTCGCCGCGTTCTCGTTTTTTTTCTCCCTCATCTCCACCAAACTAGAACGCACCGGTTTGCGAATTTCTTACGCACATATATATGTATATACGATGCAATGACCGCGCCCCCCCCCAACCCCCTTCAGTTCACCGAGAAACGCACGAAAGTCAAGCGAAACCCTCGCCAATCTCCTTTCCTTCGTTTGTTTCGTTTTTTTGCCCCCCTTTTCTCTTAAATAAAACAGCGACCAGCGTAAAGATACGGGCGAGTGGACTTTCTGATTGTTGGGAAAGGGATTTAATTCAAAGTCTCACGATAAAAAAGCTGTTACGTCTGCCGGAATCTCTAAAATTCAGAAATCGTTGCTACGCGCCCCTCTGCTCTAAATTATACCAAGACGCGAGGATCGTGGAGCGCGAGAGGCGGGGAAAAAACCTTTCAGGATCAGCAACCCCCTTTATCTTCTTATTTCTTCATAAAACTTCTATGAATCCGAGGGCGGTGTTTTTCGACGTCGACAACGGTCAGTGCAAGCAGCACGAAATCACGTATCTCACGGCGGTCGGCGATGAGAAAAGAGAGAGAGGGCAAAAAATGGTGGATGAAAACGAGGGTTGGGAATTCAAATGAAAAAAAAATAAAAAAAGAACTTTAATTTTCTGACGCACTGGATGAAACGTCCAAAGTAAATTGTTCTCTCTTGTTCGGTGGGGACGCTGGTCTCTCTGTAGAAGATTTGAGCGTTCTTCCCCCTTCACTGTACTGCCATTATGCACTTTATGCTCGGATCACAATTCGTCTGGATCGTCCGCGTGGTCTTCTTTTTCTCTCTCTCTCTCTCAAACCCGTATACATACTTAAATACAATTCGTATGTATATATATGTAGGATTACAGTGATCTATGCACCTGCGTGCTGAAGCCTCAAAATACACGGACAATGCCACTTGTCCCAACGACGAATATGCGACGTGAAACGAAAAACTACATATATACATGTGTTACAGAGTTCCCCCTCCGACAATGGGATTCGGTTATTCGAGATTTTCCAAGTCCACCGTTCCCTCCCTGCGCCCCTTGTAGTCTCCCACATGGGGGCCCACCCCTCAGCGGTCAAACATGATTTCGATGGACCTCCCTTATTTTGAGAAAAGGGGCAAAGGTAAAGAAAGAGGAAAACGAAGAGTGAGAGCGTCGATATGGGGCGATGGCATACGGGGGGGGGGGGGGGGGACCCAAAAAAAACGGGAATTTCGTCATAATTTCTTTATTTTTTAAATATTTTTACACCAAATTTTGATCACCTTCAAAGTATTCTCCTTTGACCACAACGCACCTCCGCAAACGATCCTTCCAATGTTCAAAACATTTTTGAAAATTCACTGATCGGGATGTTCTTCAGGCCTTCCAGCGATTTTTGTTTTACCTCCTTCACAGTGGCAAAACGCTTGATTGCTGCTTTGTTTCGGGGTCGTATCCATAGCACCACGATTCATCACCAGTAATCACCTTGGAAAAAAGTTCAGGGTCCTCTTCGAGCTGATTTTGAAGTTCAAAACATGCCTGAAGTCGACGCTCCCTTTGCTCGTCTCTGAGAAGGCGAGGGACAAATTTGGCTGCAACTCTGCTCATGTGCAAATCTTTGGATAAAATCTTCTGAATTGAACTCCATGATATCCCAGATATCTCACAGAGTTGATCAATGGTTCGGCGACGGTCTTCACGAATGAGAGCATTGATTTTGTCGACGTTTTCGTCACTTCTTGACGTTGAGGGGCGTCCTGAACGGGGTTGGTCTTCAATTAACATTTCTCCATTTTTAAAACGTGAAAACCACTCGTAGACTTTGGTTTTACTTAGGGCAGCATCTCCATAAGCAATCTTAAGCATTACAGTAGTTTCCGCGGCCGATTTCCCCAACAGGAAACGAAATTTCACAGCCGCGCGTTGCTCTCGACAATCGGCCATCACGTTTTCGCTGAAATGGAAAAAGTTGTTTCACTACAAAAATTCCCACGGGCGAACCGATGAACTCACGGCGACAGAACTTCGCACACTAACTCAGGAGACGTGTCCCCAACGGACACCTGGTCGAGCAATGGGTTCCCCCACTCTCGCACCCCGCCGCAGCGCAACTCCCGTTTTTTTTGGGTCCCCCCTCGTATAAGGAGATACCATCAACCATGTAGATATTCTGCATACGAACTCTTCTTTTCTTTTTTAGGAAGGGGGGGCGCTCTGTGGTAAATAGAAAAACGGACCCAAACTACGGTACTGGTGCTCCGTACACATATACTAACGTTCCGAATCGGGACAATGAAATGTTATAATAGAGGGTTAATCTCACGTGGAGGTATTCAACGGTAAAGGCGAGAACACAATGGAAGGAGGTGGGTTACGGAGGTTTAAGCGAGAGTTTCACGCGATCGGGGTGGTTGGAATGTAATTTTTCTTATTCGATCTTGAACGGATTTTTTTTTGTTACTACGAGGCCGTTTATAAATTACCGTCTTTCTGCCAATCCCGTGAATGATTACTTTTTCGTTGGTTTTAGAGACTCTCACGAATTTTTGGACTTTGGATAATCAGTGGAGAACAGAGGTGTATAAAAGGAATATACCGATTACAGGAACAATGATTGAATAATTAAACATTTTATGGGAGTTTTATGACCTGTTAAATAATCTCACGGATCTCGTTGAACGTAATACTGAATTTCGAAAAAAAAAATGGTAGACACTAGTCATCAAGATGCATTCAAACGAAATGACGAGGCAGTATTATTTTTGGGAGGTTCTATCCACTTTTTATTCTAGGATTATACTTAAGGGGGGGGGGGGGGGTTAAATTATTTTTTTTGCATTTTTGTTAATATTTTTTTCTGAATGAACAATATGTCGAGAATATTGTGTATACATTTTAAGTCAATCGGAGTAAAACTAACGGAGTTACAGCGTTTCAAACGACCGCCAAACTGATGAACTACGAATAACCCGAGCGAACGAAGAAGCTGCGCGTACAACAAAACAGGGTAGAATTCAACGTAGACAAGAGCAAAAACATGCATTGGATATGCTGAATGACAGTGTTTCACTGTATGGAGCTGGCATTGATGACTCTATGTAAGTATAAAAATTCATGTTCTTTTATTGATGGTTTATTTCGAATTTTCACGTATGAAAAACTTTAAATCGATTTTCCCGAAAACGTCATTTTTTAAGTTTGTGAACATTAGAACTCAAAATCTACTGAACCGATCCTTTTGAAAATTTAAACATTACTTCTCCACATAAATCAACATGTAATCAGGAGTTTTTTTTTTTTTTTCATTTTTTTCAATTTTTTAATAATAAATTAAGCGCGATTTTTTTAGCTAAAATTGCGTTTTTCACTTCCAAGTGCTGCAAAGAATAGAAAAAAAAAAAAAAAAAAAAACAAAAAAACTATTCCTGATTACCTCGAGAAATACATCACCTTTAAAATGCATATCAATTTTTTTGTTTCAGATGATCCGGTAACGAGTTATAATGTTCACCGCAAAACCACTTTTTTTCAAGGCGCCTCTGGAGATTCAACGTCACCGGCGTACTTATCAATATTTTTCATTGAACATTTTTTCTGAGATACTTCAATAGTTGTACAATAATATGTAATTCTATTTAATAAAATTATATTACTCATGTCGCCGCAAAAAAATCATAAAAATATGCTTTTTTTCGCCTTCAAAACCCTACCCCTCCCTACAGGACAAAAACATGCTGAAATTCAGGCGGAAAGTGTTTTCTCGAATTCGCCAGCCAATTTATTATCTTCGGGAGGTTTTATCTATTTTTTTGTCTAGCATTGTACTTGAAAGGACGAAAACATGCTGAAATACAGCCGGAAAGTGTTTCCTCGAATTCTCAGCGAATTTATTCATAACGACATGTCGTTAGTCGAATTGCAAATAAATATAATGAAGTATCGGATAGCATTTGTACAGTGTTGAAGAATCCCCCGATCATATGTTCCAGCAATCACATCCCTCTCTCTCTCTCTTTTTCCCCGAACAACCTGAATGCATTACATATCTCAAGTCTCCGTCTTTGGCAAAGATTATACAAATTTTATTTTTTCTCTTGTCTTTTTTTTTAAACGTCCATACAGATATCTTTCGTGAGGAGGCAACAGTCTGAATTCCCCCGGGGGCTATCGGTATCACCGTCGCGTTCTCATCCTCACTTTAACCAGCGACACTGTCTTTCTATATACGTAGAATACACGGTGCGCGCGGCATCGCCAGAAGAGAAATATACACATGTGTATTTAAGACAGAGAGATGAAGAGGAGTTCGGGCAAACAGGAGAGACGGCAAAGATATCGGAATGAGGCGTACATATATGCAGAGAAAAAGAGAAAAAGATGGGGGGGGGGAGGGAGAGACACGAAACGAAAATATATCCAAAAAATAAACAAGTGCCCCCCTATGGTTTTTCCCCCGTCGATGGGGGGGTACACACGTGTGCTCGCGACGACGCCGTGGTGGCGGCGAAACGACGAGGACGGCGACGACGCTCATCGTCGTCCGTCGTTGTCGATGAAGGAGGAGAGAGATCGAGATGCAAAGAAACGAGAGAGAGAGAAAGAGAGAAACGAAAGACGAGGGGGGTGATCGGAGGAGATGAACGGAGGAAAGATGAGGCGAACGTGAGTCTCGGCGTGGGAATAAGCGGCAGGTGCGCGACGGCGCTACCGGGGAGCCACTTGAAGGAGGGGGGGCAAGGCCCCCGCTAGCTCTCCACGGTCCCCTTATTCCCCCGACCGTCTTTGCCCACTTGTTCTCAACGCTGGAGTGCACCACACACAAAATAATACCACGAGCACATCGCTACACTTTGTGTATAATACGCGCACACATTCACGTATATCTTCGTAAAGTAATCGAAAAGTATTGCAGGTGTAAAATCGATCGGGTGCCAACGAGTGATCGGGAGAGCGCGACGACTACCGCGGTCGTCAACCTTATGTACCGGAAAATCGTAATCGGTGCGGTCTTTTATTTATTTTATATCATCCAATTTCCGTAATCGATCGGTAATAATCGATGAAATACATAACGTAATGTTAATCAATATTAAACTGTGTTATTAATAACACTGATAGTGATGATTGTAAATTGATTCTTTGTTTTATTTTTTTTTATTGTCATTGTCTTTCGGTGATTTGATAATCCGTCGGGATGATGACTGCTTAGATTTCTTGTGATGTTAGCGGTTAATGAAGAACATAGGAATTGTGAAAAAAAAACAAAGCGCAATTTAGGGAAGTGGGTTAAGGGAGTGGAGTCGTTGAAACGTGTCAAGAATTAACAACGCTCTAATTTTTTTTCCGACAGAGTTTACGCTTGGAAAAAAGGACTGTTTGCCTCGCGACAGAGTCCTGTAACTTTTATATTTGTCGCGAAATAGCACTTGGAATTTCCTTCATTCACTGCAAATTCTAGAAGTAATTGGAAAAATGGTTAACTTTTTTTTTTTAATTACTCGGCAACAAGACGTTGCTGCGTCTCTTGATAAACTTGCTCGATAGAACAAATGCCTATGAAATCTGAAAACTTTTAGTCAACAACCACTCCTAAGGGGTTAGCGCGGTAAGGGGTGTAAGAAAGAAGGGGTTAACATGGTTGAGTAAACTGACAATGAAGTTGGAAAATGGTTAAAACTTTTTTTTAAAATTACTCGGCATCAAGACGTTGCTGCGTCTCTTGATAAAGTCGCTCGATAGAACAAATGCCTATGAAATCTGAAAACTATTCGTCAACAACCACTCCTGAGGGGTTAGCGGGGCAAGTGGCGTAAGGAATGAGGGGTTAAGGTGGTTAATTAAACTGACAATGAAGTTGGAAAATGTTTAAAACATTTTTTTAAATTACTCGGTATCAAGACGTTGCTGCGTCTCTTGATAAAGTTGCTCGATAGAACAAATGCCTATGAAATCTGAAAACTTTCCGTCAACAACCATTACTGAGGGATGCGCGGGTTAGCGCGATAAGTGGTGGAAGGAATAAGGGTTTAAGGTGGTTAAGTAAATTGACAATGAAGTTGGAAAATGGTTAATAACTTTTTTTTTTATTACTCGGTATCAAGACGCTGCTGCATCTCTTGATAAACTTGCTCGATAGAACAAATGCCTATGAAATCTGCAAACTTTTTGTCAACATCCACCACTAAGAGGTTAGCGCCACCAGTGGCGTTAGGAATAAGGGGTTAAGGTGATTAACTAAACTAACAATGATGTTGGAAAATGGTTAACAGCTTTTCCGTTAATTACTTAGCGTCACGACGTTGCTGCGTCTCTTGACAAACTGCACGACAGAACAAACGCCTACGAAATCTAAAAACTTTTTGTCAACAATCACTCCCAAGGTGTTAGCGCGGCAAGTGACGCAAGAAATAAGGGGTTAAGGTGGTCAAGTAAACGGACAATGAAAGAGAAAATTGGAAAAACAATGACAATCGAAAAAAAGTTTTGAAACGAGTGGCCGAAAGTGCTCGAAAACTATATGTAAGAATATTTACCGGGAAATTGATGAAAAATGAAAGGTCTAAGTTTATGAGAAGTCGCGAGTGGTGATGATTGTAAGAAGGTTATATTGTTAGTACGGCAGGATATTGTTGAGGGCAAGGGACGGCCGTAAATTGGAATAAATCGTTCTGTTCGCTTTCCATTATTATTATTTTTGTGTGTTATTTTTTATCAACTGCAAATATGCCGTCGAAGACACAGGCTGTGAAAGGCCCTGATCGAGTGACCGGTAAACATGGAAGAGAGAACCGCACAGTGGCCGCGGTGCGGTTGCATTTCGCGAAGAGAATCAAAGAAAGGTTCTCCCGGGAGGCGGTGGCGAGGTCAAGGATATCAGGGAGGAGGGGAGTCCCCGCGTGCGTATTCGCGGGCCTGTTTTTTTTTCTCGTTCTTTTAATCCTTCTTTTTTTTTTCTTTTTTCACCGAGGCATCAGGTGCGCGCAACTCTCTCGAGTACACGTCGTTCGCACTCGCCCTCCAAGGTGGAATTTAATTGTTGTCGTAAATTTGCCCGCCAAGGACGCATTCATACGGTTCAAAACGGGTAGAGGGAGAGACAGAGATTCGTATGGCAAGGTCGCGTTTTTTATTCGTTAAAAGAGAAAGAGATACATCTTCCCCGTAATCCCTCAGCTCCTATCTCAGCGAAACGCCGAGAGAGGCGTGAATCCCGGCTTTACTTACTGTAATTCGCGAACATCCTGCGATATATTATATTTGGCTCGTAATGCCGACAGCCAGATTATCGTGCGATTTGAAGATACCGAGAAATTCAATTTATTTTGCTTCAAATAAATTTTGTTTTTTTTTTCGTACGACACAAACATTTATTTTAATGAGAAATCAATGTTTTTGGTCAAATTGTCAAGTGTGCAATGTGACAAGTCACGATAAATTATATTGAATTATTTGTTTTGAAGGTTTGAACGTTTGTACCGATCGATGTTTCGGTTATTAATAATTTACTTTATTTTTCACGATATTACAATAATTTTCGTAAAATGTCCGAGAAATTTAATAGGGTATTTAATTTTTCAAGGTAGTAGTCTGGTAACTTAAGCCGATTTTCATGTCTTTTTTGGAGGGTGTTTTTTTGTAGGAAAATAAAAATGAATCGTTTTGGATATTTAGGATGTTTTTATTTACATATTAAAGATACAAAAAAAAAATTTTTTAAAAATGTAATGGTTTATTATTATTATTATTATTGATCGAAGTTGGCACCTCGAAGTTGGCAGCCCGGGTCCTAACTTTTTTTCTACCGAACCGATTGCTTTCAAATTTTAACAGGCTACTCTACACACTTATAGTTCTCGTCGGAACCACCGAGAAATTTTTTCACCCCTAACTTTTTATTTTACAACCCCTTCTTTGCTAAAGTCATTTTTATTTTCCTACAAAAAAAACGCCCTCCAAAAAAGACATGAAAATCGGCTTAAGTTACCAGAGCCTCTACCAACACTACCTTAAACACTTTTTCCAATGTCCGCGATAGCAGTTACGTTAGTCGAGGTTCATTATTCTCGGATTCGAGAAATTTATTTTAAGATTGATCAATTGGACGGTCGTTTGAGCTCATGGCCGTTGGTACGGTTCTCAGAGGATATAAGTGGGCTGTAAAAAATATTCTGTATTATTGGCATTGAGATCTCTGACGATCATATAAATCCCTCACGATTGTACGAAGCTCTGATTGTTCCTCTGATCTTTCATATTAATTAACTGTTTGTAGATGGATTTACGAAGAGCAAATTTTACATAATACAAGGTTAAAAGCGGTAGAAGAGGGTGTTAAAGATGTTAATTTCATTGAATTATCGCTATGAGGTTATCCTGATAACATGACACACATATAAAATTGCTTTTCGAGATGTGCAATAACAAAATTTTCCATTAAATCTTAATGTCGATTACGAATTGGATTTCTTTGATTCGAATAAAGGTATTCACTCATTCGATTAAATGTGTAAAAAAAAATTGACATTAAAATAACGATAGTTATGAGACGTACAAAAAGGGAGAAGGATGTAAAAACCTCGAGGACGGTTAATATGCAGGAATAATCCGAATAAAAAAGTAATAAAAAACCAAAATTAATAGTTACGTTACATATCTTACTACTATAATAAAGCTGAAGAGTTTGTACGTTTGTATGTTTGTTCGAACGCGCTAATCTCAGGGAATACTAATCCGATTTCGAAAATTCTTTTTGCCTTAGGTAGCCCGTTTACTCAGGAAGGCTTTACGCCATATAACTTTATGCTATGACCCTAATCTTATCTTACTACTATAATAAAGGTGGAGAGTTTGTATTTTTGTATGTTTGTATGTTTGTATGTTTGTTCGAACGCGCTAATCTCTGGAAATACTAATCCAATTTGGAAAATTCTTTTTGCATTAGATAGCCCGTTTATTCATGAAGGCTTTACGCCATATAACTTTATGCTATGACCCTAAAGAGCGGCGGCGGCGACGCGTTGAATCGGGAGACGGAAATTTAACGCGGATGAAACCGCGAGGCACAGCTCGTATCTCAATAAACGTGAAATATCGATTAAATAAACACTAAATTCAAACGTTTCTTAAAACGATAAAGTGGTCGTGAATTATATTTTCATCTTATACGTGATGAAAATCTTTGATTCTCGCACATGTACGTGACAAAGTCCATGAATTTCAACGTTCGTGACATGAAAAAAAAAAAACGAACAATTGCAACTTTTATTTTAATGCTCCCATACACGCGTAAATTTATTTTTACGCGATGTATACACGTTTGTAAGTGTAATGAATTATTTGTCATTACACGGTCTTGAGCCACTGCCACGTCCGTTGATCGTTACACGCAAATGATAAAAAGGAATTCTACGTTTATCAAGATCTTGTAATTTGTTTTTTTTTTTTTCAAATGTACATTTTCCTGTACATCTGTTATTCCGGACTGAATGGGTGGCGAATCGCGTTCTCTCGCCTGTCAATGAGATCGAACAATGTATTTGCGGCAACTCTCCATTATTATTATTCATGTATATAAATGCGGAAAGTTTCTGCGACAGTCCATCTCGATCTGCGTGTGTATCGCGAAAGAGAGTACGTTGAATATACACGTAGAGAAAAGAGTACTTGGGCTGTGCAATGAGAGTATTGCGTGCGTACTATAAAGAGACCAGACGAGGATAGACACCCATGCTCCCTTTCCCCTCCCTGCCGGACACACTCACGTTGATTAAACTAATTTATGGCTATGGTCGCCCGAGTCTCTCGTTTGTTCCATCTGTTTTTCCTTCATTGAAATTCAATGCCGCTCTCGGACTCACACACAACTATATCGCTGTATATATATCGGGTATTTCATACCACCCAACCATTCACGATTTTTCTTTATTGCAATAATAATTTTTTTTATACCGTTTACTTGAGGCGAGTAAATTCGAAGAAAATTTTGTAATGTTTTCATTAAAAACATTTCCAAACTATTGATTTTTCTCGCAATTCCGAGCAAGATTGATTTTTTTCTTCCAAATAAGTTGAATATTCTATCTCATAAATTGAAACATTATCGGAATGATGAGTTTTCATTTTTCATCGTTTGGCTTTGATTTAGAACGATTTTAACAACTCTCTGGAGTATATTCAGAAAATGTTCTTCGATTTAGCCCGAAAAGTCTCAATGGGTAAAGGCGACTTTGGACATCGTCGAAAAATTATAGAAAGGGAAAGTATACAAAAGTGTAGGCGAAAGTTTGTGGTGCGAAATTGAAAAATATTTGGAAAAATAAAAAATACTTCATAGTTCAATGAATCAAGTGGTATTTTTAAATCAAAACGGTTACGAAGAGAACGAGGAGAGAACATTTCCGAACTATGATTTTTCTCGCAATTTCGAGAAAGACTGATTTTTTTTTTTCAAGTATATAAATTTGTGAATATCATATTTTACAAATTTAAACTTTCATTGACATCGTTTGGCTTTGATTTGGAGCGATTTTGAAAACGCCCCGGATTAAACTCAGAACATGTTCTTCGATTTATTCCGAAAAGTTTCAATGGATAAGGACGACTTCGAAAATCGTTGAAAAATTATGGAAAGGGACATGTATATGAAAATCCAAGCGAAAGTTTGCGGTGCGAAATTGAAAAATATTTTTTTAAATAAAAAATTCTTCATAGTTGAACGAATCACGGGGTATTTTTTAATTAAAACGTTTACGACCAGAACGAGGATAGCGTGCGAGTTTTAACTTTGTCCTAAAGTAAGATTACAGCGATTTTAGTGCATTGCTTGATTTTCGGCCAAGGTACAAGAAAAAGTTGGAATTTTTTTATTACTACTTTTTAGGGTCACACGTCGATGTTTTTTTATTGCATTGATAAAGCTCCGAATACAAAAATAAAATTATCTCAGAGAATTCAAAAGTTATTACTCTTACCACAAGCCTCAAGAATAGACAAAGATAGGTAAAATGTCGAGACATTCGTTTATAGATAGAGGTAAGATATGAGTAATTCAAGTAGTAATTCTCCTCTTTATCACAAAATCATAACTCCGACATACGAACAATTGAAGGATGTAAAAAAATTATGAATGAAATAAAATTTCAGGGTTTAGAGGATAAACGAGTTAGTACGAAATGGCCTGTATACACTGTTTATCAATCTATATAATAATAACAATAATAATAAATAATATATGTGCATATATCTAAGCATCTATAGGTACTACTCGGTACTCTCTGTCCAGCGGGTACAGCATACACGTGCATATATATATCACGTTATCGCGAGTAAATACAAGCACGAGAAAGGGGCTGTTCTCTTGCCAAGTCTCTCTCTGGACGACGATAACTGCTCGACAGAATCAGCGAGGAAGAGAGAGAAAGAGAGAAAAAGATACTTTTTAAATGTCAGTTGGTACTCATGTACTATAAATGCATACAAGTGGCTTCCATCGTTCCCGCTTAAATCCTCAATTTTTTGGTCGCAAAATATTTAAAAACAAAAAAAAACTCCACACTGGACTGGCACAGAGTTGCATGGCTCCTCGATTCGCATGAGGCTTACGAGAATCGTAAAACATGAAGAACGAGAGCACGAGCTCTTGCCCCGATGCTTTTACGCATACATTATTTATAAATCATCACACATATATATATATATATATATATAAATATATATTTACATGTATATGTTTTTTCTCTGCGTGATCTTTCATTTCGCACGTATGAAAGATTACTCCGCTGTACCGAGAAAAATTAATTAAGCTCATTACAATAAATCTCCTTTCCGAGAAAACTTGCGTGAATTAAAGAAACTGGCATTTATTTACGGGACTAAACTTTGTCGGTTTTGAAGATTGTAAAATTTATAGAATTGCCAAATGGATTTATTTGACAGTTAATAGTATTTTCTATTCTTTAGGAGTACACAGTTTGATGACAAAATAATTATGATAGTCAACGAACATAAAATACATGACGTACGAATAATTAATAAATTAACCCTTAAAGCCCATACAGGAAGAAATTCGTACGTCTCCAAAAGTAATTGGCCGCTTAAATTTGCACAAGTAAGCCTTTCTAAAAATGATTTTTTTTTTCATACGATATTTTATTTTACGTAAATACTTATCAATTTTTGAGTGATGCTCAAACAAAAAACTACTTCTTATCGTTTGAATTTCGTTAAATTTGCCACAAAGTGATTGTACACGTAAAAATGTCGAAATCCCAATTTTCACCTGTACGGCGTTTGAGGATGTGAATTTTTAAGGGTTAATAATTTCAAGCATTCATTTCTTTTACAACGAATATTTATATCGTGTCGGATATAATTATCTATAATTATAGTTTCAAAGGGAAATCTATCTTGAAATGATTTCGAAACTCTTTTTATTGTGTGTGTGTGTGTGTGTGTGTGTGACCAACACAAAATTGAGTATCGCGCAACGCGCTGTGCGTGTATCGAATAGATTGAAAGATTTAAGTATCTAGGAGGGCGGGCGGCAAACTCTTTCATGTTGACCTTAAGAGCTATCGCGAAGAGAGAGGACGCGTTAGTATATTCAAAACGGTAGCCGTGAGAGATCCTATCCCGGTGGTAAAGTACGTTTTTATCGAGACTTTCGATCGGGCCCCCACACACAGAAAGAGACCGAAATCAACGGGGACTTCGCCCGTTTACCGTCGAGATTCTTGCGTGCGAGGACGAGACGAATTGCCGCGCGAAGAGTCATGGACCGGAACTCTCGATCTCTCTCGATTTCCCTCGTAAAACACCGTAATCTCTCCCGCTCGCTCTTCGTCCATTTACGCATTAATATCGCAGCAAAATTGCGAATCCTCCACGAGGGAAGGGACTGAGAGGGAGGAACAGAAATAAACACAAATTACTCATCAGCGAAGCGGGAGCAAATGATTTATACGGATGTATTTATATATACTCGGAGATTCGCTCAATCTCTCTTTGCCTACCGGCATTATTAAAGAAATACTTCGGTGAGTACAGTCGTTGCAATAAAGTACCGCATATTAAAAACAATATTCTATTGGTATACGGATTTTTCGATGAAAAATTGTCGTGCAAGGAAAGATCAGCCTAGATTACTAAGCGCTTCGTACCAGTTGGAGTGCTAAATTCTTTAAATCTTTTACAAATTTTCATGAATAAATTGACTGTGGTCAATTGTCATTTACAGTTTCCATTCTTAACGAACAAAAATATTGATGCACAATGGATTTTCAATTAATTTTGAATTAATGACGATGAAACAATGCTAATCATCAGAACTTTTGGTGCAAGCTACGATTCAACATCTTAAAGGGGGAAATAGGGTTAAACGGTATGTTCCCAAAATTTTAAGTGAAAATTCCGACTCGTTCTATTGTTATAAGCCATTAAGGGAGGAAATAGGGTTAGGACAGCGTTTTCTCAATGATTTTCATGAATTTTTTTATCGTATAAAAAATGAATATAATTTATTGAAACTTTGAGAATATTTTATACATATATTTAAGTATATACTATAAAATGTTAGCGACCCCATATTGCTTGTTTTTCTTGGTACTATTTTTTCAAACGCGTTTTTTTGAAAACGACTTTTTTTGAACTTGCGTACACGCTAGTTTGAAAAGTTTTCAACCAATCATTTTGAAAATTGGCAGTTACTTTCTTCATAGTATTGCGCTCTATATGAACCTAAAATCGGAATATTATCATTCTGTAAAATAATTTTTTTTTTGCAAATAAAGTTGTAAAAAATGGCAAAAAATCATGCTTTTTTGTTTTGACCCCTGTAAAAAATTCAATTTTCTATTTTTTTGATAGCACTTAGGTTCATATAGAAGAGAGACATATAATAAAAGTAAATTCCAACCTCGTTTGATTTCAGATGAAAATTGCAGCTTCCAGAATGTACGCAAAATGCTGAGTCTGATTGTGACCTGCAATATGGGGTCGCTAATATTTTATAGTATATACTTAAATATATGTATAAAATATTCTCAAAGTTTCAATAAATTATATTCATTTTTTATACTATAAAAAAATTCATGAAAATCATTGAGAAAACGCTGTCCTAACCCTATTTCCCCCCTTAAGCAACAGAACGCAAGTAGTAAGGGCCGAAAAAAATCAGCCAAATGAATATTCACATTCTAGTGGAACACATAACGTCATTCTGTATTCGATCGAGACCGCGGACGAAAGAATACAACCCATTCTACCCTAATCAATCCACAACGCATACTTTGACTTTTTTTTCAGTACTCATGTGATATTAGCGGCAAACAAAATGCTCGTACCGACAAGTTCGATATTGATGATTGTCCGTGAACTCAGCGTCAAACATTTATGAAAATATTAAATATTTACAGATTACAGAAATTTGTTTATCCCCCCCCCCCAAGAAAAAAGACACGTCGACATATCTCGAAATGCGGTTTATTTGTGAAGCCGGCTAGTTCGTCATTGCGATTGGCTGTCGTTGTCGTGCTTGAAGTTCGTTGTTGTGCATACTTCAGATCGCACGATCATGGACAACGAACTTAACTTAAAAAGCAGCGTTCGCGTCGCGCACACCGATTCTAGTATAATGTAAAATTCAAAACGTTAAAGTTGCTCATAGTCTTGCCGGCTAATTAACATACGCCAATTAAAGAATGAACTGTGCATTTCATAAACGACTATTGTACGAAATGAGTTATTGTCAAAAACAAAATTTCCTGAACTTTTAAAAGTGATGTTCAAAGAGCGATCCACTTTCCCTTTAGAAAACTCGTGCAAACGATATTTCATGAACTTCTCGTTAACTCGATTGGGCTGACTGTACCTGCGAACGAAGTTTCTCAATAATGCCTATAAACATTACATCCATTGCCCGAAGTCACAAAGAATCATATCTCATTATACAAAATGTAAAACAATGTCTGAAAAGCCTATTTCACTTGGCCAACAGTTGGATACGCAAAGCTCTCCATCATCCCTCACGAGAGCGCGAGAGCTTCTGCGCTTGTGTATATGTATTCTCCTGGAAGCGTTATCCATCACTCCCACTTCCGTTTGCCATTGGCGACGGGAGAATATTTTATCACGCACGTTGCCCCGAAGAGTGCCGGCGTTATTTCTCGTTTCGTAATTTCGCTGCTAAATTAATTTCTACCTTACGGTGAAAACGAGAGATAATAAAGTATATATGTCGCATGTATATATGTATGTATACATGCGAAAGATCGAGGGAGGAGAGATACGCGGAGGAGAGGCGGAGAGGAAATGAACGAGAAACGCGATAAAACAACTAAAAACAAACGAAAAAATGTTTCAAATTGAAAAATTTGCGTATTGATTCCTCGCACACATAAATTCATGAGGAAATTTCTCTTGCAAATGTGTATTTTCCGTGTCTCGAAAGACATAGCCATTGGAAATTGAAAAACAATAATAACAATAATTTTCTGAAAAACAAAGCTTTCTCTACGTGGAAGTAAAATTATAAGAAGAAAAAAAATGGACATTGGTCAAAGGGTCAGCGATCATTGACCATCGGTGTTTGACAATCCGCAAGGGGGATGGTGATGATGACGGGTACCAAAGAGAAATGGGAGAGAAGGGGCCTTAAATCGTCGCCGGAAACGGCCGAGCGAGGACGCGAGAGAGGCTCTCCTGATGGAGCTCACCGGGGCCTCTCGTCGTGATCGCGCGCGCACCCGCGCGGAGGCTGTCGGAGGCGAGCGATCTCGTGGGAAAAAGGAGCAGGTGTGACTCGACCGAGAGAGACTTGGTTGAGCCTCGGACGTGGCCTTACGGGTAAAGACGTGTGCGAGGGGGGCACGACTGAGATAGGCTCTATATATATATATATACGTATATAGAATGAAGAAATAAGAAGAAGCGAACGCGAATGAAAAGAGAAAGAGAGAGAAAAGAAGAGAACTTAAGGGGTCTGACGTGTTGCACGCACACGCGTACACGCGCAAGAAGCGTGTGGAACACGTGGTCACGCCGCAGTGGGCGTGCTCGAGCGAGAAAGAGGGATAACAAAACAACGAAAAAAAAAGAAGAAAAAAAAAAAGAAAAGGAACGAAGAAACGTGAGAGATAGAGAGAGACAAAAAAAAAGGACGAAGTACGAGAGAGGGCGCTCTCTATACTGTATATATGGTGTATACTCTGGCCCTGTATACGAGAAGGGCCTTTTATAGAGGGGCTCTTCAACGAGGAAAAGGAGATAGGATAAAGTAAGAGAGATGGAGGAATCTTTACAGCCGAGGGAGAACTGATATAATGGGCATGCTTAGACGTAGAGCATCGAAAGGGGGCGATATAGAATGAGAGAGAAGTGAAGCTACATCGTTATGTATATAATATATATATATATAGATATGGATAAGGGAATAGAAGGTTGGACGTTAGCCCGTTGGGCTTCTTATACGTTATTATCGGCTACCCACACCATACACACATATGTATGTAACCCCGAAGCGGATTAATCAACGATTTGTCCCGCTTGATTTAGGAACTCGACCCCGGCCAAACTCTCCGTTGCTTTTACACCATACCCACCGTAATCTCTCGATCTTTTATCTCCATCCCGTTCGTCATTAACAACAAAAATTTACAGTATAAACGTTTTTTTTTCCCTACTTCCATGTCGCGCGATTGTTGAAGAAATCTTAGTCGATACAATACGTTATTTTAGATTTGAAAAATAAAAAATCTTTGTGAAATCGACGTCATTTGGTCATTTGGTAATTGGCCATTCGTTTAAATGGACAATTTTCCAACGGCCACTGGCCATTTTAAATCTTGACATTAAACAACAATAATTTCGATATTTACCAGCAACGATATAATCTCATACTACTATAATAAAGCTGGAGGGTTTGTTCGTATGTTTGTATGTTTTTCCGAACGTCCTAATCTCAAGAAATACTAATCCGATTTGGGAAATTCTTTTTGCATTAGATAGCCCGTTTATTCAGGACGCTATATAACTTTATGATATGACCCTAACGAGCGGCGGCAGCGGCGCGTTAAATCGGGGGACGGAAATTTAACGCTGGTAAAACCGCGCGGGGCACAGCTCATGTTTTATATACGCGTGATCTTTTCAACGGGTAAAAAAGTATCGCGATTTTTGAATTTCCGCGGGCTACGTATATTCGATTTTCGATTTTTTTGTGGCGTTAGGTTGGTACTCATGTCCCTCGCTTATGCTGAAAAAATCGGCCATTTTGAATGTTTGGTTAATTGTTGACAGCTGTTTTGGTTAGACGTGTTTTGGCTTGTCTTCGATTTTTGCCTATTCCGAAAAAATGGATCAAAGAATCTGTATCAAATTTTGTGTGAAAAACAAAATGAAGTGCGCGGGCGCATTCCCAATGTACTGTGCAATGGACTGTGGCATATTGTGAAGCTACCTTGGACCAAAGCAACGTTTATCGGTGGTACAAAATGTTCTCAGAGGGCCGAGAAGATGCGACCAACGAAATGCGTTCCGGACGCCCGAGCACATCAACAACAGACGAAAAAATTGATGAAGCGAAGAAAATAATATTGGCCAATCGTCGAATCACTGTTAGAGAAGTTGCTGAGGAACTAAACATATCGATTGGCTCGTGCTATTCGATTTTTACCAGCGATTTGGGCATGAGACGGGTCGCCGCGAAATTCGTGCCAAAATTGCTCAATTTCGTACAAAAACAGTGTCGCGTTAACATTGCTAAGGGGCTGTTGGACTCGGTCCGCGACGATCCAAATTTGCTTCAGAGAGTCATAACTGGTGACGAATCATGGATTTACGGTTATAACGCGGAAACCAAAGCTCAATCATCGCAATGGAAGCTGCTTTTTTGGAATAGGCAAAAATCGAAGACAAGCCAAAACACGTCTAACCAAAACAGCCGTCAACAATTAACTGAACATTCAAAATGGCCGATTTTTTCAGCATAAGTGAGGGACACGAGTACCAACCTAACGCCACAAAAAAATCGAAAATCGAATATACGTACCTCGCGGAAATTCACAATTCACGATACTTTTTGAACAGACCTCGTACACGCGATGTGTTATTGGATTTGTTAGATCGAAGAGCTATATAAAATTGGCAAATTTCTGCCGCGTTGCCTCTCCCGCAGCTACATCACCGTTGTAATACGACGAAAAAGCCGATTTGTTGTTTTTTTCGTTTACCTCCTCATCCCCCGTTCGGGTTGAAGATTTTTTATTTCGCGAATTAACGTAAAATACGCTGTGAAATATGAGGAGAAAAAAAAAAGAAACTCCGCATCACCGTGCAAACTTCACACAACGGTAGGTCCCTAATCTTCGCTTCCGTTTCTCTCTTTCATCCTCTTTCTTGAAGTTCGTCTCGTCCCGGGAAAAATAAAAATAAAAATTAAACGCACGATCGGCGGTCATCGATTCGTTTGGCAATACCACAATAGCTTGGCCATTTGTGTATAACGACTTAATAGCATGTTTTCCCCTGCGATCGCTATTTATAGAGCGAGAGAAGCTGCGCAACAGGTTACCGCCTACGTTTCACAAACGTTATATAGCATATAGAGTATATAACAGGCCCCGTGTGAGATCGAGAGGGAAGCGAGGGGCGATTGGGGTGGGATTGGTGCGGGCGCGAATAAGCACACGCTTAATCGAGCAAGGGCGTTTATATACGAGATCGCTCCGGTGATTACGCCAGAGGGGAAGTTTCATTTTTACCCAATATGAATTATACCCTGCTCACTGGCATTCGTGAAACAGCTAACAGCTCTTACCTATAATACCAGTTAATAAATATATATATATATATATATACATGAATATGATCTCTTTCATCCATATATCGTGAGCATTTTGAATTGCGAGAGTATACGCGATAATAGTCCGTGTGTGTATTTCCGTTTGTATGCACGAGTCTCCGTTGCCCAACCAAAGTATAAACACCCATTTTTCCTCCTTTTTTTTTCCTCGCGTGTTACATTACACCAACGAAAAGATAATTTCTTTCCGAGGAAGTGAGCAATTCCGTAGACATGTCGAATTAAAGAAGAAAAAAACAAACAAAAAAACACAAAAAATTATACATCTCTCGCCAATTCTTTCGTGAATTTTACGCGAGAGTAAATATCACCTTCCAAGCCGTTTCTTCATGCGGGAACGGCGTATCGAGTGTATGAAATTATCAATTAACCCTTTTGCCCCCCCGCTTACCGACGGACGTTTCGAGATTTTTGCCTCGTTGAACGAGGATGAAGTTGAAAAGCTTTTTTTTTAGTATTTTAAGATTGAATTTAAGGAGCATGTTGTCTCGTGGCATCGATGCCAATTGAATATTCGCGCGGTGAGTTAAAACGACGAAACAACAAAAGTATGGAAAATTGTTTAAATAATTTGATTCATTGATGACCACAAGCTCACACGTGTCAGTGTTACGATGCACAATATTTTTAACCTAACAAATGTATTCTGAAGCAATTTTCATTAATGCGCAAATGTTGAATTTAAATAAACAATTATCTTAACTTAAAGAAATATGTTTTTCTTTCTTTCTTGTCGTACGCGCACTGTAATACTGCGTCGCTAATTCGTCGAAAAATCCGCATTCCGAACGTGAAATTATACGAAACTCCGTGTATAGCTATCGTTGCAACATCTTTGCACGTCAACATTTTCTCTTCTATAACGACAACCCCACGGGAATATTCTTGTTCAGCCCCGAGAGTCGTTTCGTTCTCGTATCGTCACACCTCGCCGAGATCTGGCAAATTTACGCTCATTGGATAATCCTTCCGTCGACGATAATAAAACTGACGATTTATTCGGAAGCTACACGTGTCGTGTGTATATAGGACCGTTTTGTCGGAGGGTTAAACGAGGGGTGGGCTGAGTATGGCCAAGTTTACATGAACGTTAACTCACTCACTCTCTCTCTCTCTCTCTTTCTCTCGTGGTAAACTTAATTATGCACACTGGGGAATAAACTCTAGAGATGAATCGTACGAGATACGAATACGTAGATTCGTACGAACGTATTACGTACGGAAGCTTTGCCGTCGGATCGTGTAAAGAAGAACGAGAAGTGAAGTAAGCACGCAGCGATGCAGAAATTCCTTATGCTAATCGCGACAATTTTTTCTCTCTTTCTCTCTCTCTCTCTCCTTTATAAATAGACAGCTCTTGCTTTATATTTAACGTATATAGGAAATTCGACGGAAAGTAAAAAGATTATTCACCTCGTTTTTTCGAAGGCGTTGCAGGTAGATAATACAATTTTGTACTACGTACTTGCAACGCCTTCGAAAAAAAATGGGATGAAAAATCTTTTCGCTTCACGTCCAATTCCCTGTATACGTAAAATATAAAGCAAGAGCTGTCTATGTATAAAGCCGAGTGAGAGGGAGAGAGAGAGAGAAAATTGTCGCGATTAACATAAGGAATTTCTGCAACGCTTTCGAAGAAAATGGGGTGAAAAATCTTTTCACTTTACGTTCAATTATCCCTATATAGTGAAAAGATTTTTTAACACATTTTTCGAAGGCGTTGCAAGTATATACTGAAAAATCGTACAAGTATAAACAACAAAATTGTAGAATATATTTGGCACGCCTTCGAAAAAATGGGGCAAAAAATATTTTCACTTAAGGGTTGAAATAGGGTTAGACGGTTCTGAAATCGATTTTTTTTTAATTTCATACATTGCTAGTAAAACGATTGAAAAATATGTTCCCAAAATTTAAAATGAAAATTCCGACTCGTTCCATTGTTATAAGCTATTAAGGGGGGAAATAGGATTAGGACAGCGTTTTCTCAATAATTTTCATGAATTTTTGTATAGTATAAAAATGAATAGAATTTATTGAAACTTTGAGAATATTTTATACATATATTTCAGTACTAGGGGGGCTCTGCCCCCCTACGCGCGCCAACCCCCCCTCGGGCCATTCCATTCGGCGTACCCTCCCCCCCCCCGGGCTATTCCTCCTATTGTTGTTATTATTATTATTATTATTATTATTATTATTATAGGTGGGTCAGCTTCACCAAAAGGCAAGGTCTTTCCCGTTTGGTGAAGCTGACCGTTTTTCCCCTTGTGGTAAAGGTCAGCTTCACCAAACGGGGCAACCCGGGGCAAGGTCTTTCCCGTTTGGAGAAGCTGACCTCCTCAACTCTTGTACACGGCGGCGGCGGCGATATATTTATATAATATAGAGAGATATACTATAAACATTTTATACATATATTTAAGTATATACTATAAAATATTAGCGACCCTATATTGCTTGATTTTCTTGGTACTATTTTTTCAAACGCGTTTTTCTGAAAACGACTTATTTTGAACGTACACGCTAGTTTGAAAAGTTTTCAACCAATCGTTTTGAAAATTGGCAGTTACTGTCTTCATAGTATTGCGCTTTGTATGAACCTAAAATCGGAATATTATCATTATTTAAAATAATTTTTTTTTTGCAAGAAAAGTTGTAAAAAATGGCAAAAAATCATGCTTTTTTGTTTTGACCCCTGTAAAAAATTAAATTTTCTATTTTTTTGATAGCATTTAGGTTCATATAGAAGAGAGACATATAATAAAAGTAAATTCCAACCTCGTTTGATTTCAGATGAAAATTGCGGCTTCCAGAATGTACGCAAAATGCTGAGTCCGATTGTGACCTGCAATATGGGGTCGCTAATATCTTCGGTGTTTTTCAAGGAAATTCTTCAAAAATTTTATAGTATATACTTAAATATATTTATAAAATATTCTCAAAGTTTCAATAAATAATATACATTTTTTATACTATAAAAAAATTCATGAAAATCATTGAGAAAACGCTGTCCTAACCCTATTTCCCCCCTTAACGTCAAATCTCTGATAGAAAGTCACTAATGTCTGTAGTCACGTTTTTTCAAGGGTTGCTTCATTCGAAAACATTTAGAGACAGATTCTCAATCAGCTAGTGAACGAACGAAATGATATAATTTAATTTAACGTATGCTAGCCAACATTGAAAAAACCCAAATATGTGTAATATGGAACTTAACTCGCGACGCAGTGTTGTAAAAATGAAATATACAAAAAGACATTGGAAATCTTGTTTCAAAGCCTGTTTTTCTTGCTTCACTTTTATTTTTCAAAAGGCCTCCGAATCCATGAAATTAGTGAATTGAGCAACATCCAATGACTCCCTCGGCGAAAAAATTGGCCCACTTTACGTGAAATATCCTCGATATATTTATATATGCAATATCCTGGCGAAAAGGTACGGCTGTATATATATGTTATAGCTATAATTCCCGCATTGAGAGCAGAGAGTGGAACCCCGTTTACACACCTGTGATGAGGACGATATTCCTTGCTCCACTTGCGCGAGAGTCTCGCGCCCTGAAGCAGTAACCGGCGAACACAGAGAAAGAGAGAGAGAAACGAGTCGAGTAATCAAGGGTCCAATTATGGGAGGGCTTCTTGTTTTTTTTTTTTTGCATTTTCACTCATACGGCAGAGACCACGTGCATACATTGCACAGGGTATACAGTCCCGAACGTTGTTTTATTTTTATTTTTTTTTTTTTTACGGGGCGAATATAGCGCACATTTACAGATATACGCGCGTGAGGCACCAGCAAAAGAGTGGATCACGTGTACAAGGTAGAGAAAAGAAAGAGAAAAAACAGTACAAATTTTGGATGTCCGGATGCGAACGGAATTCTCGCATGGAACCGCGAGCGCGAGCGGTTTCAGTGGAGGGTGTCCCGTTATCCGCCAGGACCTCGTTATACGCCGATAGTCCCGATTGTGTATCCGAGTGAGCTCTCTCTCTCTCTCTCTCTCTCTCTCTCTCTCTATCCTCTGAGCACACAGTTGTCGAAACGGCCAGGGAAGAAGGGGGAGCGCGAACGAGAGAGCATATCCAAGTGCAATTTAGTTTCGTACTTTCGATAAACGTCGAAATGAACTGTGCGGTTTTCATAAGGGCACAAAGAGCGTTGCGTGTTATCCAACCATTTGAACAAAAAGATCCGCTGTGCAATATACTCGTAATTTGAATATATATATATTTTTTTCCTCTGTGTGGTTCTCGAAGGTTGTTCGTCAGAGAATTCGTAGATATTTGTGTGTTAAAGGGCTTTCTCATGTTTAATATAATTGGCGTAAAATCACGGGCCAAAATACAGAAATTGTTTTGTTCACTTATCGAGAATTTCTCGTTGGCCGATTTCACGTTCGTTACAATCACTTCATTAATTATATTCGAATTCTTTGAAACAATATTTACATAAAAAAACATTCAATGTAGTATCAAAGATGGTGAGCGGTCGTTACTTCAAGAAAAGCTTTTGTTAATTTTGTTTCTCTACAATTTTTTCATCATTAAGTTTGGCCACTGTAGAATTTTCAAAAAATCGATGTTTTTTTTGCTTAAACGATGCTTTATCATCATAAAAATAAGTTAAGTTAAGGCAGTAGTTAGTATTTTTTTTTTTCATGGACTTTGAGCGTATAACGTAAGCCTACCTCTGACACGTTCATAGAGCACTCGAGCGCGCGGCGTGATAACTTCGACAATTTTTATCCGATTAACTTCAAATTTTCTAATTACATATCTAATTGTATTTCGCCGAGAAGTACCTACGGAATTTGTGATTAATTGAAAACCTTCCATTTTATGAGCAATTTTGTACGAAATTTTTCGTTGAAAATTTACCTTTGAAGTTCAAATGCCTACGATATTCGAGTAAAAGAATATTTTTCAAATTCCGTACGTACTTCTCTAAGTATTTTGGTGTAGATTAACGAGAATTTTTTTCTTTCGTTCTAGCTCAAAAATCGTGGATGCCAAATGTGACGCCCGAAAAAAAAGATACCAAAAGCAAATAGCAGTAGTCGGCCATTTTGTGTAACAAAAAAAAAAAATTTTTTTTAATTAGTTTGATATTTATACTAAATAGATGTGTAATTAGTTTTATAAATAAATCGCTTTTTCATAGAGAAAAAAAATTGTTAAATGCGCACATGATTTTATACCCGCTACCATGGCCATACCCCCTTGGTCCTTTATACGAGTGACCTGCTATATTTATGGTCACATATGTTCATTATATATGCGTGAAGACCGAGAAATCAAAATTTGTAAAAAATCGCACCGGAATACATTGAGGGATACGCGCGCGTTAAAATCTATTTCTCAAAAGTCCTTAAGGGGGGAAATAGGGTTGGACGGTTCAAAAAATCGATTTTTTTTAAATTTAATAAATTGTTAGTAAAACTATTGAAAAATATGTTCCCAAAATTAAAAATTAAAATTCCGACTCGTTCTATTGTTATAAGCCATTAAAGTGAGTAGCTCTCCTTCAGGCCCCGAGCGCGCCACGTGTTTCAAACGCGTTTTTCTGAAAACGACTTTTTTTGAACTTGCGTACACGCTAGTTTAAAAAATTTTCAACCAATCGTTTTGAAAATTGGCAGTTACTTTCTTCATAGTATTGCGCTCTATATGAACCTCAAATCGGAATATTATCATTATTTAAAATAATTTTCTTTTTGCAAATAAAGTTGTAAAAAATGGCAAAAAATCATGCTTTTTTGTTTTGACCCCTGTAAAAAATTTAATTTTCAATTTTTTTGATAGCATTTAGGTTCATATAGAAGAGAGACATATAATAAAAGTAAATTCCAACCTCGTTTGATTTCAGATGAAAATTGCGGCTTCCAGAATGTACGCAAAATGCTGATTTTTTTATATTTTATAGTATATCCTTAAATTTTATAGTATATACTTAAATATATGTATAAAATATTCTCAAAGTTTCAATAAATTATATTCATTTTTTATACTATAAAAAAATTCATGAAAATCATTGACAAAACGCTGTCCTAACCCTATTTCCCCCCTTAACACTAAACGTACCAAGCGACGGTCATATGACCCCTGTCAAAATTTACTTTAAATTCGTACATTCATTGTTATTTCTTTCGTTCATCTGTCTTTGCGTAAATTTGTTTGATTATTTTATTAGAAATCAGATGTTACGTTACGAATTATTTCCTTTAATTATGACAAATTTCTTTCTAAAAATCAACGTTTATTTCACAAGGGATCAAATGACCACTTATGTGCCGGTACGTTCAGTGTTAATCCTTTTTTTTGACACAATATGAATTAGCATCGAGGTACAAGGGTTCAGGATTCGTCATGACGATTCGTCAGCGAGCCAGTAAATTCCGAATCGCCCGCGCGCAATGTTTATGCGGCATTACGTATACTGCTCGAAAGTGCCGCTCCTTATTGTGCAACATAAAACGATGCACCGTCGCGTCATTCCGCTATAAGCGTCACACAGGTATGTGTGTGTATGTCCGGGAATGAAAGACGCGCGGTACATTAAACGGCGTATTGAAACTCATCGATGTCGATCGCCTCGCAAACAAATAATCGCGAGTCGTTGTACAAAGAGACGTGAGTTAGGACCTTTTGTTTGTTAAGCGATTGATGCTGTCGAGTGAACGGAGAGTATATAGTCGTGAGGATTAAAAGGGAAAAGCTCGTTCTACCGGTCTTGGGGTGGATCGACGACGACGACGACAACGACAACGACCCGACAGCGCGAGTTGTATAAGAGAGGATCGGGAGATGACGAGTCCGCGAGATCGGTTTGACGTATTCCACCGGTGCGTATACGAACGAGTCATCGGCCCTAAACTGTCTTTCCTTGGTAGACCCGAGATACGCGTGTCATTGACGGCGCGAGGAAGGGAGGAACGGGGAAAAGGAGAGAATTCCTTTAACGAGAAATGACACGGCTTGAAAGAGCTTAAAAACGTTATAGCGATTGGTTGTTCGAATATCGACGATAGAGAAACAAATAATTGACAGATCTCTCTGTCTCTTTCTGTCAAAAGGAGTTTACTGCCGAGACTGACAATTCTTGTGCGATTGGCTAATAATTGGAATCCTCGATATATCGACTTTTCGAATGACGACGTGACAAAGTCTCACTTTGGACTCACGTCGGACAACCGTCTCACTGTCTCGTTCTCCATTTATTTTTGTTTCTATCCTCGCGTTTAAATCCTTCGTTTTATCTTTCATCCCCCTCACGCTTTCCCTCTGTCGCCCATATAGAAATTCTCATGAATTACGCGCGATTCTCGTTCGCTGGGCGCGAGCGAAACGCCTCTCTCGCGTCGTTCATTTGGCGATATTCGAACCCGGTGTCGAAACACGCTCGTCAAAAAGTCCACGGTCCTGGCCACGATACGTGAACGGATTTTGTAATAGATTTGACCGCCGTGAAACGGACCGAATTCGAGAAACTCCTTCGTGCGAGGCCAACGCTCTTTATTGTTCCACGTTATTCACCGATATTTCGACAAATGAATTTATAATATCGTGTTATTTATTTTATTTTTTTGTTTTTTTTTTTTTCGTGTAGATATTTTTCTTCATTCGCCAGCTCTCCGTCACGCGCGATTGTTTGTTTAATTCGACGAATTCACGACCAGAGAGACGGAGAAACGGGAGAGCAAGAGCGTGGGTCGAGGATAAATATTGGTCGATCGAAAAATAATATCGAAACGTTAGTCCGCGTGAAAAAATGGATTCTTTTTTCTTTCGATTTAACGTAAAGTTTAACCTTCTACGTGATTTACCGGGAGAGGCGCCCTTTTTTTTATTCTTCTTCAAACCCGTCGTGGACCGACGGAAAAAATACGGTTTAGTTCACTACGATATTTTTTATTTTCACGCCTATTAACGAAAAAAAAAAAATATATATATATATATATATATATATATATATATATATATATATATAAATATTAGTAACTCAAAGGGTTACCGGAAAATTTGTCGAAATTCATAATCTGACATTTCGTCATTTTCGAGACGATGAAAAATCTTAAAGTCTCATTAGACAGAAAATTCGTTGCCAATTCAAAAAGTCTCACGTTTGTTTCGTTAAATATTTCACAAAATAATATCAAGAAACAAACAGATTGAAAAAAAACCGTCGATTTATTGCGATAATCGAGAAATTTTCAATCTCCGAAACTTCCTGTGAACCTCGTTTTTTATAAACATATCGAAAAGAAAATCTGCATTTTCATTTTCATCGCTATATTATCAACGAAACGAATAAAGCGTGAAGACAAGAATCGACCGAAATTTCGTCGAAACTTCATGAGAATGTTTGTGCGCAAGATTTTGCGATAATATAAATTCGATAAAATTCGTGACTGAAAAAAAATGTGTGAGGGAATGGTAGAAGTGGGAGGATAAGAATGACGAGAAATAAATAAAAAGAAAAATATCGTTGTTCATCAGCGAGAATAATTCCGTGATGTTATCGTAACTGACCGGGTTTTTTTTTTCGTGGTGAGTCGCGGCAATTGAATATATATGCAAAGTAGCTGAGAGCGCGTGAGATGCAATGTCAGGTCCACGCGGATGCTGTGGTTCGCAAAAAGTGTTTCCGAGAGGGCGCGAGAGATAGAGAGCGGGTCGTGGAAGTATGAGGAGAACGAGGAGAAGAAAAAAAAGAGAAAAGTAGATATACATATAAACGAGTATCAACGGATGTAAGAGCGGTGTAGTCCGGGTGTGTTTTGCGCGGGCGCGAGCGCGCGCTCGCATATGTGTGGGCATCGAGGCACACGGCTCGTTTTCGATCGGATCTGTAAACACGTTCATCACTCTCGCGGGGCGCGCGGGTATGTGCCCCTTGTAAGTGCTCCGGAGAATCAGCAGCAACAGCAGCGGGTAACGGGCAGCACCACCAGAAGCAAAAGCAAAACAGCAGCAACGTTAATCTACGTGTATGTGTGTGTATATATATATATATATATAAGTAACCTCCGAGTGCCTCGATCGGTACAACGAAACGTCCGGGATAAAACCGTTACATATAGGCAGCTCCAATTTTCTTCTCCGGTAACGCGCGAACTGGCTACACGGATACGTCGATCGCGAGGAGCAGCTCGTAATTTACCGTACACAAACATACATATATTTATACATCAAGAGACGCGAACGTTTCGACGATATAAATACGAGAGACTCGTAACACAGGTTCGTGAAAATGAAAATAAAAATAAAAGGATAAAGCTGCTCGAAGGGTGTGAGAACAATTTAAGATCGCGAAGCGATGCTATTGTACGCGGAGCCGAGAGAGACCGAGATTAAACGTTTTTTTTGACATCAAACGTCGTTTTGAAACTAAAATTTGTCGCCTAATATTTAAGAAAGAAAAAAACCGTCTTCTTTATATTATTAGCTGTGTAGTTAGGTACGCGTCTGGAAATCCTGTACACAAATTGGACGTGTTTAATTGAGAAAAAGTATGATCGAACATCAGAGGCTGTTCAGGGAAATTCCATGAGAGGCAATATAATTGAAAGTGTCAAAGTGGTACAGGCAATTTATCAATATCTTTCTGTAAATAATTCCCTCCAAATACTCAACCCCCGTCCTCCGAGCATCACCCTTTTGCCGATAATCTTTTAAGGGGGGAAATAGGGTTAGACGATTCAAAAAATCGATTTTTTTTTATTTCATAAATTGTTAGTAAAACTATTGAAAAATATGTTCCCAAAATTTTAAATGAAAATTCCGACTCGTTCTATTGTTATAAGCCATTAAAGTGAGTAGCTCTCCTTCATGCCCCGAGCGCGCCACGTGTTTCAAACTCGTTTTTCTGAAAAACGACTTTTTTTGAACTTGCGTACACGCTAGTTTGAAAAGTTTTCAACCAATCGTTTTGAAAATTGGCAGTTACTTTCTTCATCGTATTGCGCTCTATATGAACCTAAAATCGGAATATTATCATTATTTAAAATAATTTTTTTTTTGCAAATAAAGTTGTAAAAAATGGCAAAAAATCATGCTTTTTTGTTTTGACCCCTGTAAAAAATTCAATTTTCTATTTTTTTTATAGTATTTAGGTTCATATAGAAGAGAGACATATAATAAAAGTAAATTCCAACCTCGTTTGATTTCAGATGAAAATTGCGGCTTCCAGAATGTACGCAAATGCTGAGTCTAATTGTGACCTGCAATATGGGGTCGCTAATATCTTCGGTGTTTTTCAAGGAAATTCTTCAAAAATTTTATAGCATATACTTAAATATATGTATAAAATATTCTCAAAATTTCAAAAAATTATATTCATTTTTAATACTATAAAAAAATTCATGAAAATCATTGAGAAAACGCTGTCCTAACCCTATTTCCTCCCTTAAATGCCTTCGTCCGGGCAGAAAAGAGGACAAGGGTAAAAAAAACGCCAAATAAATGAACGAAAGCACGAAAAAAAAACCGCTATGCAGGATCAGTTCAGAAGGTTAATAAACGATTAAGTGGCCTCTTCATTACAAGTTTTAACAATGCATGGATCGAACCCCCTCGGCGCGATATTACTGTATTTAAGAAATGCCAAAACATATGGATCCATTGAGAATTAATGGCATTTTTTTTCTTCCGGAAGTAAACGATCGAAATGTCGTACTATAGGGTTACTCCGGGGAGGGCAACCATATAAGTATATTTTTGCGCGCCACGACCCTCGCGTTCCGTACACGCTTCATTCTCGTGCATGTGAAAAGTTCCGGCGATATGAACTCGGAAAAATGGTCAAAATGGCCTGTTCTATATGTATATAGGAGAGAAATGAAATCTGTAATAATGGTAGTAGTAAAATAGTAATAGTACATAGGCACGCCGAGAAAGAGAGAGACAGAGAGAAAGAGAGAGAATGAGGGGCTTGTAAGGATGACGCACATACGCGCGAGTTGATGCGAGGGCGGAGGGGAAGCCCCGAATGAGGTTCGAAAGAAAGATAAAGAGGGTGGTGCTGAACACGCGGGGCAAGGCACACGCATTTTGCCTCGAGACCGGCACGAGGACAGGTGGCGACGGGAACCAGGGAACCTCGAAGCCACCGAGTTCTCACGCGCGAAACTTCCAGCTGCCACGAGAGACGGAGGAGAGGCCGCGCACACAACCCACTACCACGAGGCAGAGAGCGAGAACGTCTCTGCTTTGCTCGCTGAGCCATCAGTCGTTCCCGTGAACGATTCCGTTCTATCTTTCTTCCTCTTTCGCCTCGCCACTGCTGTTACCATATTACCGCTGTTTAGCTCTCATGTTATTCCTTGCACCCTTCTTCTCCTCCTCTCTTTACTTCCTCGCCGCTCGTTCTCTTTTCCTAAGCATATACGCCCGTCATCGGCCGAAAAAAAGGGGCATCACCCAGCGTCACACTCTCGACACGCGTTTATATGCATGAAGGGCGCGTTTGTATGAGAATGCGCTTGCGAAAAGTTCCTTCCGCGAAACGATACGGCCCGGCAATTCCTACGCGCGCATCAAAAGGGTGGCTGAAAGGGGTCGGACTGAGAGATAGAGGGCTGTATCTTGCATGAGAATTTCAAAGTTAACGGGGTAAAATAATCGACAGATGTGTGGGGTGGGTCAGGAATTCTTGATGTCACGCTGATAAACGATTCCATATGGGACAACGATCGTGCGTGCGATTCTGGCCAATAACGAAACAAACGAAAAATAATTAAGATCTCATTAGTACGAGGAAAGAAAAAAATTATTCAATAAAATAAAAAAGTATGAATTGTATAAATTCAAAATATCAATTGAATGAATTTAGAAAGAAAAAGCTTTATTGAGAAAAACTATGAGCATTAATTAATTTTTGTTTTCTAACTCAAAATTGTGCGAAAAAGCACATGGGTGCGAGGACAGCTGCTCTTTTTTAAATAATTTTTTTGAAGACACTTTTGAAGAAGTAAAAAAAAATCCATCAAGACCACATGCGGTGGACGTGTGCAGCTTGGTTTTTGTTTTTTTTTAGCTTTTATACTGTTCCGTTAGGTTCTTTGAGAAGAAAAACCCAACGAAACAGTAGAAAAGCTAAAAAAAAAAACAAAAACCAAGCGCCGCATGTGGTCTTGATGGATTTTTTTTTACTTCTTCAAAAGTGTCTTCAAAAAAATTATCCAAAACCCAACGAAACAGTATAAAAGCTGTCGTCACTGATTGCTGTATGTCACATTGCCTTAAGGTAGTAGTCTGGTAACTTAAGCCGATTTTCATGTTTTTTTTGGAGGGCGTTTTATTGTAGGAAAATAAAAATGAATCGTTTTGGATATTTAGGATGTTTTTATTTACATATTAAAGATACAAAAAAAAATTTGCTGATAAAATTTAATAGTTTATTATTATTATTATTATTGATCGAAGTTGGCACCTTGAAAAAAAGCGCGTGGGTGGCCCCGGTGATTTTGGCTCTTGATGTTATCTGAAATAAAAAATTCTTGATAATTGTTAATCTATAGACATGTCATTCTGGTCGGAACTACTGAAGTTAAATTTCATGGATAAATAACAAAATGGCGGACTTTGGAAAAAAACGTCCTTTTCCATTTTGTTATTTAGCCATGAAATTTAACTTCAGTAGTTCCGACCAGAATGACATGTCTATAGATTAAGAGTTATCAAGAATTTTTGATTTCAGATAACATCAAGAGCCAAAATCACCGGGGCCACCCACGCGCTTTTTTTTCGAGGTGCCAACTTCGATCACTAATAATAATAATAATAAACTATTAAATTTTTTCAGACAAATTTTTTTTTGTATCTTTAATATGTAAATAAAAACATCCTAAATATCCAAAACGATTCATTTTTATTTTCCTACAAAAAAACGCCCTCCAAAAAAGACATGAAAATCGGCTTAAGTTACCAGACTACTACCTTAACCTCAACAACACGCTTTTTTTTCCATGTTTTACCCCATGTACTTCAAAGCCCCTATCGATTGGATCTTTGTTACTGTGTTAATTACTAAACAGATCGACAAATAACCAGACAATTTTGTTGTGTAAAAGAATAATTATTTCAATTCATTGTTAATTATTTCATTACCCATTGGGAATTGGTTTTTAAGTTTAGTTCAAACTCGTACGAGTGACTTGGTACGAGGCTAAATGCCATCATTCAACCGTAATCCGAAAGGGTTTTTTTTTTCGTTCATTGGGCTCAGCGCTTGGGGGGTCGCACCACCCTCTTAGTCATTCACAATTTCGTACTCCATTGACCAGCGTTGTACCGGCGCCTGATATACGAGGTGCACTCTCCCGTTGCTCAGGGTCAGTTTTACGAGCTCTCACACTGCCGTAATGTCCGGGGTGAGCCATCGCCCCCTCCCACACCGGTAACCCCACGCTGTTTAGTTTCACTTCCGGCCCAGAGTCTTCAAAGGACTAAATATAGGTTTTTCTATACGGTGACCGATCATCGCACGTAGTGTGACAAAGTCAAACCGTTTGTTTGTAAATGTGTTTGATGAATTAAGGGCTTGAATCATTGATAGATAGGAACCGGATGTCCCGGAAATTGTCTCGTGATTGTATAAATCAAAGATCAAAATTACCGAGTGTAACGAAAGTTTTGGGGGTGCAAAAAAACCAGTTCGTGTATGAAAGGACAACGAGAGGTCCAAATGAGAGGTCTAAATCACTGCTACACCCGGAATACGGTCGAACGGGCGCGCCTGAGAGACGATGAACCGGCAAACGTGCGGGCATTTCGGGCTCCTTTCGGCAATCAAGTGCTAACAAATTCGTTCAATTATCCCGTCGGGTAATTAATTCTTACAGCCATTAATCATCACGACAATGATATTGATTAAAAATAATTGCTTTATCGAAACGGAGTTATGATTAATCGACGAAGGACACTGGCGATACGATTTCCAACAACGAAGACTCTTGATTTAATTGAAATTCGGCAATTGTTAAAAAATAATAAACATAACAATGACAAAATATATTGAGATATATTATCCGGAGGGAATTTTTCGTTCGAATTCTGGATATTCTTGAAAATTTCATTCCATAACTCTTTCTACCTGATTCATAATGATCCGTTAATCCTGCGGATCTGCCAACAACCCTCCGGAATCGCTCAGGCTAAATCAACCCTCTTTGTCGTTCAGATTCATTCACGTAATTAAACAACGAGTCAGGGTGTTGGCAAACCCCCGGGCGATTGTTGAATCTCGTGAAAACGACAAACTATTGCCAAATTATTCGAATCGATAATAATTTATTAATAACTATTTATTTCGTCCTATTCAACAAAATATGTTTGTTAACATTAATTACGCTCTTTTCTTAGGGTAGGGATATGCTAAATCTCGTTCGATTCTCTAACGTATATGTAAGCAGACAATAAAAAAAAAGCCACAACCCGTTCTATCACGGACGTTGAACGTTGTTTGATGCATAGGAACGGGGATCGGGGCGTCCTTGTTCATCGTTCGCTCTCCGTGCGAGCGAAGAGCGAATGCAAGCGCGTCAAGAACGGCGCGAGAGCACACGTGTGCGCAAACGGGTACTGGCTTGCCGCGCGCGCTTCTCTCTTCTCTCTCTCTTTCGTTACCCCCACTATAGCGTAGCGCTTTGCGCCGCGCTCGAGCCTGGCTCGCTTCGAGCACAAGTCCTATATCCAGCAGCCGCGAGCCCCAAGCTCTTTATCGCCTTCCTCGTTCAGCACACGCTCGGCCGAGCGCCTCCAACCTATCGCGAATGCCTGTTTTCCCCTCGCATTCATTCGCTTCTATCTCACTTGCTCTCTCTCTCTCTCTCTCTCCCTTTCGAACCGGCATGCGCCGCGCATGCGCCAATCGAGCTACTGTGCGCTGCTCGTGCTGCGCGCGCGCTCTCGAACCTCTCTCTCTCTTTTTCTCTCATTCTACCTATACTGGGCTTTGAGCGCAGCGCTCGCGTGCGTGTGCTCATATTCGTGTGAGTATAGGCTCGTGAAACGAGGAGTAAGTCGGGGTAATTCGGGTCGTCGAGAAATAGAAATCATCCCTTGTTAAAAAAAAAAGAAAAATGTCAAATTATATATCTTCAGTTGATCGTTGTATATGCTCGACAAACTATTGTTAACATTACGGTCATTTTACTGACTTTTTTCCTGTTGGGAACATCTAGACTTTACTAATTACCAGCATTTTTAGTCATTTCACACGATAGTAATTGGCACTCGCCAATTTAGTCGTTCTTGAACCCTTGCGCGTTGATAAATGTAGGAATATCAACGGCGAAAGTTCATAATGTCAATTAGCATACCGGCTTTTGTGGAAGACTTGACGAAAAACAAATGGTTTTTATATGTATAACAATTGATCGAATTCGGGTCGGGGGAGGGATTGCAATTCTTAACACGATTGATTCCAAATGAAAAACTATTTAATCGTCATGACACTAAATGGAGTGACAACGATTCTTCGCATGGTACATCGTTGATGCCAAAAAGAAATAACAAGTCGAACCCTTCGCTCCAAGAGCTCGATGTATTTTGTACAAGAAATAAAAAGTATCAAGGTTCACTCGTCTCATTTCCCTTTGAGAAAAGTTCACTAAGGACAGACACATAAGAATTTTTCCTTAGATGACCCTCATTGACTCGATCACCCCTGACTCTCCTTTGCACCCTTCGTTCGATATGCCTTCTACTGCACACGCTTTTACCCAACACCCTGATGGCGAAAGTACATACGAGTGTGCGTCTGTTGACGGGGTGGGGGGTTCGACGATACATGGTAGCCACAAGTTACCAGGGTTCTTTTTTCCTCTCTTTCTCTTCGCCTTTTTGTGTGGGTGAATGCGTTATAGTGCACGTGTTCACGTGTACCTGTGACTGTATTTATAACCAAGGGGGCACCACGAATGCCCTCAGCATTAGCTCTCCTCGCTGCAAGCTCCCCCAACAAGGCCTCCCTCCCCATTTGGACGCGCATGCGTCAGCAAATGGTATATAAGTCTCGGAGATCTCTTCCCAACCCACATTCAATCACACCCACTCGAACGCGAGGACGTTGCAAGGGGAAACCAGTCTTACCAGGGAACCTCGTGTGCGTTTGCTCATATTGACGCGATCTCCGCGCTTGATACTCTTAAGCACACGTGTTCGATCGAACGACGAGACAAGTCGTTCTCTTCCTTGGAAGGGCGCGAGAGAGAGAGGGAGCGAGAGAGTTGTTTTACTTTTCGTTGAATCGCCTCTTCCGATTTCTGGTATCCTGTCTCGAGAGTAAAAGAGAGAGAGAGAGAGTGAGAGATGCGAGTAGAATTTCCCGAGGGCAATTGACCGTTTCGTTATCACGGGAAGATTCTTACAACGCGATTTTATAATCTCCAAGAGAATCACGAACCATCATTTGTGTATCATTATACATAATCGAGCCGCGCTCTTGATTTTATTCGGGGCCAAACTCAATCGATCCTCACCTCACATCGATCGTTCCATAATGAAGATCACGACGAGCGATAAGAAAGTGCGCGCTACCGAATTAACGCCGATTACGAGAGGTGCCAAGGCCACGTTCTGCGCTCTGCGATGCTTTTACAACAAGATTCGATCGTCGTATTACGATACCGGTAAAACCGGTGTCGTGATCGCGAACGAACGTTTGGCAAACCGGGAGAACGAGATCAACGAGGCTCGTGTCGTCGTCACGAACGAACGTATGACAACGATCGAGCGGTATATTAACGAGGACGAGCTGAGAAACATCATTAACGAGAATCTCGCGAACGAGCTGAGGGAACTGATGATGTGTCCCGGCATTTCGACAATCGATCAGTGATCTTCCGGCCCCCATCGCTTCGACAACCTGCCCGGGGGCGAAAAATCGACGTGTCACGTTTTTTTAACCACGGAAGTCCACAAGCAACAAAGTCATGGTAATTGAAGAAACATTGGAAAATCACAGAAGAACATATTGGAGGGTGGCCATCCATTCATCCTAACAGCTAGATCGAAACAACGACAACGAAACATCACGAGGTAAAGAGAAAGAGGGGGGAGGGGGGGGGGCGTTCGTAACGAAACTTTGATGTGATATGAATGAAAATTTTGATTAACCTCTAGCTTTAAATGTATCTTTAAACAATTTTAATCTCTGCTTTGACATATTTGAGTTTTTAATTGATCATCCGATTTTTAAATAACTCCTGGTAAGGAGCTTTAACTTGGATCGTATCGCGTATACAAAACGCGTTAGGAGTAATTTTTTTTCCCCTATTTTATACTTTGTCGAATGTAATTTTTTTTAGTGGAATCAGTTGCAATATTCGAATTTTAATGAGTTCGCATTGACGTATGATAGTTAATTTTGATCGTATTTTAACAAAAAAATTTATAGAGACTGAATTGAAACTGTGATATTATTGTAGGTTGATAATGATAATCGTAATGGATCGTAGGCGTTCAGTTTATAATACTTTTAAAAAATGATCGGACATCGTCCGACGTATAGGCCGCCCAGTGCATATTATATATGTAATGTGAACATCTGTGATACCGATGACAAAAAAAAACAATTATTATACGAATTATTAACATTTAATTAAACTGTGATACAGAGAGGATGAGAGCGGGAGAGAGAAATGGAGAAAAACTGTGATAAATATAGTTGTAGGAAAATATTGTAATAATTGCATAATAATGCACGTGATAAAAAAATGCTTTAATCAGCCCAGAGAATTTACGAAATTATATCGGTATTTTAAGTAATCATACGTCTTCCAAGCGTTCAAGCGGCAATATCAGATCAATTAAATGATTAAGAGATGATAAAAAAACAATGTTTAAACTGTGATAAAACCATTTACGATGTTAATTTAGCTGATAAATGTTAGATTAAGTGAATCACACAGCTCGAGCGATGCATTGTGATAAGTAGATCATAAATCTTCGAACCACTGTACCAATTGTTCACGGTGTCAGACTTGGTTCTTATCCAATACTAAAAGGATTAAATTGAATTTTGTGTGTTCAACAAAAAAAAAAACTTTTTTTTAAATTTCGCATCACAGCGTTCGTGTATTTTCGCACTTCTCATATACTTATAATCTTTCGCACTCCTATCTAATCGTATTGTGTTGAATTTACGTCTTCGTATGTGGTTTTTGTGCTCTCTATGATTAAAATTTTTCGTTTTGTGTGCTCTAGGTTATTCATCCACGTAAACCATGGTTTGTTTCATTATCAATAAATTGTGTGAAAACTATATCGATTATTATTCTCATTTTATGCGTTTCCCCTTCCACTTTCCATATTTCGGTCAAAAACGAAAATTAAGAGACCAAGGTGACCGATCGAAATTATGATTTATATGGTTCGATGGCACTTGTGGATAAATTTGTCGCTTCAAAATTATTATTCACTTCTCATATACGCTAGAAAATGTTGCCAAATTGTAAACAACAAAAAGTATAACAGGTGGGGTTTTTTTATGGTAACGAAAAATCTTAATTGGCGGGAAAAAATCAAAACAATGGAATTGCAAAAATAATGAAAAGAATAAAAAATAAAGATGCAATGGCTGAAGTCAGTAAAGAAAAATTAAGAGAAGTAAAGTCATTTGGAGTTTTTGTACAAGTTTATAAATCTGCGACCAAAGATATGAATTACATACAATTAAGATCAGGTATAAGGAAACAGATAAAGAATTAGAGAAGTCCGGCAAGAGGGAAGGGATATCTCCGTCCGTCCCTTCACTAACCCCCCCGTAAACCCCCGGCAGGCCATGGCACCATCTGTCTCGAAATTTCTCAACCCTCGTAACCGCAAGGACCTTTGAGCCTCTGCCGAGAGAGGGCGCCCTCAGCAACTTATTATTTCGAATCTCATGCCCAAATTTATGACTCACTATGAATTCTTAAATTCTGTCTCATCGAACACTGACTTGCTCTACTTAAGTCAGTAACTATGCAAATAACGATATACCATTACTCACAAGGAAAGTACCCGAGATGTCCCCCTCCGATTTTGTTGAAACTCATGTATGTTATAAAGCATTAAAAACTAAGCGACAGGTATTTTTTTTTATCGGCGGAAAAACGGTTTCAAGGGGTGAAACCACGCCCTGAAGTTGCACAGGTCAAAGAGCGATTTTGCATTTTCACATACAAGCACTGCATCGATTTTGATGAAACAAAAATTAAAATGTTTCTTATGCGACGGAATGAAGAACCCACCGGATAATGAAAAAAAAGTATATATTTTAAGGGGTCGAAACACTCTTGAATATCTTTTGTCGAAAACTCAAAAAATCAATGTGAAAAACACAATAATCGAAAAAAATCACTTTTTGGAAAATTTTCAATGAAACTTCGAGTTTCTCAAAGGAATGGCTATTGAATTAGTAATCAGCGAGTCAAAATACATCGATATAGCGTCCTAAAAGAAAATTTCAAAATTCAAAATTTTTTTGCATTTCGGCCAAACAGAAGTGGCTTCACTAAAATCGCTGTAACGTTGCTTCCCGATGGAGTTGAAACCCCACTCTGTGCTCATTCTTTTCGTAACCGTTCAACCTTTAAAATGCCGCTTCGTTTATTGAGCCACGATTTTTTTTCGATTTTTCATAGATTTTCAAAGTTGGACCATCGAGACAACTGGAACGTAAAAACTCAAATAGGGGTAGCTTACTCCGTTAAAACTGTTTTCTTGTAGAAATAAAAAAATGCATGAACTTTAATTTTATTTCCGCTATAAAACAGCATAATTTTGTGTCTCAACCCCTTAAAATATATATTTTTTTTCATTATCTGGTAGGTTCTTCAATCCTTCGCATATAGAACATTTTTATTTCTATTTCATCAAAATCGATGCACTGCTTGTATGTGAAACTGCAAAATCGCCCCTTGACCTGAGCAACTTTAGGGGGTGGTTTCACCCCTTGAAACCGTTTTTCCGCCGATAAAGAAAAATACGCGTCGCTTAGTTTTTAATGCTCTAAACCATACATGAGTATCAACAAAATCGAAGGGGGACAACTCAGGTACTTTTATTGTCAGTGGATAAAACTTTGTAAAATTTGCTTATTGCTGTGAGATTTAAACAGTTAGTACTATGAGATATCCGAATGGTTAGGTCGTAGAGCTTCTTTCAAAAACTAGAATGAACCGTACTACAACGTAGAGGGGGAAAAATACGGATCATTGTTTGAAAAAATTGAACGTTTATTTGCCTTTTTGAAAAATGGCCACAACCCAATTAATGTTTTTTGCCAATCGATTGTTATTAATTTTTTTTCTCCTTTAACACCATATCTCGTGATAGAAATGAAAAATAACCATAGTCAATTTATACACGAAGCTTTGTATAAACGATGTTAAAAATCTCAAATCTCTGCAATTGTTTATTCCCGCTCCATTCAAAAATTTCCCGTTACTTTATACCCGATTAACAATATTTATTAACATAATGTGCAAAAAATTGATGATATACGGTTGTTTGTTCAATGATATTCAATGGTATTAATTGAGACCGGAAAGTTACGGATAAATTTTCATCGATTTTTAGATTAAACACGAAACTACGTCAAGGATTCATCGTATCTACCCTTAAATCGACAAATCATATTGTAGAGATAAAGATGAAAAATCACGAGGTATGAAATAGAAGAAGACAGTTTCTTTCGAGCAAGCGATACAGAAAAAAAAGCAGAAATTCCTTGAGATCAGATTACGTACATTAACCATCATAATATGGGTAGAAAAACTACCTGAGGTTTTTTTTTCATTATACAATATACGATTCAATACAATTTTCCATTAAGATTATCGTTCTGATCTCGAAGAAAATCTCGACCCCCCAAACGCCGCTTGGCATCAAATGGTATATAACCCACCCGAATGCAATACGACACCGGTTGAGCCGCGGGAGCATAGAAAAACATCTTTGCCTCGAAAAGATCTTGCGCCACATAAAAGAATTCCTTCTTTATAAGGAACCCCTAATCTATCTATGTATATATCTCTCTCTCTCTCTCTCACTCACTCTCTTTCGAAAGTAGTGGATAGTATTAGGTTACGTTTTCGAAACTATGGAAAATATTGTCAAATATTTGGGCCTTGTGCACACGCGAAAAAAGAGCTTTTATACCACTCGTGGACGGGACCTTTTTCCGACGACATATATATATATATATAATACCCACATCGCACCAAGATGTGAAAACAAGCTGTCTTATCGGAAATACGAAATACGAATACGTATACGAATACGAATATGTATCAAATGTACGAGATACTGTAGAGCCAATATATTCTGTCACGTTTCATGAACGTAAAATAATTAATGACACTCGATATCCATTAACTAATTTCACAATTATAAAGGATAATTACGAATTTGTAATGAATTAACAATTACACAAGTAAATCATGTCGCGAATAACAAAAACATTACATGCTTATAATAATAATGTCAGAAAGTTATTAACAATATAGTTGAAAAATAGTTTAACAAAATTATATGGAAAATTTATTTATTTTTTATCAACTCTACTTGAAAATTTTTGTGAATATACAATTATTTAAGATTGTGGTAAATGTTGATTATCATAAATTTTTTAATTCTTTTTGACATGTAAAAAATTCATTTTGTGCCCGTTTGCAATTTTTTCACAACTTTTATATTGTTCGTTGAACAAACTGAGTGAAAAATAAATTATGTGAAAAAAGAAATTAAATTTCGAAAGTGTAAGGGGAGGGCTTTGCAAACATATTCGAAAATTGATGACAGATCGTTAATGGAAAAAATTCTAATAAGACTCTGAATAAATAACATGTATTTAAAGTTTGATTATTGAGCAGATTTTTTCATTTATCTAACCGTGTGACAAACCGACGACAATATTCATGAACTAGTAAAAACGAAAATAAAATAGCACGAGCATCGTTATAACATTTAGTTACGTTCAATTTTGCAAATCGTTTCGCTCTTTGAAAATTGTTATTTCCATCTCGTCTCTTAAACCACGCTCTCTATATATACATGGTATACCCGGATATATATTCTCAAAGGACGCTCTCGCTTTGTCGATGAACCGAGAGCATTATGGAGTGCTTGCCAAGTTATTCGACTTTACAAAAGCGGTCCACGCCAACAGATCATCTATTGTGCGACTTCACGACCATTGGCGCGGAATCTCAGTCACCGTAAGCAAAAAAATGAATCAAACAAATTCTTCTCGGGCATATTGATTTCCAATGAATTGTAAAAAAAAGTATATCTTCATACATCTCACCGTTTTTTTTTGCATTATTGCCAGTGGCATTAGTTTGCATTGATCGTGAATTTATTCTTATGTAAAAAAAAAGAATCAAACAAATTCTTCTCAGGCATATTGCTTTCCCATGAATTGTAAAAAAAATATATCTTCATAAATTTCAACGTTTTTCTTCCACTATTGCCAGTGGCATTAGTTTGCATTGATCGTGAATTTATTCGTATGTAAAAAAAAAAAAGAAAAATGTCACGTCTTCCGAATATTTTTAGTTATACGCCAATGATTTAAGGCTGAAATAGAGTCTCGTGTAGTGCCATACAGACCAGTTAATATACCGTGAGTTCACCGGGTCCGTTCACCGACTACAATATTATACGGAGACAAATTTCTTAAAAATTCACCTTTTCGACTCTTAAAAGGGACAATTATTGTATTATTTGACGCCGTTTAGGTTTAGAAAAGCGAAAAATTTTACGACGTCTTGTCGTATTTCCCCATTGCCCCGCGATATTCATCCTCTCCCGCACGCACACACCTTCACACGCCTCGGATCACAAACTGAAAGGGATCCTCCGGTATTGGCTCTTTGGATAACGTGTATTTTTTTTCTTCTTCAACGAATTTCGATTCGTGCGGAATATAATTTTCAGTCAATCCTATGGAAATATTTTCGAGATAAAGAGAGGATCAGCCGAGGCGGCCTCACTTTCGTTTATATATACTGTATACTTATGAAGCGTCCTCTTTTTTTTTTCTTCGTCCTGTAGAAACGTCATCGCGAATGAAACGCGTTTACCAGGTGTCTCGTGGCTTATTGGCTTCGATAATAGACATATTAAGTCAATCCTCGACGTCAATTTTCGCTTTTTCCTTTGTCAAAGCCACTCGCGGCAGAACTGACGTGCCAGGTGACGAAGTTTTCCTGAATGAGAATTTACACTTTTTTTCTAACCTTAACTGGAACGAGAGATGAGCGTGGGTGTGGCTGCGAGAGATCAACAAAGTGAGAACTGTTCGAGCGGTTAAGTTTTAATAATACGCCTGAACGTCGGATATACATAATCGTTCGGCGAAACACCTAAAATAACATATTTCTCACCTTGCCGAGGCAATTTCATTGACAAAGTCGAGGCAATGAGTTGAAAATAAATAACTCCTACCTTTCTATAGTCCTTAATAACGATCGTTTATTCAGCGATATACCTGGCAAAGGTAAAAAGCCACGAAAGCCAAAAGCATAATGAAGAGAGTGCAGTTGGCAACCCGATTATTCATTCCATTCATCGATTTATTTATAATCGATTCAAATCAATTTATAATCGATTAAGAGGGGAAATAGGGTTAGGACAGTGTTTTCTCAATGATTTTCATGAATTTTTTTATAGTATAAAAAATGAATATAATTTATTGAAACTTTGAGAATATTTTATACATATATTTAAGTATATACTATAAAATATTAGCGACCCCATATTGCAGGTCACAATCAGACTCAGCATTTTGCGTACATTCTGGAAGCCGCAATTTTCATCTGAAATCAAACGAGGTTGGAATTTACTTTCATTATATGTCTCTCTTCTATATGAACCTAAATGCTATAAAAAAAATAGAAAATTGAATTTTTCACAGGGGTCAAAACAAAAAAGCATGATTTTTTGCCATTTTTTACAACTTTATTTGCAAAAAAAAAATTATTTTAAATAATGATAATATTCCGATTTTAGGTTCATATAGAGCGCAATACTATGAAGAAAGTAACCGCCAATTTTCAAAATGATTGGTTGAAAACTTTTTAAACTAGCGTGTACGCAAGTTCAAAAAAGTGGTTTTCAGAAAAACGCGTTTGAAAAAATAGTACCAAGAAAAACAAGCAATATGGGGTCGCTAATATTTTATAGTATATACTTAAATATATGTATAAAAATTTTATAGTATATACTTAAATATATGTATAAAATATTCTGAAAGTTTCAATAAATTATATTCATTTTTTATACTATAAAAAAAAAATTCATGAAAATCATTGAGAAAACGCTGTCCTAACCCTATTACCCCCTTAATGGCTTATAACAATAGAACGAGTCGGAATTTTCATTTAAAATTTTGGGAACATATTTATCGATAGTTTTACTAACAATTTATGAAATAAAAAAAAATCGATTTTTTCAACTGCCTAACCCTATTTCCCCCCTTAAAAGATTTTCAAGGTAGATGTATCATTTGTGACCTGTTTTGGTACGACTTTCGTCACCATGATTCCGAAACACAAGACTCTGACTATAATTAAATTTGAGAAACATCGAGCAAATGATTCTGTCGATTTGTACAACTATTGTCAGAGCACCATTATAAGAATTGAAAACACCGATAGATAATCAATAGTGAAAGTGGCCAAAAATGGTACATAGTAGTCAAAAACCGGTACACATCGATCCTCTAGAATTATTTTATAATCGCGAACAATGTTCTTTTAAAACAATCAATTTTATGCCACGCGAAATTTATCTCAGATCTATTAAATCTCAGACAGATCATTTTAATTCTCGTGGAGTTCCTTTTTAGATGGGTCAGGGTTTTCAGGTCAGACAACGGTGGATGGACGAAATTTTGGATACACAATATTAAAGAGCGTTCACCGACTCCTACTGGCCAAACTGTATCTGAGAACATTATGTATTTCATAGTTAAAAACAAATCATTCATTAGTCAGGGGTTTAAGAAAAGATTATAACATTTTGTTAGAATGTTGACAAAAAGAAAAAGTACTTAAAAAGAATAATTTAGAATAATGTGGGATCGTGAACTATTTACTATAAAGTGTCCCAATATTTGTGTATAAAAAAATCGATCTTCGATCTAAACGATCCAAATATTTTCTGGAAAAATTCCTTTCATAAAACCCCCGTGTAAAGTTCGAATAAAAAAAAATATATATTATATAAAATACACGCTTTACTTATATATAATTTTGCTTCTTTATACCTACGTTTCACGTACGTATAATTTGGAGGAGGGTAACAATTTCGAATCAATAGCCAATTATCGATAAATTGGTAACAATATACAAGAGAAGTCCCAGCCCCCCAGAAAAAAAAAATATACGATGGCACTCAATGACTTTGAATTTCTCGAACGGAGCATCCCCCTAACAGTTACTATTACGTCTGTGTATAGAATATAAACGATGGATATATACGAGTGGTTCGTTCTTTCCACTTATACGTTTCGATTTCCCTCCCGTTTCTCGGGCAATTGGGGGGTGTCTATCCAGAAAGACGATGCCGAGCCTTCCTCATATTTTTTTTTTTTTTCGTCTTTACAGTCACCGTCCCACCGTATTCTGGTCAATTGGTACAAAGCGGTTCATTCCACAAGCGGCGTCGCTACACACATTTGTATTGGTATAACTATATAGTTATACGGGTATAGTGTATTGGTATACATATAGGTGCGTACATAAACTGTATGTGAGAATGGTTCTCGGGACGCCTTTGAGGCAGTGATCCTTTGTGAACACGTGCACGAAAAATCGTAAATCTAACTAAAGAAAGTGCACTAACACACAAACAAACAAAAAACAGAAAAAAAAGCAGCATCGCCAGCACAGTTTACATATATACGCGCGAGTCTTTATACACGTGGTATATATACAGGTTATTTGGTTTTTACCGGTCTCCAATAAACCCTCCGAGTGTTCAGAAACCCACACTAAGTGGATAATGGACCACTGGCGACTGAAACTTCTTTTTTTTTTTTCAGCCCTCAATCTGCATCAGTGAATTCAGTCTACGTAGTCTTTTTTTTTTTCTTCTTCTTTTTTTAAATCCTTCAGCATCCACGCCAATGTCACGCGGGTTACCTGCCGTACCGTGTAACGTTCACGAATGAAGAGTACCTATACGGTCAATGGGCATCCCAAGGGTTTCGCCCTCCATTGTCATATTTTGCCATTATACGCACGAAAGGATGATAGAAATATTTGTATCTTTGCGCACCGCAGTCCTTCACTTTCAGCGAGAGAATGAGAGAGAAAGAGAGAAAAGAGTACCACGCAGAAATCCGCCTCGAGAGGACTCTCGAACCAAAGTTTCATCCTCGAAGCTAGAAAATGCCGTTCGTCCTCCCTCAACCCCACCCCTAATACTTTCAGTACCATAAAGAATTGCGAGATTCTCGAAAAATGTTCGCTCTCGAAGTGTCACGAATACCGATTCCACGAAAACCGGATGCGCGTACAAGATTGTCGCCAGAAAAACGAAAATGTTGAACGAAAGAGAAAGAAAAAATGGCCGTACTTCAGTTTGATCGTTTAATTGTTGTGAATTGCACAAAGTTTCGTTGATTTTAAGAAAAATCGTTTTAAGCTGTTAATTCCGTAATATGCAGCGTCGAAAAATGAATTTTGTATAATTGGAAGAAACAAAACAACAATTGATTTAATTTAAAAGAAATTAATTTCGATGAAAATTAATCAATTTTCCTCGCCTCGAAGCAAATGTCACGTAATAATCTTTGCTACCAAAGGTCATTTGGACAAGAGGGGAAAAAAAAGGAAAAATTACCCTCTCGCGCACTCTAATGGATCTGGTTCCTCGAACGATCCTAGAAAAATAATAAGTGGTGTCTACTTTTAACGTAATTTTCGTTTAGTGGGCAATATTCCTTGCTATCTGACTCTCGTTAATCTTCGAAGACGCGTCGTCGTCCACGTGTGCTTTTATGTTCTTTCTTTCTTTCTCTCTTTATCTCTCTCGCTCTTCCTCTTTTTCTCGCTATACATAATACATATCCAACTTGTGTTCTAAATATATCCTGCAGTGTAACAAGGGCCATAGAAAACCGAGCTAGCTCGAGGGTCCCTTAAAAAATCTAAAGGGCCAGAAAAGTCTAATCTTCATTTCTCTCTCTCTCTCTCTCTCTCTGTCTCGTCGAGACGACGAGTTGTGAGTATACAGTTGAGTGGGGAAAAACAAGAAAAAAAATCCCTGCCCAGTCGGGCAAGTGTCCGGCATCCCGTACAGGCCACCGTCCTGACACTATACCGCACATGAGCCATTTCAGGCATAATCGACATTTTTTTTTCTCTAATCGATTTTTAATTATATTTGATATTTTGCCGGATGACATGAGAAAACACTTCTACTACAAATTCAGTTTTCAAATTCAAAGTTCAGTTTTATTTTATTTTTTTCGATAACACCCCTTTCGTCTCATATTTACTTCATCTGGTCACGAATTAATTCTTCAAATATGAAAATAACGAAAGTTTCGCGAAAAAAAAACAAACACAATCTTTTTTTACAGCGTGCTGTACGAACTCATCATCATCAAGTGATAGTACAAAATATTTTTTTAAACCAAGAATATTAACACAAAAATTTCAGAAGAATCAACGATACCTAATATTTTATTTTCAACTCTCTTTCATCGATGGTGGACGATTCCCGAGAAAATATGAAAATTGGGGTGTACATCGTTTGTTTTTCGCTCCTCAAAAATAGAAAAAAAAAAAAACAAATGGTCACAGTAGACAAAAACGCAACATCTGTTTTTAAAGCATAAACCAATTGTCGGAAAAAAAATCGAAAATTGATGATCGACGAGAAACAAAAAAAATAATTCAAGTTAGAAAAAAATGTCAAAAAAAACAGATAGTCACAGTAGAAAAAAATGCAACAGTCATGATTCAACATATTTTTTTTTGTTAAAGCATGAACCAATTGTCCCAAAAAAAAACCGAAAATTGATGATCAACGAGATACAAAAAAAATAATTCAAGTCAGAAAAAAATATAAAAAAAAAACAAATAGTCACAGTAGAAAAAAATGCAACTGCCGTGTTTCAACATATTTTTTTTTCTTCCAAGCGCGAACCAATTGTCCCTAAAAAAAAACCGAAAATTGATGATTAACGAGAAAAAAGAAAAATATCGAAGTTAGAAAAAAAAACGGGTCTCCGTCAATTTGACCTAAAATTCCCCGTACAAACAACTTCACGTTATTTTCGTATGCGTATACACGACACTTTGCAGGGAGAGGTATAGAGAGGGGGACTATACGCGTTTCGACTTTCAACCACGTGTGGCTCGCATTACGGACGTGCGGAGGTTTGGTCAGGGAGTCTGAATTTTGTGCACACGCCGAGATCGCGGCGACACCGTAGCAAAAAACATCCACAATTTCGGACCGGTAATATATGGAACTTTAGCGATGGGCGTAAATCAGACAATGTTACGTTGTTAAGGGGGAAAATAGGGTTAGACGGCTCAAAAAATCGATTTTTTTTTAATTTCATAAATTGTTAGTAAAACTATTGAAAAATATGTACCCAAAATTTTTAATGGAAATTCCGACTCGTTCTATTGTTATGAGCCATTAAAGTGAGTAGCTCTCCTTCAGGCCCCGAGCGCGCCACGTGTATAACCGAGCGGTACTATTTTTTCAAACGCGTTTTTCTGAAAACGACTTTTTTTGAACTTGCGTACACGCTAGTTTGAAAAGTTTTCAACCAATCGTTTTGAAAATTGTCAGTTACTTTCTTCATAGTACTGCGCTCTATATGAACCTAAAATCGGAATATTATCATTATTTAAAATAATTTTTTTTTTGCAAATAAAGTTGTAAAAAATGGCAAAAAATCATGCTTTTTTGTTTTGACCCCTGTAAAAAATTCAATTTTCTATTTTTTTTATAGCATTTAGGTTCATAAAGAAGAGAGACATATAATAAAAGTAAATTCCAACCTCGTTTGATTTCAGATGAAAATTGCGGCTTCCAGAATGTACGCAAAATGCTGAGTCTGATTGTGACCTGCAATATGGGGTCGCTAATATCTTCGGTGTTTTTCAAGGAAATTCTTCAAAAATTTTATAGTATATCCTTAAATATACGTATAAAATATTCTCAAAGTTTCAATAAATTATATTCATTTTTTATACTATAAAAAAATTCATAAAAAACATTGAGAAAACGCTGTCCTATCCCTATTCGCCCCGTTAAATCGTGGAATTTCCGGCATTTTGTTTGTCAGTTGTAGATGTATGAGAAATGAAGCGAGTTAGAAGAGCGAAGGAGAGCACCGGTGATGATCGAGAGTGTTCTAAGAGAGCCTGCAGAGGCTCCAAAGCGTCCAGCACACAAAAACACATAATACACATACACGGGCAGAGTTCCTTCTCTTCCTTTTCGCTGTAGCCTCAATGTACCCTCTTTCGTTCGGTGTTTTTTTCTTCCCCTCTCATTCTCTTGGAGTACTCGCCTGCCAGCAATTATTACCCGAGTCTCGAGTGACCACTTCCGTTCGACGCGAGAGATACACGGCAAAACTTACATAGCAATACATACACAGGGTACATTATGTATGCGGTGGTGAACGGGAGGAAGGGCTCGTTGAATATATATAGTACATTCGTGTTCGATCTCGAAACTCGATATAACACTCTTGCGCCACGTTTTTTTTCTCTCTCTCTCTCTCTCTCTACCTTATTCCTTCTGTTGTTCCTGATGTACAATTTTGTTTTCTCTTCGTTTGTTAATTTTTTTGTTTTTGTTTTTTCCTCGCTTTACATCGAAGAGTTCTCGACGCGGCTCGTTACCCTTGTTGCCGAGATGCAGAACGTGTGGATCTCTCTCTCTCTCTCTCTCCCTGTATATCATTGAGGAAACGTGAAACGCGCGAGGGAACGGCAAGAAGGGAGGCTTGAAAATTGCCTCGGTCCATCAGCGCCTCGGACGCGAATGAAGGGAATGAAAGAAAGTAATTTGAAAAAAAGAAAGAATGAAGAATTGCCACGTTTGTTTATACCTGTATAAGTGTATACTTACACGTACACGTGTACGTTTTTTCACTGCACGTGCGCTGATGAGACTCCCTCTCGCTGACACGCGAACTTTGCTCAAATTTTCTCAGCTACCCCGTATAACTCCACATCCCGCACGCACGCAAATACTTCTTTTTGTCTTGTCGTAAAAAAGGACACAACAAATATCGAATATATATCGAGAATTTTGTGGTCGTCGACGTAGAAAAAATATACGAAACCGCAAGTTCAATTCATTATGTACGTTTTATCTTTCGTTTTATCAACGGAGGGGGATGATTGACGCTCGAGCACGCGTCTATTAATAGATAATCTCTTTCATCCGGGGAGCGATAGGGAGTGAGAGAGAGAGTGAGAGAGGGACATCGTATTTTTATATACTCTTTGAAGAATGAACAAGAGAATCTATACAGGTATTACATTATAATGGGAAAGCCGAGGAGCGATGTTGTTGCGCGTGTCGTTCACGTGAAAGAGAGAGAGAGAGAGAGAGAGAGAGAGAGAGAGAGAGAGAGAGAGAGAGAGAGAGAGAGAGAGAGAGAGAGATTGCATGACGGTGAAGGGAAGAAAACAAAAAAAACAACCGCGCGCTGACCACGTGCAGCCGAACACGTGATGTCGTGGGAAACGCGAGAAGCCTTCTGAATACGAAAAAGAAAAAAGAAAACATAGTTCGAAAAAAAAAAAAAAAAAAAACGATGTAAGAAAAAGCGAAGATGAAGAGTGAAGCAAAAAAAAAGAAGGGAAGCGGGACCCTGGAGGTAATGTATTAAGGGGAATACATCAGGGAACCCCAAGCCTCGGAATTGCTGGGGGCGTCGATAACTTTGTTTTTTAAGACTTTTTTCACCGGTTTTTTTTTACGACTCAGGTAAAGCCACCATTTTTTTCCTTTCATTCTGCGTCACAGTACTCTCTCGAGGTGTACCGAACGCACAGGTGAATCGAGATCGGATCGGTGTTAGCGAAAAAAAAAACAAAATATCATTGTATTGAAACGTCATTTTTTTTCTCCTTATTTAGCTCCGTCGTACACGCAATTGCATTTCTGACTTTTCACTAGGGGGTGATGATCGAATGTTTGTTGTTGAAATTCGGCTTTGAAGTATTTTTTTCGTCGCTTTCTCTTTTTTTCCACTTTTCAGCAAGAAAAAATGAATTTTATTAAATCGCCAGGATATTTCATTTGAATTTAAGGGGGGAAATAGGGTTAGACGGTTCAAAAAATCGATTTTTTTAAATTTCATACATTGTTAGTAAAACTATTGAAAAATATGTTCCCAAAATTTTAAATGACAATTCCGACTCGTTCTATTGTTATAAGCCATTAAAGTGAGTAGCTCTCCTTCAGGCCCCGAGCGCGCCACTTGTATAACCGAGCGGTCACTATTTTTTTAAACGCGTTTTTCTGAAAACGACTTTTTTTGAACTTGCGTACACGCTAGTTTGAGAAGTTTTCAACCAATCGTTTTGAAAATTGGCAGTTACTTTCTTCATAGTATTGCGCTCTATATGAACCTAAAATCGGAATATTATCATTATTTTAAATAATTTTTTTTTGCAAATAAAGTTGTAAAAAATGGCAAAACATCATGCTTTTTTGTTTTGACCCCTGTAAAAATTTCAAGTTTATATTTTTTTGATAGCATTTAGGTTCATATAGAAGAGAGACACATAATACAAGTAAATTCCAACCTCGTTTGATTTCAGATAAAAATTGCGGCTTCCAGAATGTACGCAAAATGCTGAGTCTGATTGTGACCTGCAATATGGGGTCGTTAATATCCCCGGTGTTTTACAAGAAAATTCTTCAAAAATTGTATAGTATATACTTAAATATATGCATAAAATATTCTCAAAGTTTCAATAAATTATATTCATTTTTTATACTATAAAAAAATTCATGAAAATCATTGAGAAAACGCTGTCCTAACCCTATTTCCGCCCTTAACACGTTTTAGGTGAATTATTAAGGCGGTAGTCTGGTCCCTTTGGGACGGACGCTTTGTCCCGTCATAAGGGATTGTCGGTTCAATTTACACAAGTTATGAAAGTTTCTAAAAATGGTTTTTTTGTCCTATACAATATTAATTTTCATGAATATTTATTTAACCATTCCGCTTGTGAGTTCTCTATTTCTGAGTCGATTCCTTAGTACCAAAGAAAAAAACAACCTCCCTTGTTTCGTTAAATTTACTCCAATATTATGCTAAGTCAAGATCAAGAAATTCCAATTCCCACACGTGTGGTCTTCGAGGTTTGTAATTACAAGCGATTAAGCTTTCCCTAGTTCCTTTTTTTATTCCACTGTACACGAAAATTCGATTTTCCTCATAAGCCAGTGACGATAAATCTCCAATCTCTATAAATTCCGTGAGGTCTCTGACTACTTAATACACATCGTTTTCCTCCATCGTTCGATATTCTCGGTAATAAATATACTGCGTCAAATTTCAAAGGGGTTTAACCACCCAGGGGGGGTTTCACTTGATTAACAACTACCCCCCTCCAGCCGGCCCATGCACTCTTAGTTTCTCTCTTCGCTCATCGAAATTCGATATTTACCCGTGCCTATTGCAATTTGAGGAGGAAAAAAAAGGTTTCTCCCAATTTAAGTTTTAGTAACCGATGAAACTGGATATTCCCGATGAATTTATACGTACCGGTTGTTCGTGTGTGTGTGTGTGTGTTTGTGTGCATGCGTCGGCTGCGATTGCGTTCGAATTTCAACCTGTGACCGCGACAGAAAGTCGTGGAGATGAAGGGGGATGTGAAGGGGGTGATTTAAACGTGAAACCCGTCGTACCTGCCTGCCTTCGACGATATTTGATCGAATTTTTTTTCTCTTCTTTTTTTTTCATTTCCTCATTCGAAATATCTCATTTTTGTAGCTTTTAATTTCATGGAGATTAATAATCCCGAATCCCAAGATACTCTCGAACGTTACTTGAAACGTGCGGCAACGGAATAATTCATTAATTATCCAAATAACATTCGATTCAATGAAATATTATCTATTTATTTAATGGAAAAAAATTTAAAAAGTGGGATGGCAGGGGATTTTGTGTTGTACTAATCTGGCGATTCGATTATACGTTAAAAAAATGGTGCGGGTAATTAAGAAGAGGAAAAAAAAAGACTCGATGATCATAGATTTAGATGATAAATATTCCGTGATGCGGAAGGCTATATATATTTTTTTAACGTTAGAACTCATTAATCTACCGCAAGCCCACCTGTGCCTTAGTCCGTTATAACAACCTATAGTATCGACCCCTGCCGCCTGATTGTTTTTTCCCTTCCAACATTCCTCTCAGTTTTTTTCACTTCGACGATGAGTCTTGAAAAAAAAACAAAAAAAACTGTTCCAGATATGCCTAGTTCGATTAGTCCCGGAAAAAAAACAATAAAAAATACTAGACACACATAGTTCGATCCGCTTCTTCGAAGCTACCGTCGTTACACCCTCGTTCCTCATACACACGAAAAGATCACGTGGACTCGCGAGATTTTGCGAAATATAGTCGCACCTGCAACCCCTCCTCCCACAACAAATTCCTCTCAATTTACGTGTATATACGAACTCTCGATTCTCCGATGAAATCTTTCTCTTTTTTCGTTGAATAAAGAAGGTGAAAAAAGAACGAGAGAACGGAAGTGACCACCGAGAGATAACTCACGGGAACGATTTCCTAAAGTAGCGTCACAACCATATTTCAAGTTATACCACTCAAATTACTACAATTCACGATTTTTTTTCTTCTTCTTTTTTCGATTTTGTTTTCTTCTGTTCATTTCTCGTTCGGGTGGCCGACTAATCCGAGAACGGTCCAGTACGCACACCCTACAATCCCTCGTTCGATGCGCCGCTGCACCGGACGGGAAATGCTTACAATACACCTTTTTTCTTTTCTCTCTGGTCTCATCCACTTTCGCCCATTTTTATTTCGCTCCACTTCTCGTAATGTGCACTCTCCCTATCTCCCTTTTTTTTTTACGACGAGCGAAAAGAAGATCGAGAGTGTTGTGTTCTTTAGGAAATCTCGCGCAAGGATTCGTAATCCCAGCATCCGGTTTCGTCTTTCCTTCGTGTGTATATATATATGAGATTCGGGGGGGTGGTTGAAGATTTTTACCTCACCGTCGTGCTCTGCCGATTCTCCGCCTATTGTATCCCGTCCTTTTTTTTTATTTTTATTATTTCCTTTCAGTTTTTCATTTCAATCGTGCCATGAAAAGCGTTCTCTCTCACGTAAATATATATATACACTGATGACTACAGACACCCCATTGTTTTGTCGCCCGCAGCAATACGTTATTATCGTTCGAAAAATTGACTTTGAGTCTACCGGATAATCGTAAAATTAATTAATTTTCTTGCATAATATAATTAAATCCGAATTAACCCTCCGCGGTCGCACTCGGACGATTTCGTTCCAACCGAAACACGTTTTCCTAGCGTTTACGCTCAGATACCGATTTACAGCGAAAAATATACTAACTTTTGTACTTGAATAATCGTGCATTCACATTCTAGAAGGGTTCAAGAGTGTTCGTGAATTTTTTCAGATTTTTCAAAGCTATTTAACACGTTGAAAACTGTACGTGAAAATTGCCGACCCAGTGCGACCGCGGAAACAGCGAAATTACAGTGCGACCGCCGAGGATTGAGGGAAGATATACACCTCGGAACCGCAAAAAAAGGATCATTTTTGAGAATTTTTTTAAGGAAAACTATTTGAAATTTCGGATTGGGAGATATTCTATCTAAAAGTATACACATTCAGAAATATGTTCAATTTTTTTTATCAAAAAAAATTAAAAATTGACGAGGTTGTTGTGTAATCTTCGGAGCGCCGTAAAAAAATCTGGGTAAACGGGGTACCCACTGGCGTTTCTTCAAAAATCATCTGAAACAAAAAAACCAAAAAGCTTATTAAATTAGATACTAAAATCTAGTACTTGACATAGCCAATTTTGAAATTATCGATTTATGACAAAATGGCGGACGTTTGAACATAACATAGCGATTTTTCGACTAAAAGTTAGTTATTATTTTGCATATAAAACAAAAACTAAGCAACGAAAAAAAAAAAAAAAATCCTATGACAAGTACTAGATAATGATGTATAGAATAACCACAAAAAAATTCAAGGTAATCGGTTCGTTGGTTTTCGAGAAATTTTGGGTACCGATTTGAAAAACGTGGTTTTGAGAAAAACGCGTTTGAAAATTTTGGAATGAATAAATCATGAAATTTGTCAACTTACATGGAATCATCGATACCAGGCCCATAGTGTAAGTCTTCTACGGTCGACGGAATGTTCGTGTCTTCTAAATTTTGTTGTCGGCGCCGTATTCGACCTTCTCTCGTGTGTTCTTGCGCTTGCAGCTCGGCTTTCGCTATGCGAGTTTCGTCTTCTTGCTCAGCGTACAAGTGCGCGCCCGATCCTACCGATATTCCTAACTCGTTCATGACTGCTTTCGAGTGCCATCTATTGAGAATCGAACATCACGATCACACTTTTTGCATTTTACACATTCCGATAAGGTAGAAAATACTGTCAGAAAATTTAAAATTCGATACCGGATGTTTGGATCTTCTGGTACGGATGTGTCACGTTCAGTCTTCAATTTTTTGGCACTGGAACTGATATTCTCGTCGGAAAGCTCTATTTTTTCGGCAGTATGTCGATTTTTAGGCGGTTTTTTCTTTTTACTTCGATCTTTGCGAAAAGATCCGGATCGATGAGCTTTCCGAGAACCTTTATATCTGTTATCCATTTTTCCCAGAATATTTATTCACAGACGAAATTAGGCGCGCTCTCGGAGGCGGTTCACTCTCTCAGCTGTAATTTCGTTATTTATCGAGATGTTGACTTGCAATTTTCACTAGTTATTCTTGAGACCTCAAGCTTAAAAAAAATGCAAAAAAAATCGATTTTTTCGACCATGCTAGGTGTATATCTCCCCTTAAATAAAATTTGACTTAATTCCAATGAACGTTCGTTCAAATCAAATCAATCGATTGTCGCCAAGTATTCTGAGGAAATATTCTTGATGACAGAACTACCCGAATGCAATTAAACGTATTAAAAGAAAAAAATTCAAACGTATCGGTCATTTGTCCACCCGCAAAAGTTTGTACTCGATGAATTCGGCAAAAGTAAAAAAATAAAGCCAAATTCAAGAATAAAGTTTCCGGGCGAAAAAAAACCATTTTTTTCCCTTCACAATTGGCGTTTCGACGTTTTTTCCAGCACCCGCGCAAAAGTGCAATAGATCAGATTCAATCCGGCGTAATAGTTGGCGATGGTTCACGCTGCGAAAAAAATTGTGTCTCTTCGTCCGTTCGAATAATACCGAAAGTCGTCGAAGAGGGCACGGATCACGTATGTATAAATAAAAGAAGCAAAAAAAAAGAAGCTGTGCTATAGGTATACGGTATTGAAAAGTAATGCCATATAGAAAACGTACAACTCGGCGGGGAGTCCGTCTATAAAGAGATGCATTATGTTCGATCGCTTTACCGACGCCCACGCTCTATATATATATATACAAAATTCATCCCCCCCCCCCTCTCTCTTTCTCTATCATCTTCTTTTTTCCAATTTCTCTATTGCTTCAAAGGGAGGTTAAAATCGTTAAATAGATTGTCAGCCTTACACATGTATGAATCTTAGCGATTGAAAAGTATATTCGTCATCCCGTCAAACTCCGTACAATATACACCGCGCGTTGCCCAAAAGTAAACCTCTCTTGAAAACGTACAAAACGTTTCAGAATCCGCACGTACTATTATTATAGCGAAAGACAAAATTCACCGTGTGCATATATGTGTGTGTATTGACTGAAGAAGGCAAAAGGACGTGAGAGCAATGTTGCTTATGGCGTTAAATTATGCCCATTTGCTTCTCAGCAGTTGCTACATGCACAAATGTATAATTATATAGGTGGATATGTATTTATGTACTTGTATTGGTAACAGTATGCATATATCACTATTATAGATGGAAGAAATACAACACAATGCTACCACATATCTATATGCTAGCTGGTTTCGTCCATTCTTCAATGTTACACACAGAGGACTTTTCTAACGAGTGTATATTATACTAAAGTTATTGTTACCCGTATATATATATATATATATATATATATATATATATATATATATATATATATAGATGTATATATATGCATGGACAGAACGGAGGGGCAATGCGAGGGTGGCGAGGGTTGCGAGGGTGCAGAGGGCAATACGGGGGCAAAAGAGGGCACAACGAAGGGGCTGCAGAGGATTCGTGAACTATTTTACTTCTTTTCCTCGCTGTCCCATTTCACATTCTATACTCTATCGCTCCCCTTCCTTTACGACGCCCATGTTTGCTTGTGTTTGCCCATACCCGCGGAAAATCCATTCGTCTGGTGGCTCAACATTGTACACCCGTGTCTCGTTCTCCTCCCCTGTCCCCGTCTTGACTATATACAGGCATACATAATAGCATCTAAGAAACCATTGTGGGCTCCCACGGGGTTGTTATGGTTACCCAAAGATCGGTAGGGACGAGGCCGTGTCTTGTTTGGTCTTCAACGTGGCGGGGGTGTAAACGAGGAGGGGTTGGACGCTCGGAAAAATGGTCCAAACGTGCGAGGGAGAGTCGCGCAGTCAAATATAAGCACGCACTCTTTTCACAAACAATATTAACCGTCGTCATTCCTCACCCCCGGCGTCTTGACGCTTCAGTCACTTAACTGTCGAATCTTGAGAGTCAAAAGACCGAATTTCTAAATCATTTTCACGTACTGAGGGAACTGAGATACGCCCTTCTGAATTTTTACGCGCGTCACTGTGGATCCTTCTTCTTTCGCCTTTTCTTCACCCTTGCCCACAGACACACACGCTTATGTATATTCTCGCTGCTCTGTCGCCTTTCTCTCCCACGTTCATTTTTAGTCCTTTTTTCCTTGACAGCCTCCTATGTCTACATAACCACGATGCTCCGATTCCGAGGAAGGATATCCCGTTGAAATTTTCGTTTTCCTCGGTTTATTTTCTATGAACACGTCAAATTTACGTGGAAACGGGAAAGTTAGAGACCGTTCACTGATCGAGGGAGGGAAATGAATTCGCACAATTGTCGGAACGGGGATAATCGAGACATCCTGCTAATCTCTGTGTCCGGAGCTTTTTTTTTTAAGCCATTTCTTCGTCATATAATCGATATAATTGCATAGAAAAAAAAATGAGTAGGCCTTTTTATATAGTTCGAACAAATTGGCACAACGAATTTCACAGTATACTGGAAATAATTATTAGATTGTAATGACTTTAAGAATGTCATAAAATCAATCGTATTTTATGTAAAAAATTGTAGCATTTTTTAAATTTTGTACATTTTTCCGCGTTTCAGGGGGAACCGCGACGGGGAGGTTTGACCAATTGTGCTATATTTACTCACTCACTTTGATCAAATGACAAACAAGGGTACGCGTTGGTCACCCTATGTTATACTCTACTAAAATCCTATTATAAAGATACACTATCAATGGCGAAAATTTTTTATCGAGAACAAAGTCTAATGAGCACAACATTTTTTTAAAACCAGGATTAATAATGTTTAAGGGGGGAAATAGGGTTAGACGGTTCAAAAAATCGATTTTTTTTTTAATTTCACAAATTGTTAGTAAAACTATTGAAAAATATGTTCCCAAAATTTCAAATGAAAATTCCGACTTGTTCTATTGTTATAAGCCATTAAAGTGACTAGCTCTCCTTCAGGCCCCGAGCGCGCTATTTTTTCAAACGCGTTTTTCTGAAAACGACTGTTTTTGAACTTGCGTACACGCTAGTTTGGAAAGTTTTCAACCAATCGTTTTGAAAATTGGCAGTTACTTTCTTCATAGTATTGCGCTCTATATGAACCTCAAATCGAAATATTATCATTATTTGAAATAATTTTTTTTTGCAAATAGAGTTGTAAAAAATGGCAAAAAATCATGCTTTTTTGTTTTGACCCCTGTAAAAAATTCAATTTTCTATTTTTTCGATAGCATTTAGGTTCATATAGAAGAGAGACATATAATAAAAGTACATTCCAACCTCGTTTGATTTCAGATGAAAATTGCGGCTTCCAGAATGTACGCAAAATGCTGAGTCTGATTGTGACCTACAATATGGGGTCGCTAATATCTTCGGTGTTTTTCAAGGAAATTCTTCAAAAATTTTATAGTATATACTTAAATCCATGTATAAAATATTCTCAAAGTTTCAATAAATTATATTCATTTTTTATACTATAAAAAAATTCATGAAAATCATTGAGAAAACGCTGTCCTAACCCTATTTCCCCCTGAAATTTTCCCTCTCATATACTCCTCTTTTCAGTTCTGACGCTCCCTGTCTTTTTTTAGAACCGTTCAAATGATGTTTTTTTTGTAATCATACCAATATTTCCTTCTTCTATTTCAAATATAAGCATCACGATTGAGGTACGATTTTTTTAAATTCATTCGAGATCCATTATCTCTCTGCGGTGAATATTTTGCGGCTTGAGCGAAAGTTGGATTGGTTGTTTCATTTTTTTTTTCCGTCATCGAGTGCGTGTTCAACGGCGAGGCTTGTGGGGGTAATTTGAGATGGGAGAAAGATCATTGACGAAAGTTTACATAGCATAATGGCATATATAGAGTCATCAACGTGACAGCAGAGACTCACGTTCGCGGTCTTGACGCGCCTCGGGGCGAGTGGGGCGCACTTGTTCACTCTCGTGGAATATCTTCATTACAGAACGCTCGTTTTCGATTACATAACGAACAAAAACGCTACTACACTCTGTGAAACGAGAGTGCGTAAGAGAAAGATGAAAGTGTTCAGATCGGGAGCGTTGAAATCACTCTCTCTCTCTCGCTCTCTTTATCTCTTAATTCTGTCACTTTTTCGTTTTTTGGACATCGCGAAACAAAAGTACGGCGCGTCTATATGCGACTCGCAAATAATTACATACCCCTCGAACATACCGAGAGAGAAAGAGGGAGAGAGCTGTGACACTTGCGCACGTACGAGGTCTGTTCAAGAAGTATCGCGAATTTTGAATTTCCGCGGGCCACGTATATTCGATTTTCGATTTTTTTGTGGCGTTAGGTTGGTACTCATGTCCCTCACTTATGCTAAAAAAATCGGCCATTTTGAATGTTTACTTAATTGTTGACAGCTGTTTTGGTTAGACGTGTTTTGGCTAGTCTTCGATTTTTGCCTATTCCAAAAAATGGATCAAAGAATCTGTATTAAATTTTGTGTGAAAAACAAAATTAAGTGCGCGGACGCATTCCGAATGTTGACTGTGGCATATGGTGAAGCTACCTTGGACCAGAGCAACGTTTATCGGTGGTACAAAATGTTCTCAGAGGACCGAGAAGATGCGAAGAAGGAAATGCGTTCCCGACGCCCGAGCACATCAACAACAGACGAAAACATTGATGAAGCGAAGAAAATAATATTGGCCAATTGTCGAATCACCGTTAGAGAAGTTGCTGAGGAACTAAACATATCGATTGGCTCGTGCTATTCGATTTTACCAATGATTTGGGCATAAGACGGGCCGCCGCGAAATTCGTACCAAAATTGTTCAATTTCGAAGAAAAACAGTGTCGTGTTAACATTGCTAAGAAGCTGTTGGACTCGGTCCGCGACGACCCATATTTGCTCCAGAGGGTCATAACTGGTGACGAATCATGGGTTTATGGTTATGACGTGGAAACCAAAGCTCAATCATCGCAATGGAAGCTGCTTTTTTGGAATAGGCAAAAATCGAAGACAAGCCAAAACACGCCTAACCAAAACAGCTGTCAACAATTAACTAAACATTCAAAATGGCCGATTTTTTCAGCATGAGTGAGGGACATGAGTACCAACCTGACGCCACAAAAAAATCGAAAATCGAATATACGTAGTGTGCGGAAATTCAAAATTCGCGATACTTTTTGAACAGACCTCGTCTGTTCAAAAAGTATCGCGAATTTTGAATTTATGACAAGATAAAACGAGGAGTTGAAGAAAACTCGATCTGCAAAATGGCACGATACCCAATTGCGCGGCACAATTATGAGGGACGCACCATAATTTCTTTATTTCACACCGTGTGAATTATCGAACGGAAAAACGTGAATGTACACACACAAAAAAAAAAATCCATTTTTCATTTCAAACCGTGAAATTGTTAAAATTATTATATGACTCACCGAATTGTCGAAGCTTATATTGCCTGGAGGGTCGAATCTACGGATTCAGCTCGTCACAAATAATATCTGCAATTGAAAGGATCAAAACACTTGTTATTCATACTGTTTGGTTTTAATCGTGTTAGTAAAAGCTCAAAGATCCGCGAAAGTCCCAAAAAATTAGGTGATTCCATCAAGATTTTGATAACTGAAATTACAAAAGAAAAAACGTATCAATTGGATACTTGCACATTGTTTGCTCAAAGAAAATGTCACGACAACAAAGGTTCCTCCACGAGGAAGCAATAAAATGGTCCCCACGTATCAACAAAAATTTCCAGTGAAAATAAATTGTTAACAGTAGAGAACTTCAGGAAATTCTAAAGTTTCAAAACATTAGTGACGAAATGGGACAAAGTGACAAGCGGTCTTTTCATTTTTCGTCCAAAAAAATCAGCCGCGATGTATTATCCGTGAAACGCCTTAAGGATCCCCCCCGCAGCAAACCCTTACTAAAGGTTAATCGAACTAATGTAATATATGGCGTACACGTACTCGCCCCCATGGCGCATCGAACAAACTACGCTACTCCTACCCGCAGCCCATACACGAGCAGATAAATAGTTGCAAAAGAAGAGGGTGCCATCTCCGGGAAGGAAACTACGAGGATGGTACTGCATGTCACAAGACTCCAACAATAGGCAGGATAGCGTGGATATAACATAAGACGGAGTATAGAATAGAAAACAGTGAAATGCACACGTGCGTGCTTAGAGATGACCCATGGCTTTTATAAAAGTTGCGGAACGGAAGGACCATATTTCAGAAGAACAAGATCAACGAAAGATCTATCGCGAAGATTCGGCCCCGGGTGAGGGAGTCAAAAATGAAAATTCACAACAAACAAAAAGAAAGGAAAAAAGCGTCACCAGGCTGACCGTCTGCTCTCCTCCCGTCACACATATCCTCGTACTCTCGTCGTTCTCGTGAAAAAAAAGAGACATCTATTCTTTATTTCGCCTTTTTCTTACGATCGTTCCAGCAGCGAGAACTCTCGGATCACGAGGAAGAAGAAGAAGAAGATGATGAAAAAGAAAGGATCTTCGATGTGTCACGAACGGCGCTTACAATGGGGAAACGCGTTGGAATTGTGTGGCACGGGTGAAGGTAACGAGTCCGGAACACACGCGTCTATTGACCAGAGGGTTGCTCAATATATATATATATCGAGGGTAGGCGTCCTGAAAAGATAAAAGACGAGGTTGGTTCACGCTGTTCACAAAGATGTTACCGGTGACAAAAATATTTAACAACAATCGACGTTGTCCCAGCGAGGATTAGAAGTGTGGAGTGAACAGTGGAAGGACGAAGATGCGAGGACTGGGGTGTGGACTGGAGAGTCATCCGTCCGGAAGGATCCAACAACGGTCAGCGTATAGGGGTCGTATCCGAGGCGAAATTAAGGCATTGTCCGTGAAGAATCTTCGGTGCTATGGTCCATGGGAGACCACATAGTCTACTTGGCCAACCGAGACAGCTTTTTCTCTACCCACCGGGATCTATAGAGCAGTGGTGGTGACTGGGTGTACAAACAGTATCCATATTTTGTCGAGAATTTTGCGTTATTTTCGTATATACTAAGCTTGACCATCTCGGGTGGGCCATTTCACTAAAGATCCGTGTGGTCCCCTCCCTTCGTTCGTTCAAGTAAAACTTTCGTACCGAAAACTGCTAGCCCGCTGTCTTTTACCGGACCAAAGTTTGCCCACACACTGCAGGCTAAATTCTCAGCATATTGTCGAATGACAACCCCCGGGGCTCAACCGGTCAATCGCGCTCGCACATAGATGTTACGTATTATTTCGAACGTGTTCGTTCGCAGTATGATGTCTCCATGGAAGGTGGTAAACACAGAGAGAAGCAAGAGTGAAGAGCAACCGCGTGAACTAATGTATACTGCAGCTTGCAGCTTTCTCGTCGCAAAATCTCTTCCGCCTGTGCGTTTATACACGACACGAGTCGTGAATGCAAGGAGAACGCGTGCTGTGATGTTCAATCCACGCGAACAAACTTCTTAGGGTTTCACGGGCGAGAACGAGGCTAATAAGTGAACGCGCTGTTTATGTAGCAAAGTGCGAGAGAAGAGGCGATTCAGCTGTGATGGCTTTCTTTGATGGAAGGTGTTCGAGACATCCGTGATTATTGACACCCCCGTGTGAACGATGAGAGGGCAGGATCTTCTTTTTTTTTCGGGGAAAGATGCGTTTCACGCTGGATTGACCATTCGCAATCGATGGATAAGCTCAGCGCTCTTGCCGGAACTCGTGTTTGTATATGTACAATATAAACGAGAGGGAGAAAGATGCTGAGAGGAGAATCACGAGATCAATGCGTGGACAAACAAGAATCTTTGGGCTATAAATGTTGGACAATTTAATGGACAGAAAGAGGAGGGATATTCGAGGGATACTCGAGGAGGTATCAAGTAGATATACGAGCATGGACACATTGATATTTTTAGATGAATCTGGGTGAAATCAAAAGCACAACCTGCTCAATATTTCTGTAAATTAAACGCGATATTTTTCTCTATGTTACGTAGCCACTCGTTGGCTCAGGCTTGCCGTTAATTGGCACCAGTTATCCTTCGAAAATACATTTAAAAAAATTATAGACGGCTTAATATTCAATTGAGGTTGACCGTACAACGCTGAAACTTCGTTAATTATTTCAAAAAGTTCTAATTATTTTGTCCCTGAGTTCCAGGCAACCTAACTTCCCGGTGTTCTTTCCGAACAGCATCATCACAACGACCGTACGAGCATCCCTCATTCGTCACTACGAAAATTACACCAATTCGAGGTAACGATTCCAACACCATTTTTGACCTACCTCTCCCCCGCCGCCAGAGGAAATAGCCAACCGTCTATTATCCTCGCGCCCTCCAATTGCGGGTGTCTACCACGAGATCTACGAGTCTCATTGCGGTCCGTGCCGCTAAGACCCAAAAAAAAAAATCTAAAGATCCGGTCGGATGTATGCGCGACAGACAAAACGACACGGGAGCGTCAAATCGGTCAAAAAGAACACACCGCCTTTTCTAACATTACATCAATGAGAAGAGAAAGAGAGAGAGAGAGGAAGAGAGATCCTTAAAGCGCTAAATGCTGAATGGCGTTTCTCTCGTAACGCATCCTTATTTTCCTCAAAGTGGCTCGAACATGAGAGCCGGTCGCCGATCTTTTTGAAGTTCCTTTGAAGGTGTGTTCAAGAGCCGCAAAACAGGCCGCCTCTAACAACCCCGATAACTTTGTCTCCTACATAACCTAAATCCTCCGTATATAGATATACCTATATCTTCGGGAGGTTTATCCATGGGTTAGCCGCTCGGTTCCCCGGTTACTATGAAAATCCAGACCTGCCACTATATTTACCGCCTCAATCTCTCACTTGCTGTTTCTAGGATATCGCAGCCCATGTCCTCGCGTGAAGACGGCTCTGCTCCTCAGGAGCTTTAGTCCCTCTCGTGGGCGTTAAACACACACCCGTTAAAATAATCCAAGCGCGAGCGCGGTGCCGTATCAAAGAGGGAACCAAGCACGCATCATCTCACCACGAAGCCATCGGACATTTATTGGGGTGCTCCGTTGTATTAGTAGCGACGGAGAGAGAGAGAGAGAGAGCAAGAAGATGGTAGATTATTACGGGGTGCCGGGCACATAACACTCGGTCGACGATAGTGAAAGAGCCCTCGCTCTCGCTCTTGCACTGGCTACGCAAGGAGAGCCTTTTTTTTCATCCAACACGTTGTTGTCACGTTGAGGATTTTTTTTTTTTCCCCCACAAGAAAAGAGCCAAAGACCCAATTACCCACTCGGCGACACATAAAGCGGCGAGATACGTTGCTCCACATCGTTGTTGGATCGAGATATAACGGCATCATCATCACCAAAAACGCTCACGCATCTCGCGTTCGCGATTAGCCACGGTGACGGCGTCACGTGTGTTGTGTGCTTCTGAGGGCGCGCATGCACTTTTCCAAACGTCACGGAAGCGTTAAAGTGCCTCTTTAAATTGAGACTAAAGGTTGGTTTCGTCGACGCCACAGAGAGAGTGAAAAATAAGTACTTTTTTTCAAAACCGCGAGGATTAACAATACGCGCTTCGTTGACTCGCGAAAGAAAGAGGGTAGGAGGATTGAAAATCTTGCGAGTTAACTTGTGCTCGACTCGATTCGTGTATATACATATTCGGGTGGTTCTTAAGGGATAACACCACTGTGACCCCCTGTTTTTTTTCACATTTTTCAAGAATTTTTTTTTGTGGGAAAAAAAAGAGATATTCGAAAAATTTTGTTGGGTTTTGTTCCTTGTTTATTAATGTATCAAAAAACATTTTTTTTCACATTTTTCACGCCGCATGGTGGAGCTGGGGAAGCTCTCGCGTCAGGTGCTGTCATCTCCGCAGTGGTTCGCGGCACGCAGCAGAACTCTCTTCAACGTCGATGTGAAAAAAAATACCGAGTATTTTCGTTAATAATATGATATTTTGAAGACAAGTACATAGGATTTTTTCGATATCTCAATTATAAAAGTTATAGCCTATTTTCGACGAGAAATTTTGCTCAAAAATCATTCTTTAATTTCAAAGGCGTGCCTATTTTTTTTAAAACAATATTTTTCCAAATCCCTATGTACTTCTCTTCAAAATATCATATTATTAACGAAAACACTCGGTATTTTTTTTTCAGATCGACGTTGAAGAGAGTTCTGCTGCGTGCCGCGTACCACTGCGGAGATGACAGCACCTGACGCGAGAGCTTCCCCAACGCCACCATGCGGCGTGAAAAATGTGAAAAAAATGTTTTTTGATACATTAATAAACAAGGAACAAAACCCAACAAAATTTTTCGAATATCTCTTTTTTTACCCACAAAAAAAAATTCTTGAAAAGTGTGAAAAAAAAACAGGGGTCACAGTGGTGTTATCCCTTAATTTGGTGATGTTGGAAATTCTTTGGTATTGTTCCTCAAAAGTAATCGACATATCTAGAAAAAAAATTGGGCGCAAGCGGAACTTTGTCCAATAATTCTAACCCACCCCACCGAGCCGTCGAATTTTTATATGAAAAAATGCATGCATTCAAAATTTTGTTAAGAAAATTGTTTATTATTTCAAAACTATTTATGATAAAAGAATTTTATATAACGTTTTTGCAGGAAATATAATGCTCTACAAAAAAGGTATCTTGTAGAATTCTCGTGAATCTAATATTTATCACGTAATAGCAAAAAACTGTCATCATTTGTTCCAAAAGTCGATCATTATGGTCAAAACAGGAGTTTGACGTCGAATAGCTGCAATTTATTTTTCGTATGTATATAAGATTATAAAGAAATACGTAGCGCACTCAACAATGAAATGTAAACAATATTCAAATTTTCAATTTTATCAATTTTATTGTGAATTATAATGAATGATGTCATATATTTTAAAAATCAACTTACAATTATGAATTACATCGGTTGGAGCAAAGTTGCTTTGTTAATATCAGGATAGTTTTTTTTATATTCTTCAATTATTTGTACAATGAATTGTTTCTGATCTTCATCATAAGTGAGACGATCATTGTACTCTGTAATAAGTTTCACTCCTGTTTCTGCAACATCGTTAACCACTTTAATTCCTTTAACTATTTTTAAGCCTTGTAAATCATTTTCATTAGAAATCCACTCGCTCACATCGATATCAAGAATGAGGAGTTGATTTCAAATCTTTCGAAAAAAGCCATCGATTTGGAACTGGTAAAGAAATCAATGTCCTTATAGATCAAAGAAGAAAAATTTATCATGAATGATAATAAAATTGATAAAATTGAAAATTTAAATATCGTTCACATACTGTCATTGACTGCACTACGTATCTCTTCATATTTCTAATTGCATATGAAGAATACATTGCAGTTTTTCGACGTCAAGCTTAGGCCATAATGATGGACTTTTGGAATAAATGATGACAGTTTTTTGCTAATAACGTGATAAATATTAGATTCACAAGAATTTTACAAGATACCTTTTTTTGTAGAGCATTAAATTTTCTATAAAAACACAATATAAAATTTTTTTATCATGAATAGTTTTAAAACAATAAACAATTTTCTTAACAAAATTTTGAATGCATGCATTTTTTCATATAAGAATTCGACAGCTCGGTGGGGTGGGTTCGAATTAATGGACAAAGTTTCGCTTGCGCCCAATTTTTTTTCTGGACATGTTGATTACTTTCAAGGAACAATACCAAAGAATTTCCAACATCACCAAATTAAGAACCACCCTAATACATATAGATTTATCCCTCGTGAATCGCAACCGCGTTCCTTTCATCATTGCCTTGCGGCGAGGTCGTAAATGATTTTTTTTTTTAGGGGGTCCATTTCACCGTTACCTTTCAGGGATAAAGAGATAATTTAATTTTTTTATTTCATTTCTTTCGGTAACGTTATTAAGCCGAGAGAATCGTAAAAATTGAGAGAAAGAAAAGCCGTTAGACAAGTAAACTCTCGAAATAAATAATCCTTCTAAAGGGTAGATTCTAAATCGTTGCCGGGAATTGCTGGTGGTTAGCCGCAGTCTTGATGAGAGAATGAGGCAAAAGAGGGATTCGGACAGAAAAAGGGTGTTCCGTCGTAACCGATTAAGGTTATGAGGATGGTGAATTTGTGAAAAGCCACTTTGGGGGAGGGGGTGGAGGATGATTAGAAATCTATATGAGAATTCGAAGGGGGCGAGAGGGTTCATCGTACCTTGTATAGATGTATAATATGTGTATATATATACATGAAACCCACACGAATTCTTCAATTCTCCTCACTTGCTAATTAACGACTTCTCGTTGGGTTAACCTGTTTCAAGGATCGTTTGTGCTGACGCGCGCTAGCGGCGAATCATCAAAAGGCCAAGAGAGCGTGTTATATAGCCCGTGCGCTTCCGGCCCCATATAGCGAACAGTTCGGAAAGCATCAAATTAGTGTTGAAACGTTTCCTGATCCTATTCGGCCCCGTCTCCTTCGACCCGCCGTTATGAGCTGCGAGAAGCGAGTTTTTCCCGAAATGAGAGCGAGAGAGGAAAAAGTTTGGGACTACACACACACACGCACAGAGATCCTTTCTATCTGGCTCGCGCTGTGCGAGAGCGAAATGGGCTCTTTCGTAAATTGGGGCCCCGAGGACGAATTCTATCCCCGTGGCCCCGCGGGTTTCGTGTGGGCGGGGTTGTTGCCCGTTGTAACTTCGCCCGAGAGATGAGAGAAAGAAAAAGATAAAAAAAAAAGAAAGATCCAAGATATATCCGACCTTCGCGCGCTCACGGTATTAATAGTACCGTAGCTAACTAGCGGGAGAGGGGAAAAAATGGGATCGTGCGGGCAGGTGCACGAGCATTTTCTAAAAAGAAACAGAAAAAAAAGGGAGGAACGTGAGAGATAAATTGAACGAGGATTTCTACGGATAAATCGCAAATCAGCGTGTACGTTTTTCTGATTGAAGATTGAATGATTTAGAGGCATTTTTCCGAGGGGAAGGGGGTGGGTGATGATCGAACGAAATTACCAGAATGAATCAATGACGTTGTTTATTTGATGGAATTTGTGAATCCGATTATTTTAGTCCGGGGGGAAGACAAAGAGAGTGGGACTAAATTTGTTCAGCAGATGTCGGGACACTCGGGATTTCTGAATAAATTCTACGTTCAAATTTGTTCAGTTATTACTTCGCGAAATAAACAAAACAGGGTCCATTTAAATTCAACCTTGAGGCCGTAGTCTGGTCTGGAGCGAAATTTTTCACGTCATTCCTAATATGCAATAACGCTTAAACCGGTGAAGTTGTCTTGATGAAAATTTACACGTGCATTTATTGATCCTTAGAGAATACTTGTACATAAAAAAAAAATCATTTTAAATATTTTCATGTAGTTTTTTGCCTTGTTGCAACATGGTGCGCCGAAAGCCGCCTCAATCGGCGCCCACTCTGGACGATGTTATATGCATCTGAAAAAAAAAAAATATATATATTCTCAATCTGCATGAGTATTCTGAGCACTGGTAGCAGAATTGGTAGTTAAAAAAAATTTTTGACAAAATGGCGGCCTGTTGAACTTTCATTAATGATATTTCAAACATTTTCGGGTATTTGACGAGTTATAAAATGTCGGCAAAATTATTGTTCGACTCAATAAAATTTTTTTTTAAGTACCAATTCCGCTACCAGTGCTCAGAATGCTCATACAGGTTGAGAATATATATATATATTTTTTTTTTCAGATGCATATTGCAACGAGGCAAAAAACTACATGAAAATATTTAAAATAATTTTTTTTTAAATGTACAAGTATTCTCTAAGGATCAATAAATGCACGTGTAAATTTTTATCAAGACAACTTCAACGATTTAAACGTTATTGCACATTAGAAATGACGTCAAAAATCTCGCTCTAGACCAGACTACGGCCTTAATATCCTCCTATTTATCCCCCATAATACCATTGACCGAAAAAACAATCTCATAAATCTCCTATCGTGCGTTTAGCCGCATAATCACCAATGAACAGTTGTACGTCCAACGAAACTTTGCAAAAAAAAAAAAACACGAAACATCAATTTTTTTTTTCGGCCACACATGCTCGTTATTTGCGGCCAACAGGCTATCGCCTGACGCTCAAAGCGCCCACCCACATCCTCCGGTAAATTACCCAAGGGAGAATGAGAGTCGAGGAAGCGATATTTCCTAAAGCAAATGTACAGTAATGGCGGACTAATACGTGAAATAAGCGGCATACCGATTTCATGAGAAACGGGACACGCAGGAGTTCATTTTTTGCTTCTTCTCTCAATAAACGCGCGGTACACATCGCCTGCCCGCATATACAGCCTTTCATTCAGCGTATATTGTCCATTTGTGAGAATGATACATTTTTTTTTTTTCGTTCTGTTTTTTTGCGACCCGTGTAAACTCCCTCGGGAAGATTCACGCGCCTCTCGTATTCGACAATTGTGTATATATGTATTTTGTTGCTTGGTAAAAATGTTTTTAGAATCCGTAGGCGTGATTTCGTTCCCGATCACGGTAAAAATCGCGTCGTTAAATATCTCCATCGAGGTGGAAGAAAAAGGACGTGTTGCCCAAACACTCGTACACTCGCATGGATCAACGGTGGTATGATCGTGTGTGTACATATAAATACGGTACATCGAGATTTTATGTGTAGTACGAGGGAGTTTTACCCGCATCAGAACACACTTTTACAAATTCTTCTTCGGAGAGGTTCTTTAATCTCTGGCTCTCGTTTCGAACTATGTACAGGAAGAAAAAAAAAGACTGTAATGCGTCTGTATTATGCGTGTGTGTCTCGTAACAAGATTCAAGATCGCACGCACGAATGAACTTCTCGGGGGGAGATGAGTTTTTTTTTCTTCCAGACATGTTTGAAAGCTCGGAACGAAAAAAAAGGACAAATAAAACGCGAATTGAGAGTACGAGTGAGCTGCACAATGTAGACTCGTAGCTGCGAAGACGCGAGGGGGAGAGCTCAAGGGATGATCCACCCTGTGGTAGAAGGCGAGCAATCCTCTCGTGATATCTGGATTATGTCGAGAGAGAGAGAGATCGTGAATTCAATAGGATTTACAGGGTGTTTAGAGCACCTTCGCGGTGAAATTCTTCTTTGGTCGAATAGGGCGAGATAAGGGTTTATAGTGCCGGTTATATATGGAGAATTCCACGTCAATTCGGCCCATCTGGGACCCTCATTATATATTTTTTTTCTCCTTGAAGTAAGTTATGGAGTGTCACAAAAAATGATCCACGCCAATTTTCACATTAATTCCAAAAATGTGAGCGGTATTAATAAAACAAATGTTAATTTTGACGGTGAAGGCTGTTATCAATTTTGTGCAAATTTACACGAGAAATTTCTTGATAGAAAAAGAACACTTTTTTCAATTTTCAATTTTTATTGGAGTGGCAATCGGATAATTGATCACTTGCCGAAATAAATCTTACACCGAGCGAAATTATAGTTCGAATAAACACGTGCCATAGCCCTTGAAAGAGTAGAAATCGATTTGTTAGTTTACGCAATCATTTTTTGTTCCTGTATAGGTGTTATTATACTTTGGTTCTATTATAAAAAATGAATCATCGTATTACATATTCCATCTACTAAATCCCCTATTTCGATCTGTATTTTTCTCTCGGTGTATTAACCTTTGTTTGACACATTTCTCTAGAATAGCATACTTGACAAATGGGGTTGTACCCTAGTGTGTCAAACAAAGGTTAACATTAATGAAAACAAAGATTTTGAATGAAAAAAATATTTGAGAAATGTTAAAAATTAAGAAAATAAAACTTGTTCTAAATCTACACCATTTTCAAATTATTACATTGTTATCGAAATTGTTTCGTCGGTATTTGGATAAAACAATTTTGCTTTAATTGGAATAAAATTATTAAATATGAAATTAATATATTTGCAGTTGTGTGCCAAGAATGATTCGTACAGTTTACGAAGACTTAAGGGGGAAATAAGGGTTAGACGGTTCAAAGAATCGATTTTTTTTATTTCATAAATTGTTAGTAAAACTATTGAAAAATATGCTCCCAAAATGTTGAATGAAAACTCCGACTCGTTCTATTATTATAAGCCATTAAAGTGAGTAGCTCTCTTTCAGGCCCCGAGCGCGCCACGTGTTTCAAATGCGTTTTTCTAAAACAACTTTTTTGAACTGCGTACACGCTGGTTTGAAAAGTTTTCAACCAATCGTTTTGAAAATTGGCAGTTACTTTCTTCATAGTATTGCGCCCTATATGAACCTAAAATCGGAATATTATCATTATTTAAAATAATTTTTTTTTTGCAAATAAAGTTGTAAAAAACGGCAAAAAATCATGCTTTTTTGTTTTGACCCCTATAAAAAATTCAATTTTCTATTTTTTTGATAGCATTTAGGTACATATAGAAGACAGACATATAATAAAAGTAAATTCCAACCTCGTTTGATTTCAGATGAAAATTGCGGCTTCCAGAATGTACGCAAAATGCTGAGTCTTTTTTATTTTATAGTATATACCAATTTTATAGTATATACTTAAATATATGTATAAAATATTCTCAAAGTTTCAATAAATTATATTCATTTTTTATACTATAAAAAAATTCATGAAAATCATTGAGAAAACGCTGTCCTAACCCTATTTCCCCCCTTAAGGAGATCAAATATACAGTATATATTCAGTAACTATATACAGGGTGTCTCAAAACTAGTACGTCAGAGTGACGCGGGGGTTAGATTGGCTGCGGACCTACAAGAATAAATAAATATCACCTCAGTAAAAGTCTAATGTTTTTCGAGAAGAATCGTTTTTTTTATTTTTCGGAAAATCAGTACCCAGTACTCGTTATTATGCTACCATTGCGATGAATTACTTTGGGTTTATTTATATTTTGTTTCTAAAAAATGTGCCGTTTGTTCAGTATGGTTGGGGGTAGACAATTTGAACAGATGTTGTAAAAATTAAATAAACCATTGAATATTATTATTTTTTGTACTTCTTAGAATCAGTTTGCTTAGCGTTTGAGGTACGTACCTCGTTCGCTTCAGTGCCTTTCGTTCAAACCCAAACTAATCCATAGCAATGGCAGAGGACTTACAAGTACTAACAAGGAAAGTACCCAAGGTGCCCCCCTCCGATTTTGTTGAAACTCATGTATGTTATAGAGCATTAAAAACTAAGCGACACGTATTTTTTTTTATCGGCGGTAAAACGGTTTCAAGGGGTGAAACCATCCCCTAAAGTTGCACACGTCAAAGGGCGATTTTGCAGTTTCACACACAAGCAGTGCATCGATTTTGATGAAACAAAAATTAAAATGCTTCTTATGCGAAGGAATAAAGAACCCACCAGATAATGAAAAAATATATATATTTTAAGGGGTTGAAACACCCTTAAACATCTACTTCTTGCACCGTACATTGAAAACTTGCGAACCGATCGGAATGAAAATTATGTTGTTTTATAACGGAAATAAAATTAAAGTTGACGTATTTTTGTATTTGTGCAACAAAGTTTTAAGGGGGAAGCTACCCCTATTTGAGTTTTTACATTCCAATTGTCTCCTTGTCATTCGAAATGTGTTTGCCAATACGAACTCTTCTCATTAAGCTGAAATTAATGATTCACCTTTTTTTTCAATTAGCACGAATACTTAAGGACCACCCTTTCTAGCCCGTTTTTCAATAGATATTCAAAAGTATCTGACCCACTGCCAAAAAATGTAATGATCGTCCGACTTTCGTGTTGAGATAAACATGAAAATCGTACCATAAGTCCGATCGTAATCGTAAGTTTATCTGAACACGAAAATCGTACCATCATAAAATTTCTTAGCAGTGATCCAGAATCTTTTAAATATCCATTAAAAAAGGCGCTAGAAAGGGTGGTCCGTACCCTTAAGTATAAATATCCATGAGTTTCAACAAAATCGGAGGGGAACACCTCGGGTACTTTCCTTGTACGTTTACTCGAGAAGTAGTTTTTGAAACCGCCCGTCAAAACCCAAAATCGATGAAACGTGAGCCAAGTTATGACCATGTGAAATTTCGAGATTTTTAGGTTTCCGAAAAGGTGGGCAAAAAATGAATTTTTTTTTTTTTTTTGTCAATGTTTCGATACCCTATTCGATCGGAAATTTTCCGCTGATTTCAAAAAACACCAAGTTTTTTTCGAAAACTCAAAAAATCAATGGGAAAAACGCAAAAATCGAAACATATCACTTTTTGGACGATTTTCAATGGAATTTCGAGTTTCTCGAAGAAATGGCTACTGAATTAGTAATCAGCGTGTTTAAATATATTGATATAGCGCCCTGAAAGAAAATTTAAAAATTCAAAATTTTCTGCATTTCGGCCAAACAGAAGTGGCTTCACTAAAATCGCTGTAACGTTGCTTCCCGATGAAATTGAAACCCCACTCTGTGCTCATTCTTTTCGTAACCGTTCAACCTTTAAAATGCCGCTTCGTTTATTAGGCTACGATTTTTTGTCGATTTTTCATAGATTTTCAAAGTTGGACTATCGATTGTCGCGAATTTTCCCATACATACCCCTTCTCATATATTTCGCTGATTTTCAACCTGCTCTCACGGCTACAATAATTGAGATATCGGGATGATCCAAAATGCATTCTCTAAGTCCCCTCGAGACGTTTTGAAAACGCCCGTCAAAACCCAAAATCGATGAATCGAGAGCCAAGTTATGACCATTTGAAATTTCGAGATTTTTAGATTTCCGAAAAGGTGGGCAAAAAATGAAAAATTTTTTTTTTCTTTTTTGTCAATGTTTCGATACCCTATTCAATCGGAAATTTTCCGCTGATTTCACATAACACCAAATTTTTGTCGAAAACTCAAAAAATCAATGTGAAAAACGCGATAATCGAAAAAAATCACTTTTTGGAGCCCCGGTCTGTGCAAGAAATTGCAAGAAGTAGATGTTCAAGGGTCTTTCGACCCCTTAAAATACAGAAAGACGGTGAATCATTAATTTTAGCTTAATGAGAAGAGTGCGTATCGGCAAACACATTTGGAATGACAAAGAGACAACTGGAATGTAAAAACTCAAATAGGGGTAGCTGGCCCCCTTAAAACTGTTTTCTTGCACAAATATAAAAATACGTCAATTTTAATTTTATATCCGCTATAAAACAACATAATTTTCATTCCGATCGATTCGCAAGTTTTCAATGTAGGGTGCAAGAAGTAGATGTTCAAGGGTGTTTCGGCCCCTTAAAATATGTTTTTCTTTCATTATCTCGTGGGTTCTTCATTCCTTCGTATAAGAAACATTTTAATTTTTGTTTCATCAAAATCGATGCACTGCTTGTATTGAAACTGCAAAATCGCTCCTTGACCTGTGCAACTTTAGGGGGTGGTTTCACCCCTTGAAACCGTTTTTCCGCCGATAAAAAAAAATACGTGTCGCTTAGTTTTTAATGCTCTATAACATACATGAGTTTCAACAAAATCGGAGGGGGACACCTCGGGTACTCTCCTTGTAAGTAGCGATTCTCCGAGAAATCAAAAAAGACGATTTTTCTCGAAAACCATAAGACTTTTACCGAGGTCATATTTGTTTATTCCGATAGAGTCGGAGCCAATCTAACACCTGTGTCACGATGATGTGCTAATTTTGGGACACCCTGTATGTATATAAAAAATATATTACGAGAAGTATTACCGCGAAGAATTTTTCCTCATTGGCACTTGTTCAACCCCGTCAGCCCGTTTCATCCGTGACGAGACTCGACGGGGCATACGGGACCCTCGAATCTCATCTAAAACTCTGAAGCACCGTTTAATTCGAGTACGAGAGAGCCCTCGATGCTACAAGGGCTCTGTGTATATTGTAATATATATATACATATATACCCAGCACGTAAAAACTTCATAGGATAATCGTCCTAGCACTGGTACTAATGCAGTGTAATATTATCCTCGACTAAACGAAAAATTACTCGCGGCGTTAGTTCTAGATCGAAAGTAATTTTCCACGCGTGCGAGACACGAATTTTTAAAGCCACAGGATTTTTCGCGGTCAATTTTTCGCGGCCAATCGTGAAGTAAAAAAAATAAGAAGAAATATATATGTGTGTATAGGTTGTCCTTGAAATGTTCCCTTTGAAAAATTGAATTTCACCCGAAGGGACGTGGCAATAGCTTTGTCGACAATTATACACGGTTGAATTTCGTGCTGCTGCATGTCTCGTGCACAGGGCGAATAATTTATCCCTCTCGATTCACGCGCATTTATCTCCCTGCAAGTCGCGACGATCGCGTCTCGCGTTTCATTGTCAACTTCTCTATATATACGTCCTTTCCCGACGGCAAACTCTATATACGGCAATAATACAAAACGTACACAAAAATGGAGCCGAAAGGTGCGTAGCGAGACTAACGAATTCACTTTTATATATATCGTAGGAGAGTAGAGAAAATCCGCGTTTTTTCCAAAGAATATATATAAACGAGAAACCGCGTCACGCCGATTTTCGCGGTCTCTCGTTCGTTCTCCCTTTTTTTTTCACTTTTATTTCCGTACGAAATGTCAAGGTGTCCTTATAGGAGAGAAAAAGTGAGAGATAGAGAAAAAAAAAAGGAGAGAAGAATCGAGCTCTTGGCCGCGAGAGAGCAAAGATTGAATAAGGACCACCCGTTCCGGTGCGTTAAGAGAATTTCAAATCCGACGAAACCTTCACCCTCTATTATTCTTTTTTTCCCTTTGACTCGTCACCGATACGCCGATTTTCTCTAGTTTCTCGGCATACTATCCTACATCCTTCTCTCTTTCCCTAAGCAGCGCAAGAGTAGTCCCGCACTATTGTCGCAGAAGTGCATACGAAAAATGCATACGAATGAAATCTCTGTATGGACTTGGGCGAGAACTGCCGAAAGAATAAAAAGAAAAAAGGAGGCGGCATCGTCGTCATACCTTTGTCGCCTTCTTTTGCCGTGGTAAAGGGAATGGGCCCTAATATTCCGTGACGACAGGTCACTCCTGTATGTCTTTTTGACTTTGAACTCGAAAATTCGTTCTTTCTTCTCCATTTTTTTTCTCGTTCCTCTCAGGTTTTCTCCGTCAATCTGTTCCCTCACGGAGTACTACAGAGCTGCAGCCTACCATTGTCACCTTAAACGTTATTTATAACGAGAAACGACGATAATGGACGCGTACGTGAATATATATGGCGTAAAAACCAGAGCGAAAAATCAGCGATCTCCTAAAGCATCCATACAGTGAAATTGACAAGGATAGATTCACTGAAAATCCCTATAAACTCGTAAATTTTTTATATTTTTTCATAAACTTGCAGCAGCAAAAGTTCAAAACCATTCATCGGTCATTTTGATAAATACACAGCCATCTAAAAATTCTCGAGGGTGTGTATTTGATAATTGAGACAATGAAAAAAAAATTGTGCGACATTCAAAGAGATTAATGATTATATTACACAAATCATATTTTTTTTTGGAAAATTTTTAAACCAAATTTTTTAAAACTGCCATATTGATGTCTATGTGTAAAATAATGCTTAACACTAAACGTACCAGGCGCGGGGGTCAGATGACCCCTTTCAAAATTTACTTTAAACTCGTACATTCATTGTTACTTCTTTCGCTCATCTGACTTTCTGTAAATTTATTCGATTATTTTATTAGAAATTAGAAGTTACGATAGGAATTATTTCCTTTAATAATTCAGAATTTCTTTCTAAAAATCCAGGTTAATTTCATAAGGGTTGAAATGACCTCTTATGTGCCGTTACGTTTGGTGTTAAATACTGTTAGTTTCTTTAATTTAATTACGATTTTCATAACGCCAAATTTTCCGCTGTGACTGTAGGTATAAACCATCCTTAAAAATGTCACATTACTAAAACTCTCGGGGACCTAACAGGAGAGAAGAAAACGATTTTGCGGCTGAGATCGTCGCGCTAAATTGACGCTCGAGAATTCAGGCGGGGGTAGGCCCTACAACTATTTGTATAGTATAAAAATTGTGGTATATTACAGTGAAAATTCGGTTAGAAAATTGTTAGAACCGTGACGGAATGTGCGTGTTCACGTAAAAACGAAGCGTCAAATAGAACGGTAGGAGAAAAAAAAAATTCTTTGCCGAAATTCCACGCTCTCGAGGGAGATGGTCGTATGATTTTTCTCTCACTAGCACGAAATTATCGCGAATGGATTAATGGGCCGATGGAGTAGTGTGGGCAGCTGATGGAAATAGCTTTTGCCTCAATCCTGCGATCCTAAGGGTTTCTCAAAATTAAAGCGTAACGAAATATTTTCGTCACGTTTACAAGCGTTTGTAAATTATAATTGGCTCTCCTACGAATAGCCAGGTCATTTTTGATAGTTATTTATAAGCTCTTTCGTGAAACTCGAAAATCTTTTATTGATTATTTCAACGATAAATATTTTTTTCTACGTATTTCAAATATTATTTATCGGAAAAAAATACGCCATGTTTAATCGTACAGCCTGACGATAAAAAAAAATAAGAAAAATGACGTTTTCGACTGAAAGAATTAACATGAATAAACGAGCCGTGGGGGGCGTGGGTGTGACCCTTAGTGGGTCGAGCCAATAACTTCCCGATCATCCCTTGTATTTTATGCCATTTTGATCTTGCAAGTTAGTCCACCATGAGGGGCATGAACAACGTATGAAAATTCGATCATTTTAATCCGATAATTTTTTAATTGCCCCTATTTGTTTTTTTTTTCAATAATATGTAAATTATCTATTGGTGAAAAAATGGTAAAAAAAAAGTGAAAACTAAATAAACGACTTTTCCATAAATAACAACGACAAATAATAAGAGGGGTAAAGTTAAACACAACTGCAACTTGTTTGATTTCCAACTTGCTTGGTTATGCTTGATTTCCAACTTCCAATTTTTCATAAACAGTATCGAGTGTCGATAATAATTTACCAACAGCTTTCGTAATTGTAAAAATGGAAAAATTTTATTGACTGACACTATGTTGTACGTCAGAACCGCGTTAGTCACGGGTGACTGACACTATACTTTACGCTGGAACCGCGTCAGTCACCCGTGACCGACACTGTACATTCCGCTCGGAGCGCGTCAGTCACCGGTGACTGACACTATGCGTATTTTTAATAGTTTTAGCCGAATATCTACGAAACCGCTGAGGCGATCAAGGTCAAACTCCTTTCCGCTCTAAGTTACGTCAAGAGCCTTCGTTTGAAAAAAAAAAAATCGAATCGCTCCATCCATTCGTGAGATAACGTTCGACAAAATTTTATTCACATACGTACATACACACACACACACACACACAGACAGAGATCTTTTCAAAAACGTGTTAGAATGATTCTAGAGGTCATGAAACGTGGAGATATCTTGAAATTTCCATTTTCGATTTTCGGGGCCATTACAATAACTTCCCTCCAGGATCGGGAAGTTAATTAATATTTCTTCTATTAATAAAAATAATTAAATAATTCGATACGACAGATTCTCTTTTGGCATTCTTATTTTGGTAAATAATAAAATCTCATTTATTCAGCGCTAATTTTAGTACTGAAAGTCGAAAAAGTTTATTTCTTGATCCTCGATTGTGTTAAACTGAGAAATAAATTTGTGCAATCTTGAAAAATCGTGTAGTTACATTTGACGAAATAAATATTTAGTTATTATTGGCGGAATTTATTTAATCCCCATGCAAATTTTTTAATCAATACCAAATCATATAACCTTTTTAATTCAATTGACTAATACATTGGTAAACTGTAATAAATTTAATAATAATAAATAATAAACAAAAAAAAACAATTCCCCGATGAAATAAAATTCTTTTTTCTTTGTAAAAAATTCAATAATTTGCTCGCACGTTCGACGTGCAGGAGCGCGACTGGAAATTCGAAGGAGATCCAATGAATGAAATAAACCGTAACGTCGTATGACAGGTTCAACGAACCATTGCGAACTGTCTCTACCGTTCGAACGGTTTATGTTTTTTTTATTTTATTTCTTATTCTCATCGTTGTCGTTGCGAGAGCGGAAATTGCATGATCTTTTGAAGGAAGGGCGCAAAAGGTGGCTGGATGTAGATACGAGAGCCGGAACACGAAAATTACGCCGAGATTAGGGTCCCTTCGTGTACGGTACTGTCGAGTAAAATAAAATGATCAAAAGGAGTGAGAGAGAGAGGGAGAAAGTAAGAATCATCGTCCCGTGAAATAGCCCACCCAGAGGCCTCTCTGTGTATGATATTTTCTCGAACCGCGTTATATTCGGGGGGCGGTTTCATAAAACTCATCACAAATATTTCTCGAGTGTACACAAAAACTGTATTTCGCGTACCAGAAGAGTGGTCGTGCCAAAAAAAATGCTTTTCGCCCCCTTCAATGCCGATGCGCTTGTAATAACGGTTTTGTTTTTTTTTTCTTACATACACGAAGAGCAGTTTCCATTTTCATTGTTATCCCATGATTATCGACGTGAAAGGCGAAACGTCGAATTTAATTGCCGACTCGCGCATATACGAAATTACTTCCTGAATCTTCTCCAGCGACCAGTGACTGCGCAACTCGGAGGCTATTGTAAAAATCATCATTAACCCCACTCCGATCGAACAATATATGACGAAGATAGGACCAAACTATTTCGAGAAAATGATCCCGAACGAGAAGAATTGAAAAAAGTAGCGAAGAAAAAAAAACCAAAAGAAAAAAGAATCTGATGTATAAAAAGCGAAATAGCGTAAATCCACAATGTATATGGCCGGAAAAAGGGGAGTTCCTGTTTCTTTTTCTTCTTTGTATTATAGTTTAGCTGTTCTTGCTTAGCAATTTACACCATTTCCCGAAAATCACCCTGTAATGACACGGGAGGATTTTTTTTTTCCTTCTTTTTCATCTTCCGCGTTCTGGTGAATTGACTTTGCCCCTCATCTCTCGTGAAATGCCACCAATTTGAGAGAAGACTCGGGGAATCATTAGGGGCTACGAGAAGTATATATATATATATATAATCCGCAATAGGAAGAGTCGAAAGAGCAGAGAAAGAGATGAGAGGTATAAAAGTCTGGAAGATCTCGGGGGTACGGTTTTTTTTGTCTTTTTTTTTTCGTGACCCTCGATGGTTTGCGTTTATGGGGCACTTGTTACGGTGGTGGATGCACGTGTTCTAATGGATACCATGGGCCCTCTCTCTCTCTCTCTTTCTCTCGTCCCGTTCGAGGATGAGGAATCAACTAGGACGAAGAAAGAAGTAAAAAAAAGAAAACAACCAAAAAAATAACGATCAATCTCTATGGAGCCCAGCGTGGTTGCTGTTCGCCCGGCTATATAAGAAGCTCTGAAGTTTCGTATACTATTACTGGTACACGTCCTAGGACTTTGAAGTCGAGGAGATACAAGCGACAGAGAGGAAACGAACTGACCCACCAGAATCTCAGGGCCGCGCGCTGACATATTTTTTTTTGTTTTACCGACTAATCCCTCTAGATAAATCCTCGTCTCAATTCTCAATTCCCATTTAAACTACGTATGTTTTGGAAATTTTGTCAAATTCAAAATTACAAATACACGTCAGATGTCATAAATTTTTATTTAACCATGTTTGCAACCCTCCTTGACACTTCTCTGAAGTTTCGTGCCGGTCACACCTGATCAGAATAACCCCAGCGTTTTTTTTTAACGCGTTCTAAAAAAGCTTCAAAACTTCAAACCTACAGTAGAATGGTCGAAACACATTTCTCAGCAATGAAGTTAGTCGTATAGCTGCAAAGTTAAAGTTAGGATCATTTTGATTCCTAGTGTTCACGGAGGGTTAAGGTAGTAACCCTGGTGGGTGGGAGGGGGAGCGGTCTAGTAACTTAAGCCGATTTTCATGTCTTTTCTGGAGGGCGTTTTTTTGTAGGAAAATAAAAATGAATCTCTTTGGATATTTAGGATGTTTTTATTACATATTAAAGATACAAAAAAAAAAATTTTCGAGAAAATTTAATAGTTTATTATTATTATTATTATTGATCGAAGTTGGCAACTCGAAAAAAAACTCGAAAAAAACTTTTTTTTCCAAAGTCCGCCATTTTGTTATTTATCCATGAAATTTAACTTCAGTAGTGCCGACCAGAATGACATGTCTATAGATTAAGAATTATCAAGAATTTTTGATTTCAGATAACATCAAGAGCCAAAATCACCGGGGCCACCCACGCGCTTTTTTTTCGAGGTGCCAACTTCGATCAATAATAATAATAATAATAAACTATTACATTTTTTCAAAAAAATTTTTTTTTGTATCTTTAATATGTAAATAAAAACATCCTAAATATGCAAAACGATTCATTTTTATTTTCCTACAAAAAAACGCCCTCCAAAAAAGACATGAAAATCGGCTTAAGTTACCAGACTACTACCTCAAACTTGATGGAAGATATATGAAAAAATATCAAAGTTCATGCTAACGTTACGCAAAATGTAAATGAAATGAAAAAAAAAAAGTAGCTTTATCCTGATTCCATGTGCCAAAAGGACGATATTTTTTTCGCTGCTAATAGTCTTCACGAATATTTATTTATTTCCTCAACGAGAACCCGGAAAGTCCACGGATTACACATATGGAAAATAAAAAATAACAGAATCTTCGATGTTTGGGTATGGCACGACCCTGTTTTCTTTGCGAACAAGAAGATGAGTGAGTAGAAAAAAAAATCATCATGCACAGAAGACGCGTGATATGTGAGGGTTGAGAGAGAAGACGACTGTAAGAATATAGGAATTTTAAGCTGCAGCTCTGAAAGGGCATCGCTATCTAGCGCAGTAATCTCACTAGGGGCTCTTACACCCCCTCCATCACCGCGCGCCTCTCTTCGGCCATCTATAAGGCCCCTTTTTTTTCGAACCCTCGAAGAAGCGAGAGAGAGAGAGAGGGAGAGCGTTCGTGTTTCTCTTCCTCGTAGTTCTCGGACAGCTCGAGACGACCACCGAAGACCTCTGACTCACCCTTGCACGTGTTCAATTTCTGTGCTGTAGCCCCCTCAGTGTGCCCCACCGAAGAGGGGTCCTTATCCCCCGCGTCTCGTCCAGAAAAAGATGAGGAAGAAGAAGAAAAAAAAAAGAAGCGAAGAACGAAAATTTCTAACTGCCCGCTCGTTCACGTTCGCCCTTTTTGGGCCTCACCGCGCTCCGCCCACAGGACGACCGAAAGACCCTCTCTCTGTATGTGCCCACACCAAGAGTCGAGACATTCGAGAAAAGAATATATCGTCGTCTCTATACCAGCGTCTGTACTTTTGTGCGTGTATCGAAGGAATGAAAAAAAGAAGAAAAAAAATACTGGAGAGTAGACCCATCAGACTTTTTAAAAAGCGTCAATATAACCTTCACTAGAAAAGCACACTATGCGCTCTGGTACGCCATAAGGCCGTAAAGAAGCACAGGGAGTTCAAAGAGAGTGGTGCAAGAAACGTAATAAAGGAAGTAGCGAGAAGTCGATTCGTAGCTTCAAATTATTATGTACATATAGTGTGTATTGTCGGCTCGGAGAGATTGAAGGCGCAGCTCGAAGAAAGCTCGGGCGTGGAAGCACATTTTTCTATGCAGCTTCTTTACGTCCAACAAATGATACGAATTGGAAAGACGTATCAATGGGAAATAACGAAGAGGCTGACTCGGGCGTTTTGTAGGCACGACACACAATCCTCAATAAAAAAAAGATTTCCTTCCCACATCAATAAGCAGGAATTACAGTTAAATCATGAACTATATATATTTACAACTCAGTGAGTCTCAGTTTTTTTTTTTTTTTCCTCAAACGATCGAGAACGCGTGCTGTTTGATCGGGAGTTTAATCCCGCTATGCTCACGTATATAATTTTCATGGGAGGAAGGAGGCAAACAGCGAGTATTGAAGTAGAAAAGAAATGTCTAATCCAGCACGTTCGCGGAATGTTTCGAATTTCTTCTAAAAGCCATTTCAAGGATTTCGGATTTTTTATGGCACGGGAAAAAAAACGATCCATTTCTCTCGCAAAAAGAATAATGAAAAAGAAAAAAAAAGTCTTCTCCCATCTTCTTCTTTCCTCTCGCACAGACAACGAAGTGAAGAAGAAGAGAGAGAGAAAAAGGAATTATGCAAGATGTGTATGTGGTAGCAATGTCGAGGAGGAAGAGCGCCCCGAATAGACAGGATACCGCGATGACACGGTCAGACTAATCCTTCGCATCCCATCCCCGCCCGATCGAAATCTCTAAGCTCCTCGGTTTCGGGGCACGATGGCACCGGCTACTGGTCACCGCGCCTGTTATAAGGCCCAAGAATTTTTTTTTAGAGCGTACGAAACCGCGATGAAAACACGCTTGTGTCCGAAGGGAGACGCTCTCGAGGAGAGGAATGATTTTTCTCGAAGGGTGGAAGAAAAAATAAATGTATAATTTATAACGATAATCCTTTAAGAATGGATTTTGCCCCTAGACAGAATTCATCCTGTATACCCATATGTATATACGTAGGATTCACGGTGTTACGAGCTTCAATGAGCAAAAGATCCCTTGCGTGCACCACTTTTTTTTTCCTACTTCTTTTTTTTCATCCCCTACCCTCTCGCCTCTCGTATTTCTCTTTTTCTCGCTTACAATTCGTCCACACACTAAGCACGATCCTCCCTTTTTCGTGTCTGGCGCGAGACGAATGAATCTTGAATCGATAAATGTGCATTTTTGGACATGGACCAAGAGCAAAATCGGTGGAGACCCTTTCAAAGGAAGACGCGTAACCACCAACTCCTCTCCTCGATCGACGTGACTGTGTTTCTTGATTTTTGTTTGCTTAGGTGCGCGCACTCTTTGCTACCCGAATGAAATATATATATATATATATATATGAGAGGTTAATGTTTACACAGGACGCATAATGGAATTTCATAAATGAAAATGGATCCATGGTTCTCTGCCATGTGCAGGAATAAATACGATATATGGTATGGTTTAAGGAACGACAGAGGATTCTTTTCAAAGCGTTATACATATAAAACGTTAAAAATTGTCGTATCGGGTATTTTGTTGTCGAACGTTATTATAACTCGTGTATATAATATATATATATATATATGTGTATATCAGATCAGAAAATCCCTGGTACCCGATCTTGAGAGTACAAACTTGCACAGTTCTCGAAAAAGTTTGCCGTGCTACTCGGGGCCCGTTTCATTCGTCGTACAAACCATCGTTATTGCTACCATACATCGACAAAGTGGAGGATTATGAGAAATATTTGACGTAGAGATTGCACGACGTAATATTTGATATTCGGCTGATCGGCGTTCAAACGATCAATGGGTTAAAGTATTGATACTGGGTTTACCGATAAGTGGAAGAGGCTTTTCATCCAAATACATTTATATTTGTATCAATACGATTTTTTTTTGTGGCTTTTGCCGAATCACCTAGTCGCATCTTTCGCTCTCACGAGAGTCAACAACATTATTACGTAGATATTTATCAACCCTCGTGACGAAATTTTGTATTTTATATATTTGTCGTCGGCAAATATGTGAAAATATCTTGTCATGATTGGATATAACAGGCAATAAGTGGCGTTCGAACAATAAATAAATAAAAACAACTAAAAATGATTCTATGACAGTGAAAATAATCATGAAGAGTTGATTTTTCCTAGGAAAATATTCTCGCGAACAATTGAACGTTTGAAATTTGATAGTAACGAAAAAAAAAATCCTTTTTCCTCAACCTTTTCTCTGTCGTAACATTGACGATATAACAAAACAAGGATTTTTGGGACTTTTCGTCACGGAATTTGCGCAACGATAGATGTTTCACACTATTCTCGTTTTGATTCTTCACTATTGACATTGTGAAAAATGAAAGAAAGTCGAGAGATGAGCGCGTGATACGTGCTCCCGCATCGAAATTTGGAGTTAAGAATTTTTCTCGGGTTTTGTAACGCGCGCATTTCCGGACTTCCGAGACTTCAATTGGCTTAGCGGGCTTTTTTTCTTTTCTTTTTTTTTTTTTTTTTGTTAAAAGTTTGGTCGGAGTTACGTTCATTGGTATAAAGTTTGCGTATATAAATATAGAGAAAGAGAAAGAGAGAGTATAGAAAATTGGTACACGCTTTGCATCACTGCGAGGATTCGGGTGCGAGGGTTGGCCATTGAAAGAAATCTTTGGGTGGGTGAGACACGGATAAAGGACATTGATGTTACTGTAGTAAAAAAGTAAAAAGAGATTCGAGCAAGTTTGAACGCGTTCGCGGACTCTTTTTGTGCAACGATACACAGAATGAGAGAGAGAGAGAGTGAGAGAAAGAGCGGGAGTTTATGGACTCGCGGGAGAAACTCGCTCACTCTCGCAACATCTAAGAAGACATCTCCGCAAGTTTGAACCTGCAACAACCACCAGGTGCAAACTTCTTCTCCCGAACGATCTTATGCATCTTATACAATATATATATATTAAAATCGGTACACAGTGAAAGCGCGAGAGTATTACAGCGTGAGTCAAAACGCTCATCTATTGATAAAACTTTTGTAAGAGCTCACACCAGAGAGCCTATAATATTCAGGACCCGAAGTTCATGGTCAATGCTACCGAAGCGTAAAGAAAAAAATTTGTTCAAACTGGCATAGCGGTGATGCAACGAATGCACACGCGCACTCAAAGATATTGGGATGTTTACTTTTTCTTCTAGCGAGAGAAAGAAAAAGGACGTGTTTGATTAAATTTAATTTTCAGCCAGAGTTAAGTTTGAATTATAACATTTTAAATTATTATGAAAATTGACGTTTCATTGCGATTTTTTACAATTTTAAAAAGTACAATTAACATTGAGGAACGTCAAATCAATTGATAAAACTTTTGTAAGAGCTCACACCAGAAAGTACATAATATCCAGGACCCGAAATTCATGGTCAATGCGACCATGAATTTCGAAGCATAATGAAAAAAAATGGTTCAAACCGGCGTAGCGGAGATGCAACGAATGCACACGTGCACTCAAAGATATTGGAATCTTTACTTTTTCTTCAATGAAAAATATTCAAATCTTTATTTTTTCTTCTAGCGAGAGAAAGAAAAAGGACGTGTTTGATTTTAATTAATTTTCAGCCAGAGTTAAGTTTGAATTATAACATTTTGAATTATTATGAGAATTCACGTTTCAATGCGATTTTTGACAATTTTAAAAAGTACAATTAACATTGAGGGACGTCGAATCTATTGATGAATCTTTTGTAAAAGCTCACACCAGAAAGTATCTAATATCCAGGACCCGAAATTCATGGCCAATGCTAACGAAGCATAAAGAAAAAAATTTGTTCAAACCGGCATAGCGGCGATGCAACGAATGCACACGTGCACTCAAAGATATTGGGATCTTTACTTTTTATTCTAGCGAGAGAAAGAAAAAGGACGTGTTTGATTTTAATTAATTTTCAGCCAGAGTTAAGTTTGAATTATAACATTTTGAAAATTCTTTCAAATCGACAATAAACGTGACGTATTATTCTGTATTGTTTTGTAAAATATGTATTATGAAAATTGACGTTTCAATGTGATTTTTTACAATTTTAAAAAGTACAATTAACATTGAGGGACGTCAAGTCTATTGATAAAACTTTTATACAAGCTCACACCAGAGAGTCTATAATATTCAGGACCCGAAGTTGATGGTCAATGCTAACGAAGCATAAAGAAAACATTTGTTCAAACCGGCATAGCGGAGATGCAACGAATGCACACGTGCACTCAAAGATATAGGAATCTTTACTTTTTCTTCTAGCGAGAGAAAGAAAAAGGAAGTGTTTGATTTTAATTAATTTTCAGCCAGAGTTTAAGTTTGAATTATAACATTTTGAAAATTCCTTTAAATCGACAATAAACGTGACGTATTATCATGTATTGTTTGTAAAATATGTATTATGAAAATTGACGTTTCAATGCGATTTTTTACAATTTTCAAAAGTACAATTAACACTGAGAGAATTCAAGTAGAAGAAAAACCAGAATTAATTTGAAAAACAACCACGTAATTGATGAATCAGTATCGACGGATCGACATTTTCATAAGAGCTCGCTATTACTCGTAAAATCGGCATTTTAATAATCGCCATTTAAATTCGTGTTAAAAAAAAATCATACTTGATCATCGACAAGGTTAAAAAAAAGTTGAATATTAAAACAATCGTACTTAAGTTGCAATCAACACAGATAGCGATTCAGGTTAAAGAAAAAGTGTCACTGGCGTGAAAAAAAATTAGGCAATCGATTTGTATTCAATCGAATCTTGTTCGAAAATCGAAATTCGCAATTTCAATTCAATTTTCATAATTTCATATCATCGGCAAAATGGGATTTTTTTATTCTAAAAAGAGAAAAACCTTAATAAAGTCCAATTATCATTGATATCGATTAGAGTGAAAAAAAATGAGATCAAATTGAAGAAAAAAACCTTACTAAAATGCAATTATCATTGATATCGACTCGAGCGAATGAAAAAATGAGATAAAATAAATAAAAAAAAACTACATAATCGATGAATCAATATTTCGTGATCGATCGATTGATCGATATGTCGTGAACGGTGTATACATTTGAAGATAAACACACCTGTGAAAATATTTTTCGATCGTAATCTTTCCGGTTATTCCGTTACCCTGCGATATTCAGTGCGTGTGAAACGCAGTCAGAACTACAACACCTTTGATCCGGTAACCCAGAATTTAACCCTTTACCTGCTTTCGCGAAAAGAGACGCTGATACACCAGAGCGAACGGTGGATTTGAGTCTCTGGACCGAGAAAGGGTTATAGCGGAAACTGCGGCGAACAATAGACGCGAGGACGAAAGGGTTCGTCGTGACACGGGTTGTTTCTCCCCAATGTGAGACTTACAATTCACCTGTGAAAAGGGTTGAGGCTCGACAGTTAGACTCGATCGTACAATGACGGACCCACCACCGTAACGCTATCTCGCGACAAGTGTTTAGGGGCAAAAAACAAAGCAAAAAACTCCCCCGAAAAATGATAATTTTTCCGTTTCTTCGGAAAGATGACATTTTTTCGAGCAAAGAAAAAAATTGTAATTTTTCGTTGCCGATCGGGAGAGAGCAGCTGGACCCGACAAAAGTGTTCTTACGAAAGGATGCGAACACGTGAAAAATACGTTAAATCGTATAAAGAACGATTGAGAACGGAGTGAACGAAGAAAAAGTACAAGTGGTCGGAAAGCAGCTGCGAAAATTTCGTTTTTCAAAGTATTTTTTTCTTCCCTCTTCGTCACGAAAAATACGCACGCACGGGTATGTGTACATTCGCCGATCGGGGGGTGGACGAGCGACACGGAGAACTGCAGGTTTTTCCAACACGTGCGTCCTAATTCGAGGTACTCGGTAAGGGGGTTGAAAAAATAGGAGAAAAAAAAATGCAACCCTTGAAAAAAAAAGGAAAAACGTAGGAGGAAGGGAGAAACGAGAGGAGCGTTGTGTTGGATCCTTTCAGCGGAATCCAACGATCCCGGTCGATGATTCAATGGGGGCATCGCGTTCACTCTTTCAATTGAATTTTTTTTTCCTCCACATAAAAATTATATATATATCGGATGAGTGGTTACGGGCGTCGAATTCCTAACTTCTTCGGCGTGGCTCCATCCTTCGATTGCGTCCAATAGAATCGAGCGGGAATTTCAGAGACGGTCGCGGCGAGTTCCACAATTCTTTTGTACTCACTTGACCCTTTTTACCTGAATTTCACTCGTTCGACATCCACTGGCGAGAATTTTTCGTGAATTATTAACCAACCGTGTATTTTTATGCACGCGTTGCAGGTGAGAGGGTCGGTGGAGAACTGACGTACGACGATGCCATTTGAAATCCTATATACATGTACGGAGACGACTTTGGACAACGAAAAATTCTATTCAATCACCGATGATCCCGCATAAGATATGCATCTGGGACTTTGAATGGAGAGCGAGATGAAAGGGGAGAGGAGAGAAACACGAGAAATAACGAAAATTCCATCGGAGATTTTCGTGATTTTGAATAATATTGCATGCCCCTTTTGGTCCGTTGGCTTTCGGGTCAAAGGATCGGAAAAAGGGCTCTCTCTCTCTCTCTCGCGACGGACCCTTTTATTCGATGCACTGTATAAATTCAAACGTCCGACCCTTTTATGCCTGTCTCTTTTAAATCACCCCTCGATAATCTCTGGACCGGTCCAGCAGCAAAACTCTCTCTCTCTCTCACTCTCTCTCTTATTTTGACAAAGGGTTCAGAGTTTTGTGGTCGGTGCAGCGTTTCTCTCGCCGGACCCCACGAAAACGTTCAATGAGCCACGTGCACGTGACGCAGGGATATACGGTTTACGGTAAAAACCCACCCTCGGGAAATTTTCCCGCCGGAAAAAAAAACATTTCGTGCTTCCGGCGGAGCGAAAAAAATGGATTTGTTTGTTTTAAATATATTCTAACCCTCTGGGTCAAGCAAAATATGTTATTTTACGTTGTTTATTCAATTTAAGAATGAATAAACATAAATAATGTTTGTCGTTAATTTCAAACTGACGAAATTCATTGTTTTTCAATTAATCTTTCTTTCTTAATGGAAAAAAATCCATTTTTCTCGGTAGAAATCTTATTTACCATAATTTCAATTAACGGGAAAATAACTCACCGCGATTTACACGAACAGGAATCTCGAACTGTTGAATAAAACTTTTTCACGGTCACGACTTTTTGGCACTTGAAACGATCCGCTGCACTGAAAAATAAGATAAAACCTCGTTGTACAGGAATATTCGGTGCTAAATGAAAATAACATGAAACTTTTCGCCAATTGACGAGGAAATTCGTGGTAACGGTAACGATGCGTTACACTGTTGAAAATGTCGATGTGTTTGAAAATGTGTACTATTTGAAACGTGTGTTTTGACCAATTAACAGTTTTGTTTGTCAAATCAACAAGCAGTCGATTTATCAATTTTTTATTTTGTACAATAAACAAAAACAGTGACGATCAATGAGTAAAGCTTCGCATAAAGCATCGTTTCGCATAAAGCTTTTTTGTTCTAAAATAAATTGAATGTCCTATTAAGGTAATAGTCTGGTAACTTAAGCCGATTTTCATGTCTTTTTTGGAGGGCGTTTTTTTGTAGGACATTAAAAATAAATCGTTTTGGATATTTAGGATGTTTTTATTTACAAATTAAAGATTAAAAAAAAATGTAATAGTTTATTATTATTATTATTATTGATCGAAGTTGGCACCTCGAAAAAAAAAGCGCGGGGGTGGCCCCGGTGATTTTGGCTCTTGATGTTATCTGAAATAAAAAATGAAAAAAAAAAACTTTTTTCCAAAGTCCGCCATTTTGTTATTTATCCATGAAATTTAACTTCAGTAGTTCCGACCAGAATGACATGTCTATAGATTAAGAATTATCAAGAATTTTTTATTTCAGATAACATCAAGAGCCAAAATCACCGACGCCAACCACGCGCTTTTTTTCGAGGTGCCAACTTCGATCAATAATAATAATAATAATAATAAACTATTACATTTTTTCAAACAAATTTTTTTTTGTATCTTTAATATGTAAATAAAAACATCCTAAATATCCAAAACGATTGATTTTTATTTTTCTACAAAAAAACGCCCTCCAAAAAAGACATGAAAATCGGCTTAAGTTACCAGACTACTACCTTAAAAAATAAACACTCGAATCCGTGAGTCAATTAATTTTTTTTTCCCCCCTGAATATCGTTCTTTGACCGTGAAAGAAAAATAAAAATCTACGCGTACAGCCATTAAAGAAATTCCTGGATTTCGATTTATTTCGTCATGACGGACGTTCATGGCCTTATTAAATTCAGTCTCGCCTCGGTCGCGTTCGTCGTGAGGGAGAGGGACAAAAAAAAATGTAATTCCAATTACAAAGATCTCTATCCGAAGAGTCGCTCGGTATCTGTCTGTCCCGGAGGGCGCGGGGGGGATGGAAGAGCGCGCGATTACGAGAGTCGTAAAAGTTGAGATGCGTAAAACCGAAAAAAAAAAAAAGCAACTAAGGAGAGAAAACGAAAACGGTAGTCGTGACGAGGACTATTTTTAGCCCGGGGAGATCTTTGAGAGTTTTTTTTTTCCATTTCATATCATTTCTTCCTCACTCTTCTCCCTCTCATCACCATTTTTTTTCTCGGTCTCGACGACGTAGGTATACATATCCTCAGTCTCGTGGTCTCTTACCCCGCTCGGCCATAAAAAATGTTTCAACCAAGAGATTCTTCGTCTCTCGTCTCGAACTCGTTCCACCCTCTCGTCAAACTTCTTTATCAGCACGCATATAGAGCATTTATATATAGAGCATTTTGGAAAAAAAAGAGACTCATAGAAACGCGTTCAGTCTTATCTTCGAAGGCAAACCTTTATATATACCCTCGAGGTTTTCGATAACAAAGTTTATATTTATATATATGTATCTCTATATTTAAATAAGCGTAAATTCTTGGGAGGAAAATAACGCAATTTCTCACGGTTTTCACACGATCTCTGCCAACAATTTTATCACTAGCTAAACAATTCCGTCCTCGCGCTTTCACAGAAAAAAAAAAGATTGTCCCTATACTAGAAAAACGTAATTCTCTGTTCAAACTAAAAAGAAAGACCGAAAGTCTCCTTTCGAAAAAATAATTACGATTTAATGTAGCTAGAAATGAAAATTAAAAGGTATGCACATTGCTTCCTTATCATATTTCCGCAATTCACAATTTTTTTCCTCAATGAGCAATATGCAAGTTTCAATTTGAATGATTTGTTTGATTTTTTTCGAAAAAATTAAAAAAACCATAAATGTAGACTGCTTTTATCAATTTTCCCTAAATTCAATATCAAATAACCTTCCACGGTATCGAATTGATGTAGGAAGAAAAGAAAAAAAAAACAAAAAATTCAAGATATCATGCGAGAGGGTTCAAAAAGTGCTAAATAATCCAAAACATTAATCAACATCAATTATCACTAGATGATATAAAAATGAAAAGATTGTCCCTACACCAGAAAAAAAAATTCTCTGTTAGAACTAACAAAAATAAAAAGACTGAAAGTTTTGTTTTGAAAAAATAATTACGAATTAATGTAGCTACAAATGAAAATAAAAATATTATGCAAATTGAAACTTGCATATTGCTTCCTTATCATATGTCCGCAATTCACACATTTTTTTTCTCAATGAGCAATACGCAAGTTTCAATTTGCATAATTCGTTTGATTTTTGTCGAAAAAATTTAAAAATACCATGAATGTAGAATGCTTTTATCAGTTTTCAATTCAATATCAAACATCCTTCCACGGTATCTAATTGACGTAGGAAGAAAAAAAAAACAAAATTCGAGATATGCCAAAGGGTTCGAAAAGTGGTATTGTAACTAGTTCAAAACACTAATCAACAATAATTATCATTAGATAATATAAAAATAAAACTGTTATCGAAAAAAAAAACCGTTTAATAACAAAGAATAAGAATGTTTCCTTCGCAATTATTTTTTCTTTCGCAGCCAGAGGCTTGAATCGTATTTTTTGTTTTATTTTTCACTCCAATTACGTGGCGATGAAACCCGATGAATGCGGCTACGCGGCACGAAGCGTAAAAACGTTAATCTTCTTCTAATCGAAAATTGGGCACGATCGTGCGTGAGATATATATCAACGGTTGAGATAGAAATTAAACGTAGACCCCTACAGCGAAGACAAGGGCATCATCGGCATCGTGAAGATCGTCAACGCGAGATTTCCCTAATCTCTCCTATATAGATACGCATCACGAGAGAATCTGATTCAAGACGAGGCTAAAAAAACACGTATTTTAAAAGAAAGAAAGAAGAAAAAAAAGTCTGAACTCCATGGATGAGACTCGGGCGACACGTTCTCCCGTAACCGAATCCACAAGGTATGGATCTGTGATGGTGGGGTATCTGAATCTGAAAATCGGTATGATTACACGCCGAGAGTCTTCTCCCACTTTCTCTCTCGCTCTCTCGCCCCTCGGCGTGAAGGTAAAGGGGAAAAAAGAAGAGTGGATCTCTCATAGTCGGGGAGATGAGATTGAAGGGAAGGAGAGAATGCGAGAGAACGCAAACATAAAAAAAAAAATGAAGAAGAAGAGAGAATAAAGGAGGAACGAGAGATCTGAAGGGAGAAAGAGGAAGAGAGAGAGGGACAGAAAAAAAAAGGAGAGGGCAGTATTATATAGCCGAGTTGCAGGTTGCACCTGCCGCTGACGTCAGAAGGGACTTCTTGTTTGGACCTGAGCTTCTCTCAGCCCCGGGGGTCACCACTACTGTTTCAAACTTGGCTTCCACTTTTTCCCCCCTTTCTCTCTCTCTCACACACAGTTCCGTTCCCTCTATGTTATTTTATTTTATTATTGTTCTTTTTCCTTCATTTTGTGTTCTTTAATTCTTCTCCTTTTGCACGTGTCCAAGGCTCGTCCGGTCTCTCGAATCCCGCGACGTACGCATACGCGAGCGAGCAACATTCACGGGTATTAGTATGAAACACTAAAAGGGGCATATACGCCGAGATACGCTGACTAGGCAATAAGTCTCAAAAAGCAAAAGTTAACAGGTAAAGTTACGCCCTTTTGCTTTGCTAGAGATTGCGATATATCTGTATATATTTATACACGTATATGCGTAAAGAAAACAAAAAATCTGCACGCATTTCAGGGGCATAGAGAATATCCGGAGGGACTTTCACGTTATATGGTCGCTCCCGTTCATGCATATTATTTATATGCTAATGATAAGACGGAATAAATGTGCAAAGTTTCTTGTGTAAAATAAGCGATCGAAGCATCACGTTCACGATATATATATATATATATATATATATGTAGCTTGAATGTAAAAGAGGCTCGAGGGCACAAGTGAAGTAAAAAACGTGACAATGATTCTCGCAATCTTTTCGTCCTCTTTGCCTCCTCGCCATCATCGTATACATTATCGTGTTACAGTCTTAAGGGGGGAAATAGGGTTAGACGGTTCAAAATATCGATTTTTTTTAAATTTCATAAATTGTTAGTAAAACTATTGAAAAATATGTTCCCAAAAATTTTTAATGAAAATTCCGACTCGTTCTATTGTTATAAGCCATTAAGGGAGGAAATAGGGTTAGGACAGCGTTTTCTCAATGATTTTCATAAATTTTTTTATAGTATAAAACATGAATATAATTTATTGAAACTTTGAGAATATTTTATACATATATTTAAGTATATACTATAAAATTTTTATACATATATTTAAGTACTAGGGGGGCTCCGCCCCCCCGCGCGCCTACCCCCGCCCACACCCACGCCTCCCCCGCCCCCGCTCGATCCCCTCACCCAGCCTACTCGATCCCGCTCGCTCTCCTCAACTCTTGTACACGGCGGCGGCGGCGGCGAAATATTTATATAATATAGAGAGATATACTATAAGTGAGTAGCTCTCCTTCAGGCCCCGAGCGCGCCACGTCTATAACCGAGCGGTCACTATTTTATCAAACGCGTTTTTCTGAAAACGACTTTTTTTTTAACTTGCGTACACGCTAGTTTGAAAAGTTTTCAACCAATCGTTTTGAAAATTGGCAGTTACTATCTTCATAGTATTGCGCTCTATATGAACCTAAAATCGGAATATTATCATTAGCTAAAATAATTTTTTTTTGCAAATAAAGTTGTAAAAAATGGCAAAAAATCATGCTTTTTTGTTTTGACCCATGTAAAAAATTCAATTTTCTATTTTTTTTTATAGCATTTAGGTTCATATAGAAAAGAGACATATAATAAAAGTAAATTCCAACCTCGTTTGATTTCAGATGAAAATTGCGGCTTCCAGAATGTACGCAAAATGCTGAGTCTGATTGTGACCTGCAATATGGGGTCGCTAATATCCCGGGTGTTTTTCAAGGAAAAACTTCAAAAATTTTATAGTATATACTTAATTATATGTATAAAATATTTTCAAAGTTTCAATCAATTTTATTCATTTTTTGTACTATAAAAAAATTCATGAAAATCATTGAGAAAACGCTGTCCTAACCCTATTTCCCCCATTAATACAAAATTATCGTGAGAAAGCGAGCCAGTAATTGTTGAATAGAAGATTTCGTTAAAAGAAAAGAGTGTTTATCAACAAACAAATGCGATCACAAACACGCTTAATTCGTGAACAACGTGTTCGGTGTTGACCAATATACCAAAGTAACATCGACGAGGGAGCGAAACTCGTAAACAAGTATTTCGTGTCTTAAATAAGCGATTTAATGGGAGGACTTGTGATATTTCTCGAAGTTTTGATGGAATTCATAACAATAATATTAATATTAGCAATAATAATAACGGCGCATTATTGTTTATTTGATTGATTATAATCATTAAATCAAATAAACAGAAATAAGGGTGATCTTATTTATTGTTTGACTATGATAAAACGTAAATAAATCGGAAATAATTTCCCATCGTGTTAAATAAACGATAAAATTTACTCACCACCTCGACGCACCCTAACGACGACTGCCGAACGAAAGAGGCCCCCGAAGGTGTACAAACCGGACAGGTTGAGAACAAAATATACATCCACTTGTAGGGGAATATATATATGCACCACTTGCCGTTTCGTCGTTGCCCGACAAACTGAGACTAGGCACGCGGCTAAAACTGAGAGGGTCCGAGACAAAAGTATATGTACGGGGCGAAGTTATGCGGTGGAGCTGGAGACAAGGTTCCGTGTAAAACGAGAGAGAGAGAGAGAGTGCTTTGGGAAGTGCGAAGAAGCCCGAGGGCAATGGAGATCCAAAATTAACGAGTATATATACGTACGAATTTATTTTCGTGTACTTGAATTGGCGTGGCAGGGAGGAAGAGGGTGTAATAATCCTCCGGAGTAAAATGCACCGAGGTCACTTTGCTTACTACAAGGGATGTTCGCTCGTCCTTTGGGCTCGAGAATGGCAAAATCGTCACGAAAAACAAGTTTCCGAGGGTTGGTCACGAGCAAAGCTACAAAATTAAAGTTAAATTATTCAGGACAGCAAGTGTGGGGACTTTTCTAATGCTGACGAGAGGACTAGCAGGTTCGCGCTGTCGCATAAATTTCAACCTGCTTTAACGAAAATAGCGAAACGTACGAGATGCCCAAGGGCCCCTCGAAGTGACTGCCTTGAAACGCTAGAGGCAATGAAAACAAATATATTGGCAACGCGATGGGTACCTGTTCGTTTGTAACAGAGGGATGATTCTCCCTCCTTTCTCTCTCTCTCTCTCTCGCCCTCTTTCTATCTCGAGTTTCTCCTCTGTCTCTCTATTTCGTTAAACTCGTGTACCTGTCGGTTCGAGAGAGAGAGGGACGATCGGAATGAAACATCATCCCCGAGTCCGCGTGTATATACTCCCCTGTATACACACAGTGAACGGGGCATTACCAGAGGGGTCTCTCTCGTTTCGACCCCCGAGCAAGTTTAAACCATTAGGACCAAAGAGGCACGGTTCGAACCATCGAGTTTTCGCTCAGGTGCGTGCGTGCGGAAACCATGCTTTCGGAAATGCGTGTACTCGATTTATGCGAGCGCAAAGTGCATTTTCAGTGACTTACTAACGTTGATTGTTTAAAAATTTAAGCCACTCGTTTATAATATAATATTTTTTTGTCTGAAATATTTATTTAACCGTGATGATTGTTCGACGTCCGTTTCAGTAATATCGTTGAAAATCATACGACAAATAGAATGACCTACGAAACAAAAATTTTACCATTTGTTACGAACCTATAAATAAAGATGAAAAAAAAAACAAAATGGATTTTTGGATTTTTATCGCAATATCTTAGTGAATTAATAGTTTATCTTTTTTCTATGTTCAATGCACCATTCACTGAAACGAACCAAGGATAATTCACTTAGTTCACTCATGAAAGTATCGTGGAAACAAACCCAACAAACAAATTGATAAAAATTAATACTTTTTGGATATGACAGTGGGGGAGAGTCCACCCTTAATAATTAACGCGTTTTATAATAAAGGACCATATTGTTATCATGAAAAATTTGGCACAGCAAGTAAACACTGTTTCCATTATAAAATGAGGCATTGAAAAATTGCCTTATAAATTGTTATTGATAACATATTTGTCTGAAATATTTATTTAACCGTGATGACTGTTCGACGTCCGTTTCAGTAATATCGTTGAAAATCATACGACAAATAGAATGACCTACGAAACAAAAATTTTACCATTTGTTACGAACCTATAAATGATGAAAAAAAAAACAAAATGAATTTTTGGATTTTTATCGCAATATCTTAGTGAATTAATAGTTGTTTATCTTTTTTCTATGTTTAGTGCACCATTCAATGAAACGAACCAAGGATAATTCACTTAGTTCACTCATGAAAGTATCGTGGAAACAAACCCAACAAACAAATTTATAAAAATTAATACTTTTTGGATGTGACAGTTGGGGGGGAGTGGAGAGAGTCCACCCTTAATAATTAACGCGTTTTATAATAAAGGACCATATTGTCATCATGAAAAATTTGGCACAGCACGTAAACACTGTTTCTATTATAAAATGAGGCTTTGAAAAATTGCCTTATAAATTGTTATTGATAACATATTTAAGAAAGAAAAAAAAAAAAAAAGATTAGAACGACGAATTAATTACGAGAAATTTTTTTAACGAGGCCACCCGTCGTAACGAATAGCACGAATATTTCAGCGTCAATTAAGTAAGCGAGTTGTTTGAAAAATCACGAGGGAAAAGAAATGCGGTAAATTAGTATATTAAGTATATATATGTACCTACACCAGCAAGAAGAATTCCGAGGGTTGGAAGAGAAAGAAAAAAAAATTCGTTAATGGAGCCGAGAAAACGTGGCTAAAATATAGCTCACGTATGCGTGGCGAGGCTGCACGAGGGATGAGAAAGAAACGACAACACCATGACATAAGTCGTCGTTTTATAATTTTTTTTTCTACCCTCGTATGAAAATCGTGCAGCACAGGCGAGACGTGTGCGAGCAAATGTTAAAAATCTCTCGTATCCTCGGGTAGACGAGACCCCATAGGGTGTTCATATGTTTTTGGGGTCTCGAACAGAGACGAGGGAGAAAACGAAGTTAAAAGAAAAAAAGAAACCTAAGGCCCCGAGACGCATTCTTTAATGACCATCAGCGGGGCAACACACACGGACGCAGACGCTGGACCTTCGGGAGGGGCTGTCTCGTATCACCCTTGTCGCCGAGAGTCTGCGTGAAATACTTTTTCGTTTCCCTCGCGGAGAGAGCGTTCCTCGTCACGTGCAGGACCCCCAACAGAGACCAAAGATCGAGGGTTGAAGACAACGAAAAAAAAAAAAAACAGATAAAAAAAACAGTCGCGATACATAACACATTGCTTAGACAAAACGAGACCGTTTTTCACGTTTATTTTTAATGGAAGAAGCGAGTAAATTTGAAATGAGAATCGAGAATCACCAACGAGAAAATAAAAGTACGCTCCATTGTATAAGGGATGAAAATTAATTTTGTGCAAAAAAAAGAAGACATTTTGTTAATGAAAATGTATGTGTTTGAGGAATATTGCAATTTTTTTTCCGAGGAACAATTAAGTTCAGTTAATAAAATAACTTCGCGTGATTAATTGGATCGATGGAGGCGAGAGCAAACGTTTGGGGAATTTTGCGAGGAAATCAAGACAATGTCTATAGTTTCGAGCACGTGGTGTATTTTGCAAAAAAACAATTTATACTAATTTCGGCAAATTTTTTGCCACAGAGAGAAAACGAGTGGAAACTCGAGAACCCAGAATCATCATTATCAGCATGTAATAATGTGCGACAAGAGAATTTGCGACAAGAGAGCCTCTCATCATTTCGTAATAAGTTAATCATCGATAATGACGTTGCACCGAGCAATTTCAATGGCAATCACGAAGAGACGAGAGAGCGAGAGAGGGAGAGATTTGTTATAATCGAGACTAGAAAAGAGTGGGTGGATGTAAGAACGTGAACGTGTCGTAACAAGTTCGCCCTCGGGTATAGTTCACGTTGTTAAGGGTAAAGAATGAGGAAGAAGTAGCAGGAACGAACCTGCAAGACAACCCCTCTACGTGGCAACACAGAACAGAACTAAGAAAGAAAGAAAAAAATCCGAACTTTCGACAAGAGTAGTTTGGGTGGAATTGAGCAAGAAGAAAGATGAATAGATACGAGGGCAGGGCAATGAAAGAGAGAAAGAAAGCCTTAAGAGTATCCTTCGCGGGTTGAATACGCCGATGGAAAAAGAAACTCGAGACCCCAGCGCACCTACGAGGCTGAGGATGCTCGCATTGTGGACCCTCTCTCTCACCCTCTTTCTCTTTTTCTCTCGTTCGTCCATAGTATACGGATCGTATAGATTCGGTTGTCGGCGCCGAGGGTTTTTGAGAGCGGGGGTGGCCGTGGAACGTACGAGGGCGGGGCGGGGAGGGGGAGGAAGAGATGGTAGGATCACCGAGAGTGCTAGGTGGTTTGGGGTGGATGGGTTAGCTATAGGGTCTTGTATATAGGGTGTGTGTAACAAGGAACCGAGGAAGAAACGGCAGATGGTCGGCGTGGACCCCGTCCAACGTGGGAAGCTCCGAATTCTCCGAGTTCCCACAGCCAGAGTGCACCTGCCTTCCCCACTTCTACTCGTCCGAACCACGGGCATCGTCGTCCTCGGCTATATAAGCACCGGGGTTGCTCCAACGAGACATCATTCGCTCACTAGCGCTTCGAGCAAGCATTTACGAGAGAGAAAAAAAAGCATAAGCAACGAAGAGACATCTTCAACGTTTAATCGATCTAACTCACGAATCACCTAGACATTCAAATTCCGGAATCCTAGGCGACGAATACATTCTCTCTGTCTATCGTTATCAATCCTGTCACGGTAGTTCTGACGAGCGTAAAAAATAAATAAATAAAGTTTCGCAACGGTATCGAAAGTTTTGTTTATCATCAACCCTCACACGCACACGTTTCGTTCCGCGACAAATCATTGAGATTATAATCAAGATGGCCGCGACCATGAGCCACGTGTTCGAGTGTGAAAACGAGCTGAACGACAATCTCTATAATCTCAAGATGTCGAGCAACAACAATAACAACAAGAGCAACAAAGCATCGAGCATACGACGAGTGAGAAAGATGCTCAAACCGCTGTTGCGTTTGCTGAAAAAACGCGGCAACAAAATCGCCAAGTGTGAAAAATTCGTCGAGCAAACGGAAATGTTCACCGAGGAGGTCGACAATCAGAACAATTGCAACGAGGCTCTGGAACAACGGCTACTCGCTGATCTTCAGGATGCCGAGGAGGGAGCGGCCATCACCGTTTGCCTCGATGGACAAATGACCGTTGTGCCCGTTGTTCCCGGACAGTGTTACGTTCCCGTTCACTTTGCTCACACTCACGCCGGTGACTTCTACTGGACGACACTGTCGCTGGCGGACAGTGATCTATGCTACAAGGAACGGGCTTTCTCACTCAATCAAATGCCGGAGATGCAAGTAGCTTGAAGGAGAAGAAACGACAACAACACAAGCATCGAACGTCAAGCAACGCTGTGCAATTAAACTTGTTTTTGTTTACATCAGCGAGTTTGTGCGCGACACTATCTACCTCAATGTGGAGCGAGAAAAAGCTCACTTGGACGATGTGACGACGACATCAAGACTATATGTATATATATATATATGTATATAACGATGGTGCGGACTCGTGATGAAACGCGAGTCTTCCAAATGCGACCTGTCATCGAGTTCGAGGACTAAAGCAGAAGAAGAAGAAGAAGAAGAAGAATAACAACAACAAGAAGAAGGCTACAAGTTGTTCCTGTGCTTCGAGAATACCGATTTCATGGAATTCTCAATACTTCAACGAGTTTCGAAGCATCAAAAGAAGAAGATGACATCCTAAAACAACCAGACTTTAACTGGCCTTCGACGCAAGCAACGTAGAGAGAAAAAAAACTGTGATCGATAGTTTAGATTGTAAATTTTTCGAATACACTCACTTTTATTTCGTTTATTTTATTTTTTATTTCAATTTTTCTTCAAACTGACACTTGCTCAGAAAGACATTAAAAGGCGCGAAAGATTTTAAGTATACTCAAGTGATACTCGTGATACTTTCTCGATATGTCTTTTTTTTTTTTTTAACACGAAACGAAAGCCACGAGTTCGGAACAGAAAGGGTTTAGTTTTTGTTTTTTTTCTTTCTTGAACGAATCATCGAGATAAAAATAAATAAATAAATTTTCTTTATATAGATTTATTTCGCGAAAACGATTTATACTTGTACGCGATTGTGATAATTGTACCTACGACTAGATTTATATCGACGATTTAGATTATTAAGATGAATGTTATATTGTGATAATGGCTTTAATCGTAATCGGCACGATTCGGCTGATAAATCCTCAACGAACGTCTTCCAATATTGTTCTTTTTTAATGAATAAAAAAAAAGCACAATTTATCGAATATAACCACTTGTTTACTTGTTTTACTCGACTTATCCTCGTTACCTCAATCCTTCGACTATTATCTAATTAATTGCGATATTGTATTCCGAGCTCTTCAAGCTCAAACGAGAATTGTTCTGCATTAAAAAATTTCTTGGCTGCAGAACGACTCGTAACGTCTTTTGAAGGAGAAAAAAAAATCGTTACTCCTATTTAACGTTTCTTACAACGGACAAACTCGTCGACAATACACTGGGATCTCCCTCACGGCCGTTAAGAAAAGGCGGGACAACTCTTGGTATGGGGTATGGCCCAAGATTCGTTTGAAAAAATCCTCAGGGGTCCTTCCAGTATACTACCCTCCTATACTATATATATATATATATATATATATATATATATTCTTGCAAGGGGAGTCTCTCGAGTTCAACGGAAAAGATCGAGAATTCTGGCGCCAAAAAGAAACGAGAAACTTTTGTCTACGAATGCGGAAGAGATGACTGGAGATTCTGGACAATAATTCAAGACGCCTCAATCGTGAGTCGGCGAAATACGTTACGATGAAAAAAAAAAATCATCATCTCAGACGGAAAAGAATTAATTTGATTCGTAGAAAGTTTAATCGACTCGTTCTCGATAAATTCTGATGATAAAAACAAAATATATCTGATATTTTATTGAAATAACATAAATCTCCGAATGAAACTCAAATATTAATTCATTTTAACAAAATCTAATGATCAAAGATTATTTGTTCGATTATTATTCTTTTTAAATAACATACAATTTATCCGAGTGAAATAAAGATTAATTTTCACTTAAATTAAGAATTAATTTAAGTGAAAATAGATATTTTTCAATAAAAATTGATCAAACCTGACAATCGAATTTTTTTTTATATCGATAAAATCAATTTATTCGACTAAGAAAAAGTGTGTCGATCGACGAATATGAATCGATTTTTTATTTATAAACTATCAACGCTCAAGCAAATCGATATTTTTTCAATAAAATTTGATCGATCCATATTCTTGAGACAATTAACATTTTTTCCAATTCCAACAAATCAAAGTTATCGTTTCTTTTGCAAACATTCAAAATTTCAGATTTAAGGGAGCGGCAAAAAATCCTAATCCATATGAACATCTCGCTAATTCATCAACGAGGACGAAAACTTTGAAAAATCTAACAGCAGGACGAATTTACTCTGGATGTTCTCTATCCTTACTGAATGGGATTTATTTTTTTATTCGCTACTTTATTGTCACGGATGTGGTCACAAAAGGGAACGATCCTCGGAGAGAGAGAGAGAGAGAGAGAGAAAGAGATTTTGCAAATCTGTCGATGACGTTAACAATAGAGGTACGCGCGATATGTACCAAGCCTCCCTCCATTCAACCCCGTAAGGGACAAACGATCGAACGCGGAAACTCGTTCCGGGGTGTGTTACAGTAGTTAGGTGGAATATAGAAACGGACGCACACGTGCTGTCCATATGCGACACGGATCGATGATGCACACATGTGTGCACCTATGTGCGAGACCCATAAGGCTCCTCGTACGTCAGCAAGTTCACATGATTTTCAATGCGCGACCCCGTTGGATAAGGGTGGTCCCGTGAATCCCCCGCGCACATCATATGGCAAAATAATAAAAGATATGTATATATACTGTCGCGAGGGGTAGGGTGAGGGGCGAAAGAGAAGAGGAGCAAAGTATTGGCTATATGGAGCCCACTGGCCGTGCACCAGATAATGGAATCAAAGTGGCCGTAGGGTGAATAACTTGAGGGTCACGGTATTACAAGCACGATAGGGTTAATTCAATAACAGAATGTGTTTATTTAACGAAACGAGGAACATGGCTACCGGATGATATTATTATCAATTTATCGTCACCGTGTGTATAAATGTTACTGAGAAATTAATATTTTACTTTTTTCATCGACACTTTAATAACATAAAAATTATTCTATAACGAAACAATTAAGAGATAACGATGTAAAATTAATTCAATTATAATTTGATCGTTTCGCCACCCCCGAATCTTTTGGACAGCGAAATTGTCAAGCGAAAATTTATTATATCTATTTTGAGAAAAACGTTATTCAAATTATATCTTCTTTAAATTATGACGATAGATAAATATTAATCAAAACTTCAATAATTTAATTTCCCGAAATACCACTGAACGATAGCACCAATAGGATAATAATTTGTATTAATTAGTTTTGCGAAAATTTAATAAGTTTGCTTAACAAAGGAAAATTTGTGTATGAGCACAAAATGGCGAGGAAGCGATATACAAGTTTCAATTTGCATACGTTTTTTTTTTTCAATAGTTTAGAGTACTCTCAAGGCCGGAAATTTTCATCTAGCAAATGAAAATTTCAAAATTCGTATTAATTATTTTTGCGAAAATTTAATAAGTTTGCTTAACAAAGGAAAATTTGTGTATGCGCACAAAATGGTAAGGAAGCGAAATACAAGTTTCAATTTGCATACGTTTTTTTTTTCAATAGTTTAGAGTACTCTAAAGGCCGGAAATTTTCATCTAGCAAATGAAAATGTCAAAATTCGTATTAATTATTTTTGCGAAAATTTAATAAGTTTGCTTAACAAAGGAAAATTTGTGTATGCGCACAAAATGGTGAGGAAGCGATATGCAAGTTTCAATTTGCATACGTTTTTTTTTTCAATAGTATAGAGTACTTTAAAAGCCGGAAATTTTCAACTAGCAAATGAAAATTTCAAAATTCGTATTAATTATTTTTGCGAAAATTTGATAAGTTTTCTTAACAGAGGAAAATTTGTGTATGCGCACAAAATGGCGAGGAAGCGATATACAAGTTTCAATTTGCATCCATTTTTTTTTTTCAATAGTTTAGAGTACTTTAAAGGCCGGAAATTTTCATCTAGCAAATGAAAATTTCAAAATTCGTATTTATTATTTTTGCGAAAATTTAATAAGCTTGCTTAACAAAGGAAAATTTGTGTATGCGCACAAAATGGTGAGGAAGCGTTATATAAGTTTCAATTTGCATCCGTTTTCTTTTTGAATAGTTTAGAGTACTTCAGAGGCCGGAAATTTTCATCTAGCAAATGAAAATTTCAAAATTCGTATTAATTATTTTTGCGAAAATTTAATAAGTTTGCTCAACAAAGGAAAATTTGTGTATGCGCACAAAATGGCGAGGAAGCGATATACAAGTTTCAATTTGCATACGTTTTTTTTTCAATAGTTTAGAGTACTTTAAAGGCCGGAAATTTTCATCTAGCAAATGAAAATTTCAAAATTCGTATTAATTATTTTTGCGAAAGTTTAATAAGTTTGCTTAACAGAGGAAAATTTGTGTATGCGCACAAAATGGAGAGGAACCGATATACAAGTTTCAATTTGAATACGTTTTTTTTCTTCAATAGTTTAGAGTACTCTAAAGGCCGGAAATTTTCATCTAGCAAATGAAAATTTAAAATATGAGAATTCGACAATTTTTTTTACTTCTTACCGAAAAAAAAAAAAATGAAACTTGATAATTATGTAATTTACGATTTCTCGCTTACTTGGGAAGGGGAGTTTTTGTCCATCATCGTTCCAAGAGGGTGCGCCGTCATCTCGACTGCCCCTGGGAGAAGACAACCCGCAATACAGCGGTGTATTAGAACTAGGACGGTCGTATTAAGGGCCCAAGCCCAAGCTCTTTCCATATATCCCGCAGCTATATATATATATATATAGATATATATATTGCCGTAACAGTGAAAACTTTGAAAACATCGAATCATCAATAATAATTGGCAAATAATGATGGTAGGAAGAGATGGAAGGCAAAAGTGAAATAAACGTATTACCCACTTTCACGAGGGCGCGTTCACGGCCGTAAATCGATTAAATAAATTGATTCATTACGTCGTCACGATGGAAGTCTCGCGACGTGAATTTTGCGAGAATTCGGCGTTTCGTCACTCTCCTCCTCTCATTATTTTTCAGCCAATTCCAATTTGATGAGAGAGAGAGAGAGAGCGCAGAGGACTTTCTGAATTCCGCAGAGAGTCAATATCGCGGACACTACTTCGAGCAGAGGTCCATTTATATATATAATAAACGTCGACACGAATTTTAACGCCGCGGGAATCGCGAACAATTTGCGTACCCGCGATGATCGTAATTACGGTGTTCAAGAATCGCCGATGACGAACAACGAAGAGAAAACTTTTTCTCGTTTCTTTCGATCATTGGCAAATTTATGCGACGGGAATCCAGATGCGCTTTCGCACGCTCAACACACACGACGATACCGAATTAAAAAAAATAAAAAACCCCTAAATAAGCAAGTACAAAACGAAGAAAAAAAAATCTGTCTACCTAACTACGCGGAGGATAAATTCGGCGACAGTGAAATATATGTTTTTATCGAATAACCCACTTTCGTTAGTGATCGAAGAAGGAGGGTGTGAGTGAGAAAGAGAGTGTGGGAGAGAGAAGAGCGACAAGAGCGACAAGCAAATAAAACAAATTGCCTCGTTCCCACATCTATATGTAGGGAAAAAAAAACCTAAAGCGGTAAAATCGTACGTCTAAAGTAAACGTGCAAATAAAAAGCCGAAATTAATGTATCAAAAACTCTTAATCCTTTAATCATGTGAACAATTAAGAATGTACTTTCGCGCGGTATGCGCACTGTCGCCAGAGGTTCCCTGTTTTCGGTTCGTGAAATTCCGAGCATAACTCTCAACGAGACTCGTTCGGTCGAGCCAAAAAAAAGTCCGATGGGACCTGTTAAACGAGCAATTAAACACGTGCGTTCGAAGCGCACGGTAAGAGAAAAAAAATCGAGGTCGCCCGAGACTCGTAAAAAATTAAAATTTTATTATACACACGTTACTCGAAGACAGGCATCAATAATCGTTAATAGATCGTGGAAAATTGGGCTCGTTCGTAATTTCATAGAATACTTGCTTGTTAATAATTTCATAGATTTCTGCGCGACAATAATAATTGAAAAAAAAAAATGAATTATTGTCATTTCCCTATTTGAAATAAATTGTCCTACGACCATATTAACATCACAGCGGCTATAATTTTTCTTACGAGTAATAACTCACGTAATACCGATGAAAAAATGTTGATTTTTTCTGCTAAAGATATAGAGAACGTTGTAAAATATTCTTAGATCTGTTGGCGGCGTCATTTTGATTTAAGGGGGGAAATAGGGTTAGACGGTTCAAAAAATCGATTTTTTTTAAATTTCATAATTTGTTAGTAAAACTATTGAAAAATATGTTCCCAAAACTTTAAATGAAAATTCCGACTCGTTCTATTGTTATAAGCCATTAAAGGGGGAAATAGGGTTAGGACAGCGTTTTCTCAATGATTTTCATGAATTTTTTTACAGTATAAAAAATGAATATAATTTATTGAAACTTTGAGAATATTTTATACATATATTGAAGTATATACTATAAAATTTTTGAAGAATTTCCTTGAAAAACACCGAAGAAAATTTATGACTGCCTTGACTTTGTTTTTTCTTGGTACTATTTTTTCAAACGCGTTTTGCTGAAAACGACTTTTTTTTAACTTGCGTACACGCTAGTTTGAAAAGTTTTCAACCAATCGTTTTGAAATATGACAGTTACTTTCTTCATAGTATTGCGCTCTATATGAATCTAAAATCGGGATATTATCGTTATTTAAAATAATTTTGTTTTGCAAATAAAGTTGTAAAAAATGGCAAAAAATCATGCTTTTTTGTTTTGACCCCTGTAAGAAATTCAATTTTCTATTTTTTTGATAGCATTTAGGTTCATATAGAAGGGAGACATATAATAAAAGTAAATTCCAACCTCGTTTGATTTCAGATGAAAATTGCGGCTTCCAGAATGTACGCAAAATGCTGAGTCTGATTGTGACCTGCAATATGGGGTCGCTAATATCTTCGGTGTTTTTCGAGGCAATTCTTCAAAAATGTTATAGTATATACTTAAATATATATATAAAATATTCTCAAAGTTTCAATAAATTATATTCATTTTTTATACTATAAAAAAATTCATGAAATTCATTGAGAAAACGCTGTCCTAACCCTATTCCCCCCCTTAACTCCAGATTCTCTTTCGCAAGACGAGTAAAATTTATGTTGAAAAAAAAAAAAAAAAAAAAAGATCCTTTAGTAATGGCATCTAACTGCTAGCTTCCGAGATATCGTGTAAATACATGAATATTGTAGAAAATAAAATAAAAAAATAATTACTCAAAAAACCTTATCTTGGCAACTCATAGGTTTCACTGCCATACGACGTTTTTTTTTGTCGCAATATTGGTTGGAGCAATGAAAAGGAAAAAATAATGGATTTCAAAACAATGACGGTGCTGAAAAGAAAATTGTTTTAGCGTTCGTGGCGTGCATAATGAAGATAATACATTTAAACATTGAAAATACGATTGAAACTACGATTTAGAAGAAAAAATTAGCGATTAGAAAGCTAACGGTCACGTTTGATTTCTAAGACATTATTTTTGGGACTAATTCACTCGCTAATAAGCTCGCTCGATATGCGGAATCAATAACTCGTTGATATTTTAATTGGACATGATAATTTGAAGAAAAGTTTACTCATCATTGCAGAGTCGAGCACAGCGTGTGCGCAATGCTGCAGCAAACGAGTTCTCTCTCTCTCTCTCTCTCTCTTTTTCTTTCTCGCTGTCGCGGTTGCCCTCAACCCGATAAAACAGCGAACAGCGAACAGCTCGCGCGCGCGTGAGATGGAGAAAGAGAGGGACCGGAGAGATCATTATTTCTCGCTCTTTCCACGAGAAGAGAAGAGAAGAGGGATTTGAGTTCAGAGAGGGAGACGACGCCGGTGAGTGCGCGCGAGGCACGCGAGCTCTCCTCTCAACTCTCCTCTCTTGGTGAACCCACTGTTATGCGGTCTTGCTCCTTGTCGTCGCGAGCTCGTGCCGCCCGTGCAAACCGCCGTCGACGCGCCGCCAACGTCGCGAGACCGCGCGCGCGCACCCACGGAGAGACTCGCTTCGCTCGGCTCTTCACGCGGTGGCGGCGGCGGCGACGATATATCCGCGCTTATATATACACAGCGCCATGGCGCTCATTCCCACGGCCCCGATATCCTCGAGTACTAACTCGCGTGTTCACATAACACGTACCGCACACTCGCACGACGAACGTTCCACGAGACGGCATATATATGTATTATGTACACCTTATGTACGGAACGTTTTATGCAAAATCGTTCATTATCTCAGCGATAATTTGGAATTTTTGCAATGGAAATAAAGCTGCGAAATGAGAAATTTATTTATTTTCTAGGATTTTCTAAGATTTTGTTAAATATTTTACTCCGCGCCTTAAGGGATCGGGGAAAAAAATGTTTATTTAGGCGAAAAAATCGACTCGACTTACAAACATTTTTGTTACGTCGATTTTGTAATTTCCAAAATATCCGTCCAGATTGAGAAAAATCATAATTCAAGTAAATTTTCGATATTCCGAAGTTTCAATTTTTTTTTGTCTGATTGGAAATAAATGAATTCCAGGAGTTAAGAGATTATGCGCTTCTTGATGAAAAAAAAAATATATATATATATATTTATATATGTAGAGTGTGAAAGTCTAAAACGAGTTTCAAGACCGTCTGTTGAATCTTCAAAAATTAACAATTTTTATTCTCATGTAAAAGCAATTGAGGATACTTGGATGTTTGAAATTTTTACTCGAAATAAGTTCTTGTCAGTGAATTTGGCCTCAATCTTTTTTTCGTTCTTTTATCAATTTATGTTTGATTTAGAGAGATATACGAAATTAACTGTTGATTTGCGGATCGCTTGTTTTGACAAGAAAATTCCTATATGTTGCTGTTAGTACAGTAATAAGAGATACCGTACGTATAATGTAGACGAGACTGGCTCCCGTCGCCCGATGAACTTACACACACATACACACGTAAATGTATATTCAGTAGTTAGTAGCGTGCTTAGCAAGACGCGTGTCGCCTCGCGTCACGCATAGATACATACAGTGGAAACGGCAAGCTTCCTCGGTGCGTCCCGTATATTGTTAAAATTGCTTCAATATCAAGTATTTTTATCGTAAGATTTTTCCCCATAACAAATAATAAACGCTGTACTCCCGTACCATATTCGTATCGAACGAAGCAGGTACAATTTTCTGATCTACAAATGTGAGCGTTCAATCGAATTTCGTCTAATTCGTTCATTTAAACATCGAATCAAACTCAATTGACTGAACGGCACTGTTTTTTCGACAAAAGTTTTTTTTTCCATGAATGTCTATCATCGATAAAAATTGTGGATTGTACGATGAGTCACCCGGACAAATGGTCGCGGTGCGTTACTTAAAAATAAAAATAAACTTCTTCGTTTATATCTTTGTGTAATTTATTAATTATTAATTATTTTTTATGAGTAGCGTCGAATTTTTGTCAACGCACAACGTAAATGTTTAGTTTACTATTGGGTGAAAGAAAAAAATGTTATAAGATGCGAATGAAGGAGTAACGGACAAACCAAAACGAACGTTACTTTTTCTCAATACGTTCGTTTGTTGTGATTTTTTTTTTTCATGGAATACCAAAGATATATAATTATTTGAATTTTAAAGAAAAGAAGAAATATCTGCAGTTATAAACACTGTAGGTAATTTTTATAAAAATATTGATAATACACAGAAATTATTATAATTTATGAAAAGATGTTTTTTTTTCCAAGTAACGAACGGTACCAGCATCTCTGTTCACCCGACCACCTCCCTTCCTGAAGCGTTATTAAGAATATACGGTAATTATATAAAATATATAATATAACGGTAATTTCACAGGCAAAATTATTTACGTGTAAAGTTACCTTGCAGCAGTTAATTACCGCAATTTATCTTGACATTTTATGTAACGATGATAAAATTTTATATTTTCTAACATTTCTCACGTTTTTATCTGTGAATGATCTGTCAAAGGGAGAATTTTCGATTTTTACTCAAAACTTAATGGAAGATTGTCAGGATATAATATTATCGGACAATGGAGGGACGAAAATTAAAAAATAGGTGGAGATTGAGAGAGAGAGAGGAGTGAAGGAATGAAGAGGGTAGGGGCGAGAACTTGGGGTGAAGGCAAAGGGTATTGAGAACGCCACAGGGGTTGCCAAAACCAGATTTTCGTTATGCAACGCAGTTTGAAAGGTTCATTAACATATTTTTAAGGATAATGGGAATATTAATGGGGAGAAATGTATATACGCTAGGGGTTGGAAGACGGAAATGTCACACATTTTAATAAGCCCATCGATCGACCTAATGTCGCGAATTAACATTTTTCAATAATATTCCTATTTGTTTTTTAATTCCGAATGCTAAAAATTTGAATAATTATCAGGAAAAATAAAATATTTTCGGACTAAATATCCATGAGACAAAATGTCAAACAAAAACCATTTCCACTCTCGCACAAACATCATTTCCAACTGTCACGTGAAAATTTCTCGTCAATAATAAAAGGAGAAAAAAATATTCATTGATATTACAAATTGTAATAGTATGGAATATTAATATTCCGAATTATAAATTCCATCGGTGACATTTTTTTATTACACAAAAATGTGACACTTTTTGAGTTACAAAAAAATGTGACATTATTTTCAGAAAAAAAATATTCATTGATATTATAAATTGTAATATTATGGAATATAAATATTCCGAATTATAAATTACATTGGTGACATTTTTTATTACAAAAAAATGTGATATTTTTTTAATTACAAATGATGTGACATTTTTTTCAGAAAAAAAATATTCATTGATATTATACATTAACTAATGAATATCGAATCAAAAAGTGCACATCCACAATAGCCATCTAAAAATGTGATTTTCCGTATTTTTGCTTCCCTCACGGAGGACGCTAAAATACGACACATCGGTCATTTTACCGATGCGATTTTTTACAGAAAAATTAAAATGTTCAATACTTTTTCAAATTGTGCATCGGTTACATTACCGATTGGATTAAAAATTGAGAAATCCTTGAAAACTTTAATCCTTACTTTGGGAATGTGAATTAATGTTTGCGGGGGTTTTTCCAAATTTTAATTGAATCGGATAATAATACCGATTCGATTTTTACCGAAGAATTCGAGTTTTCGAGATAACATTTGTCGATATAAAATAAACGAGTTGAATAAATTGGAGCGAAAAGTTTCGAAGAATTGTTTCAAATTCATCGTAAATTTATCTTTTACATATTAGTCGACGTGTAAATCGACGAAAAAATTCGACACGTTTCAAACAAGTGTTTTTCTTGTATGGTTTTTTGTAGCCTCGCGGGGGGGATCTAATTGCCTAATGACATCGAGGATACATTTTTTATATCTAGCAAAGTCACGCCCATTTACGCAAGTGCGTCGAATTTTTTTTTGTCTCGCATATCTCGCACGTCATAAGTGCGTAAACACATATGTTCAGTTACATATTACGCGTATGTGGTACGAAACGCACGTGAACCGGACACGTGCGTTATCTTGCGTATTGAATCATCCGCGACTAGTTTGTATAATAACGACACATCGAGCGGCACGCTACCGCGCGTCTTTTGATATTACATTGCGAACGGTTTACCGAAGGTCTTTCACTCTGTATAGCTATGATAGGTGCTGTGTGTGTGTGTTTTTTTTTCACCGAAAAATTCGTCTTTATTAAATCGAACGACCTCATTAATGTCTTAAAAACATTTACATTCTCGTATTATCACGAAACCGTGGTGTTAAATGAAAAATATTATTGTCATCATATACAACAATATTTGTAACAAAAATATGTCACATTTTTTGTAACAAAAAAAATGTCACATTTTTTTGTAATGAAAACATGTCACCAATGTAATTTATAATTCAAAATATTTATATTCCATAATATTACAATTTATAATATGAATGAATATTTTTTTTCTGAAAAAAATGTCACCAATGTAATTTATAATTCGGAATATTTATATTCTATAATATAAAAATTTATAATCAATGAATATTTTTTTTCAGAAAAAAATGTGACATTTATTTGTGATGAAAAATGTCACCAATGTAATTTATAATTCGGAATATTTATATTCCATAATATTACAATTTATAATATCAATGAATATTTGTTTTCTGAAAAAAATGTCACATTTTTTTGTAACTCAGAAAATATCACATTTTTTTGTAATAAAAAAATGTCACGAATGTAATTTATAATTCGTAATATTTATATTCTATAATGTTAAAATGTGTCGTATTTTAGCGTCCTCCGTGAGGGAAGCAAAAATACGGAAAATCACATTTTTAGATGGCTATTGTGGATGTGCACTTTTTGATTCGATATTCATTAGTTAATGGGTATTTGAAGAGGTTAAAATTGATTAAAAGATTTTTATACAATGATTATAAAACTCGCAACTGCTCGAATTCAATACTTCAACAGAGTTATTATTCGAATTCGACTAATGGTTCGTTTCCATGGCGGGTGAGGTGTAGGAACGAAACGATGAATTTACACGCATAGACGGATATGTTTTGTTTGTTGAATGGAAAAAGTCGTCGAATATTAGTTGGGAGAGATAGAGAGAAAAAGAGAGAAAGAGAGACAGAGAGAAAAGGAGAAAAAGATAGAAAAAGAGAGAGAAAGAGAAGAATTAGTATAATCCGCGGTAGCGAAAAATACGACGAGATCGATCGAGGAAAGTCGTGAGCAACGTGATACCAGAGAGTCTCGAGATAGTTGCCTCGAGGCCTTAACCGGCTCCCGATCTTGATGATGATGATGATGATGATGATAATGATGGCTCGCGTCATGCTCGTGCCTAGCGCGCGCCTATAAAATCCGTCGGCTCTCTCGTCTTGAATTCTTCTCAAGGAGCTGTCTATATGTATAAGAAACGAAAGGCTACCGCGAGCTTATATATGCCTATTATTATTTTACTACATCGTTTCGCGAGCAATAGAACAGACTTACGATTATATCTGTACCAACTATCAAAACTCGAAAATATCGTATCTCGCATTATTTCACGTATCAAGGAAGAAATCCTCCAACGATTACAAGTTCTTATAATAAAGTTTATTTATTTATTTCGCGAAAAACGAATTCTAACGAAAATCCCAAATGAGAAACTGTTCTTTATGCCTTTTTTTCAATTTCATAACAAAATAATCAGATTGGTGTATAAAAACATTGCAAAATAAAATCAATTTTTTGGGACATTGATTTGATTTTGAGAAGAAAAAAAATGCATGTCCACGTACAATTTTAGTTTTGCTTGTTTAAATCTGATTATTTGTTTAAGTGATCGTAAAAAAAATCGTTCACAATCGCTCATTTGGGATTTTCGATAGCGTTTTTTTTTTTTCGTCCCGGCAAGTTGAAAAAGATGGCGGTGTCGCGAGTACGTGCTACGTCAAATATTGAATTAGAAACAAAAGAGGAAAAACCCGTTGTTTGAGCCGCGTGGCGCTGCGAATAAACGAGCTGAATCCACGACAGTTAATTATCGAGAGGTTACAAAAGAGGGGATAACGTAAAAGAAAAAAAAAGAATATCGAGGTAAAGTCAATTGATCTCGCGTGGCCGCGTTCATTACAATCGCGATTAATTTTATTTATTTTTTTTCACTTTCCGTTCCTCTTTTCGCTCGCGTGTTCCACACGTTCCAATTGACAATTCTCTTCTCGTTCCCTTCCTGTCCCAATTTAATTTTGTTCTCATATATATATATACATTTGGTTTTTTTTTTACTTCGATTGAATATATATATATAAGATGCAGGCAGGATTTGCGCGTCAGTGAGCAACTGAGATGATCGCGCGGCGCCAGGATATCGTCTTTCCGGAGCGTCGTCGCGCGAAACGCCTCCTTTACGCAAATTAATTCACCGCGATAATCTCATCTCGAGCCGGCCATAGCAACGGTAATAACCGAGATGCAACTTCTCTCTCTCTCTTTTCCCTCTTTCTCTCTCTCTGTCTCATTTTCTCGGGAAGCTGTAAGCAGGTACGCTTTTATCGCAAAATTATCAGCGAGTAATATGATGGTAAATACGAGAAGCAAGAGAGATACGTAAAGAGGGATAGAGAGAGAGAGAAATAGATACGATCCGGGAATGTCAAGAGATATTTTATAGAGGCAGTATAGAGCACGGATAGAGGCAGATAAACTGCAAGATGAAAAATTCGTAAAAACGTAACTTATCGATGTATTGGCATGTATATAAGTGTAGATCTCTAGCTTGGGTGCGTTTCATTTTATTCTATGAACAATGTATTAATTCATGAAGGACCATCGCGAAGATTTCTCCATTCATGAATTATTTAAGACCATACCTCCTGTTTTATTCTCCCCCAGCATCCATAAGATATCTCTCTCCCGCTCTCTCTCTCTCTCTCTCTCTCTCTCTCTCTCTCTCTCTCTCTCTCTCTCTCTCTCTCTCTCTCTCTCTCTCTCTCTCTGTCTCTCTCTCTCTCTCTCTCTCTCTCTCTCTCTCTATCTCACTGTCTTTCGAATAATTTATCGAGATTCCCGCCGTGGGCTCTCAAGCCGATCGAAGGATATCGTCTCGCTCATCCTGAGTGAGTAACGAGAGACGGCAGAACAATAAAAAAAAAAAAACAATAAAAAAACAACAAAAATACAAGATCGGAGAATAAGAAAAAAAATCGATTCTCTTAATCACGTGTGAAGATTATCTCGCGCGGAATCTTCGTTTCGCATATATATATACTCTATTATACATGTGTATAAATTTTATATACGCATCATGCGGACAGGCGTCGTAAAAGAAAAAGAAAAAAAAAACCTCCCAAAATCCTCGCGTTTGATCGGGTCTCAGATCGGGCGAGAGGGAGGGAGGGAGGGTATGATGAATAAAAAATAAAATAAAATAAGAAGAAATAATGAGGGAATATATATAGAGAAAGAGAGAGAGAGAGATAGATAAAGATGGACTAAGGGGAGGGAAATACGAGTGAAAGAGGTGCGGAGACGCTACCGTTGCGATCCTAAGGTGGGTTATTAAATCGAGGCCTCGTGTCGTAAATCCCCCGAGCGAGAAAGAAAAAGACGATACCCCAAAAAACGAGAAAGAGAGACGGAGATTGTATATATACCGTATAAGTATAATAATGTTTGGCATGGGCGATTGAGGCACCTGCGACTCGGGTCGAGAGCTGAACTATTATGTCCACGATGTTCGGCCCAAGGATATATATAGGTAAATGTACATGGAAAAGGTATATATATATGTACATGCATAAACGTGTATAAGAGAGAGAGAGAGAGAGAGAGAGAGAGAGAGAGAGAGAGAGAGAGAGAGAAAGAGAGTGGGAAAGAACATGCAAGACCGTAAACCGCCCGTGTTGTTTTTTTTCCGAAGGCCCAAAAACCACTGCCTCTCGCGGTCCCATAAAAATAATCAACTCTTCCTTTAGGTAGAAGCGTGAGGCAACAGGAATTGCTGTAATATGTATGGTTACGTGTACAGGATGATTCAGAACTTGAACAACTACCCGATAACAACGTGATCTAGATGAGCGATCGTGAATTCCACTTCTTTTTTACGTTGTCATTGTCAATCGTCAATTGCCATTAATTAACAGAGACTAATTTCCGTTGATCAATCATAAGGGAGTTTAACGCTCCGCGATTCTCTTCCCATGTTCGTAAAAAGGGTTAGGTGCAATCGAGCGAACAGATTAAATGCGATTCTTACGTTAGTTTATGCAAAATACTACATAGAGATGAAGTCATTTTATACTGTCAACTTGATTCTGTGGATTGCCCTCTAAGAGACATGCACTTTAGGTAGAAATAGCAACGGCGTATTGCTAAGGGGGGAAATAGGGTTAGACGGTTCAAAAAATGGATTTTTTTTTTATTTCATAAATTGTTAGTAAAACTATTGAAAAATATGTTCCCAAAATTTTAGATGAAAATTCCGACTCGTTCTATTGTTATAAGCCATTAAAGTGAGTAACTCTCCTTCAGGCCCCGAGCGCGCCACGTGCTTCAAACGCGTTTTTCTGAAAACGACTTTTTTTTAAACTTGCGTACACGCTAGTTTGAAAAGTTTTCAACCAATCGTTTTGAAAATTAGCAGTTACTTTCTCCATAGTATTGCGCTCTATATGAACCTAAAATCGGAATATTATCGTTATTTAAAATAATTTTTTTTTTTAAATACACTTGTAAAAAATGGCAAAAAACCATGCTTTTTTTGTTTTGACCCCTGTAAAAAATTCAATTTTATATTTTTTTGATAGCATTTAGGTTCATATAGAAGAGAGACATATAACAAAAGTAAATTCCAACCTCGTTTGATTTCAGATAAAAGTTGCGGCTTCCAGAATGTACGCAAAATACTGAGTCTTTTTTATTTTATAGTACATAGTTCAATTTTATAGTATATAGTATATAGTATATACCAATTTTATAGTATATACTTAAATATATGCATAAAATATTCTCAAAGTTTCAATAAATTATATTCATTTTATATACTATAAAAAAATTCATGAAAATCATTGAGAAAACGATGTCCTAACCCTATTTCTCCCCTTAATTGTGCATGTGTAGACATTTTTTTTAGTCTAATTGGACCCGAGAGTTGTTGATTTCGCCCCGTATTCGAATAAATAATGTTGCTAATTGTGCATATGTAAATATCTTTTTTTACTTCAATTTACGTAGAATTAACAAGAGTGTATTGTTCATTAATAATCAATGCTCAATAATTTCAATACATTCTACTTTGATGTCTTTACCCTAATTCAAATGCGAAAACTAGATAGGTCAAGAACATAGCTGAAAAACTGTGTACTAACTTGTGAGAAGAGACTCCAAAAACTACCCAAACGCGTTGGCCTGTTGGATCGAGTAATGATCGCAAGAAGATTAAAAAAACATTGAAGCCAGTGGATCTACAAGAGCGATTCCGTATTCTTTAACCCACCCAAGACTAAATAATTCTCACGTAGAAAGAAAATAGACTAGCGTGTATCACAGGATGTAGTCTATACCTCCACATTATCTGCCGTTCATCAAAACTATTGTCGCGTTTTCAAACAGCTTATAGTTTTACGAAATAAAGAAAAAAACAGAACAAAAAAAACAATTAGATGCCGGTCGTCGTTACAACATGTACGCGAGTGTATCGTGACGTGTGCAAGAAAGCGTGTATGGCTGAACACTCTGTCTGTCTCTAATTTGTTTTTCCAAAAAAATTTTCCAATTCATTCGAGCAGGTTACAAAATTACTCGGGAGTTGTTGCCTTAATTTTTGAATCACTCTGTATTCGCGTACACGTATAGACATAAGTGTTGTAGATTTGTGATGAGAAAGGCCGCGGGCACATTATTCCGTCTGTCTAGAAGCACATAACGCGCCACACGCTCCTCCGTATCATAGACCGGATTTTAATCTCGAGATTTACGGATCAATCGATCCTAACCTTCTCCCCCTCTGTCTCTCTCTCTCTCTCTCTCTTGCTCGAGACACCGCCCGTTTCGATCTCACGGGAGACGGACAAGACGTAAAAAATTTGATGGTGGCAATGATATTGGTCCGGGGACCAATATATAATCGAGATTTCTCGTTCGAAATCTCGGCGACAAATAAAAAAAAGAAGAAAAAAGTCCCGAGAACGAGCTTTATATTTGCCACTTGACGAGTGGTAAAATCTCCACCCAATATATAGCCAAAAAAAATATATATATACGTGGTAGCGGTGAAAGGTAGTATTTAAATAATTTAAAAACAAAAAATAATCACTAAAATTCATTTTGCCAACGAAATTATTACGAATGCGATTACTATCGAGAGTATATCAATTATAAAAAAAAAAAAAAAAAAGCTTGAAGAAACATTCTTAATTGTTTCAAGAGTAATGGAATTGCCCCTGCACCCCCCAAAGTTAATTATACTCCGTCAGAAAAAATGTCAACGTAACTGTTCTTATTTGCACGACACTAAAATAAAAATAAAATCTAAAGATTGTGAAAGTGTAAAGTGAAAAACTGTAACGCGTTTGTTGAATTTTTTTTATAAACAAAAATGTAATTCAAAAAATAGTTCGCCGAGGCGAAAATATTTTTTTGCTCAATGCTCAAGATGTCATCTCGCGTGTCCTAGATCCCGGAAAAAAAAAAATCGCACGAAACAAAAACAAAACGAAAAAGTGAAACAACCCTTACCGCTCACGGGCTCGTGTCGTGCCTAATGTGGCTCTCCGCGCGCCTATTGACGACACAGAGGTCAAATAATTGTCCGCGGTGGGAGATATCGCGTGTCGTGTTTGTTGTTCGTCCGAACATTTTTCGGGACAACGGAATCTCGGTTTCGTGGCCGGCGACGGTCTCGCCGGTATTGTGAAATGTTAAAATTTTGACCGTCGACACGTGTTCGCGAAACGTTCGAGTAAGATAGAAACGAGGAGAAGGAAGATCGGTCAATAATTTCACGGTGACAACACAAGCCGCGAAAGACTCTCGTGTTCCTTCTCTTAGTTCTCTTCGTCGTGACGACACCATATATATATATATATATATATATATACATGGATATATATTGGCTTCTTTCCTCTGCTGGGTTGCTCTCCGCGTGGGAACTTGAGACAGATGCGTCGCGCGTGAGAATCTCGGGCAGATGCGGACTTACGCACCTTCTCAAGTGCCCCAACACGCACTCGTCGACATGTATTTTATATGGGTTATAGAGAAACGAGAAGGCGCGTTTGGGCATCTTATATAGACATAATGCATGTGTGTGTGTATAAACGAGCTTCTTTCGTTTCTCAATAAATGCTTATAGGCACGTGTATCTAAGTATAATGTATAAATACCTATATATGTGTGTGTGAGTGAGTGTCGTATTATCTATGGGGCATGTGTATATGGGCCATCTTAAAACCGCTTTACGTCGTGTGTCTTTTCATTCGATTCTCTCTTTATATACAAATCGCCCTGTATTTTTTTTCTTTCTATCTTTTCTCTTCGTCTCTAATATCGATGCCCTCATTGCTCGTGTACGTACGGTTGTCGTTACCAATGTGTACGCGCGTGTCTCGTGACGTGTGCAAGGAACGTGTGAGGAACGTGTCTCGCGTGACCACGAGAGACTTCGCTTTTCCTCCCATCGCTCTGTTCTCCCATCTCTCTTTCTCTTTCTCTTTCTATTGCCACCCCTTGCACTTCAACCCCAACGCAACTATATCCATATCGTTATTATATATCCTCCCCATTCTTAATGACCTGGGGGGTGGGGAGGTTTTGAGTCTTTTTTTCCGAGGTTAAGTCGAAACACGATTTTTCAATCGAACCTAATGTTAAGTTGTTCCATTTCTTTTTTCAATACTCGACTGTAAAAAGGAAATACGATTTACTGAAATGATCTTCATCGCTCTGTTTCGTAAAAAAAAAAAATTGCCGCAATCGTTCTTTGTTACGAGAGTTTGGAAAAAAAAAGGTTTTTGTCAATTGCGCCTTGTTTGTTGAATTCTTTAAGACTGGAGTACAATTTGTGAACTTATCGAGGTTAATACTTAACGTCATTGTAACCGGTGTACAGCCTTAATTCCGTTTAACGAAAAAGTGCAGACATTTTTATTTCTCATTCGACACTGCCTCTTGCCTAGAAAGTAACCATCGCATACGTGATTGTTGTTTGATGAGTCAGAAGTGATATTAAAAAATATTCCACGTTAGTCCGAAAATATCAGAATTCATTGTAATCGTTTCTACGTCAGCATCCAATAGATTATATTTATTATTATTATTTTAATTTTATGAGATACAAGAGACGTAACAGCCTCACTAAGGTCACGTAATTATTCCGTAACACTTACGGCGTCGATTGCTGCGTAGTTTCAGCGTTTCAAAACATGTCATTTGATCAACAAATACCCATAAGGTAAATAACACTGGCTGATAAGATAATCCACGAATAGAACGGGAATGAGAAACGTGACGTCGATTAATATGATAAAATTTTACGAAAGAATTTGTCTAGTCATTCTGTGACAATGGAAAAAATGTATATACATGTACTCAATCCGTCGTTGGCGCTGCTGTCATTGAAACGAAATTTCAGTGGTACAGTCGAATGGATTTTAGAAAAAACATGGTAAAGCTTGCAAAAATTGTTTATACTGATTATTGAGCAGATAAATGTTGATTATATGAAAACAAAAATGTCGAACGAGAAAATGTAACAGCAATTTCAGTTTAACCTCGTATATACGAGATTGTGAATGCTCGATTTTTGATAAGGCTGTAACCGGCTTTATCAAAAATTTCGTTATCTCCAATGGCCCTGCGTCTACACCCCCTTTCCCCATCGCCGTACCTTCATTAGCTAATTCCTCTGAGTACCGTCCGAGCTTTCTATCATTACTGATTGTTTTGTTTTGTTTTTCATCCAAATTTAATAACAACACTTTTCCAAGTATAGTATTACGAGAGGAAAACGAGACTTTTGTAATTTCTGCTGCTTCCCATCTCTCCTCTTCCATCGATCTTCTTCTCATCATCGGCAAAACTCCGTTCGAGCGACGTTAACGCAGCGAATGGACGACACCCGATAGCACAGACACTCTCGATTTTTTTTTCACGTTAGAGAGAAGAAATAAAATAAAAAAGCAATGAACATCGTCATGTTGAGTGGAAGATGGTGAAGCAAACAGATTAAAATCGTTCGGGCCTCGGGATTACGTGCTCAAACGACCGTACATCCGTGAATTTTGGCACGTGTTAAGATATACAGAGAGGAGGAGGAGGGAGGGGAACGAGAGAGAATACACAGATTGAAGTCTTTTTAACGCTCGAAGTATCACTATTGACGTGGCTCTCTTTAGCAGGTGGTCCTGAGATCCGGTCGCACAGATCGTAATATAAACAAGAGGCAAACGCCGCCGTATAAGTACAAAACTCGCGTTACTCTCTCTCCGCCTCGTTCCAAATTGACTTTAATCGTGGACTTCCTTCATTGACCATAAAATTAATTATCAGAGTATCTCGAGAGTATATCTCTCTGATTCTTCATTACTTCCGTTCACTTTCGTTAACTACTGTATGATTACACTACAAAAATATATATATGAGACATTCAATGACAAATCAGCAGGATTGTGATCATTGAGGTTTTTTCGTAAATAATTTTTTTGCCCGCACATACCGTCACGAAAAAAAAAATCACTTCATACGAATTTTCAAAATTTGAAACAGAATTAGCTCGACTTTAACGAAAGTATTAAACTACTCAATAAAAATCGTTTAGAAAAAACAAGTTTTCCGACGAAATAATTATTTTATAAAAAAGTAATAACACTTTTCGTTACAAAACTATTTTTAATGATTTTCATAAATGTCAAACAATCGAAATATCTTTATTTTAATCGCAGCACCGTCACTAGAACCGTGTGCCTCATCGTTGTACATTCAATTTTTGTTTGTCACCAAAAATATTGATAGTAAAAAAAGAATGTCCGAAACAAAATCGATCGTGTTCCACCGAGGGTTGATTCAACGATTTCATTGATGGCAAGGAAACCATTAGAGAAAGAGAGTAGAGAAGAGAGTGAAAATTAGCATGAAATGTCTTTTCTTGTTACTCGACAACACGTTAAAAAAAAAACCCCAAAAGTACAACGACGATGGTTCAGCGTTATCGATTTATTCCGGAGTGTCCCATACATATTATTGTTATACGAGGTCTGTTCAAAAAGTATCGCGAATTTTGAATTTCCGCGGGCTACGTATATTCGATTTTCGATTTTTTTGCGGCGTTAGGTTGGTACTCGTGTCCCTCACTTATGCTGAAAAAAATCGGCCATTTTGAATGTTTTGTTAATTGTTGACAGCTGTTTTGGCTTGTCTTCGATTTTTGCCTATTCCAAAAAAGCGGCTTCCATTTGGTTTCCACGTCATAACCATAAACCCATGATTCGTCACCAGTTATGACCCTCTGGAGCAAATTTGGGTCGTCGCGGACCGAGCCCAACAGCTCCTTAGCAATGTTAACGCGACACTGTTTTTGTTCGAAATTGAGCAATTTTGGCACGAATTTCGCGTCGACCCGTCTCATGCCCGAATCATTGGTAAAAATCGAATAGCACGAGCCAATCGATGTTTAGTTCCTCAGCAACTTCTCTAACTCTGTCTCTTGTTGATGTGCTCGGGCGTCCGGAACGCATTTCGTTGTTCGCATCTTCTCGGCCCTCTGAGAACATTTTGTACCACTGATAAACGTTGCTTTGGTCCAAGGTAGCTTCACCATATGCCACAGTCAACATTCGGAGTGCGTCCGCGCACTTAATTTTTTTTTTCACACAAAATTTGATACAGATTCTTTGATCCATTTTTTTGGAATAGGCAAAAATCGAAGACAAGCCAAAACACGTCTAACCAAAACAGCGTTCAACAATTAACTAAACATTCAAAATGGCCGATTTTTTTAGCATAAGTGAGGAACATGAGTACCAACCTAACGCCACAAAAAAATCGAAAATCGAATATACGTAACCCGCGGAAATTCAAAATTCGCGATACTTTTTGAACAGAACTCGTACATACCGATATATCGCGATGAAACGTCACGTAATTAAGGAACTCGACGTGCGGTCTCGTTAATATAAAACTGATCATTTACCCGAGCAATTCAAACGCCCACTCGCCTCTCTGAAATTTCTATTACGAGAAAAAAAAACTCAAATTAAAGACTGAACGATGCGTGACCGTGCATATAGCGTGGATGAATTTTTCGCATCGTTAGTACGTTAATCCGTTTGAATAAAAAAAATAAAATAAAAAAAAATCTCTGCTAAAGAGCCAATAAGCTTTTATACACCAAACCAAAGTGTACTTACATCATTAAATGCATACAATGAAAAAAATATATATATGAATATAGACGCGACGAGAATTGGTATTGGTGCAAGGGATAGAATGCACAGAGGGGTGTGTCTCAATCTCCACAAGTATGAAAATTCGTCGGGTCACGGAAGCCCCCCCCTAAAGTCGTGGCGAAGGGGCGGAGGGGTATATATAAATACATAATATATAATGAGGATCCTGGTCGCGAGGGCAACTCGTGCATAGCACACGAGTAAAGAAAAGGAAAGAAAAAAGTGAGCGAGAGAAAAAAAATATCCAAAAAGGGTCGAAAGTAAAAGAGAGAGAATGAGAAAAGACGGACTCGCGAGGATGCACATGCTCGATATTCCCATGGATTCTTCGCTGCCTTATGGTGGCCGAGAATAGAGCCCCCGGGCATAGGTCCGCGGCCTTTCCCTTTCCCATGCCGCCCCTCTTCTTCTTCTTTCACTCACTTCGCCCTACAGCCTTCTGTCTTCGTCTTTCTCGTAGTACAGTCGTTGCCTGATGCTCACCCCAATTTCCTTCTTCTTCTTCTTTTTTCTTTTTCATCTCCAAACACCGTAAGATTTCTCTTTACGGGACTCACGATTCTCGCGCATCGCCAAACTCACCCCTTGCAGCGTGCAGTAGAAAAAGCTTGTTCGCACATATATATATGTACATATAGAGACGGGTATACTTGTGTATAGGATTACTCGTGTGCGGAGCACGAGTTCGGCGCGCGTATATACAAACGCACATGTCCCAAATTCCCACAGTCTAGAGACTTCGGATCTCCGTCAAACTTTTTTTTTTCTCCCTCTCTATATACTGCCCCCACCGCCCCCCCATTTTTTGCCCATCTTTACGGATGCTACCACCTTTTGCTCGGGACCAACGCGTGTATGTACAATACATGTCATAGTATATTTTACTATATGGGTCGGGGTGAGAGGGGTTTGAGAAGGAGGAAAAGATGGTTGCAGGCTCATAAGTTTACCACTGCACTGGAGTGAAATTCTCTTTCTCTCTTTCTCTCGATTCACGACGAGCATCGCACGCTTGCAGCACACGAGAACCACGTGTGTGCTCGCGTGCGATGCGCCTTTCGCGCGTCTTTTACTCTCCCTCATCCTCCGTTACACTTCTCCGCGTCATGCTTCGTCTCGTGCGTCAGAGCGCGGGAATTTATCACGTGTCTCGTAAATTCGGTGAAATCTTTTTTTCTTACGCAATAAAAATATTGATTAATTGTAAGTTATATCGATTGTCGATATAATTGATGAGGAAGAAATTTCGAAAATATAACAAACGTTGAGATTGATTAGACTGGAATTCTGATGAAATTTCAAAGTTAACGAGAAGAAAAAAATGGTCTAGTGGCTAATCAAATAAATGAATAAATGAATAAATAAATAAATAAATAAATAAATAAATAAATAAATAAATAAATAAATAAATAAATAAATAAATAAATAAATAAACAAACAAACAAACAAACAAACAAACAAACAAACAAACAAACAAACAAACAAACAAACAAACAAACAAACAAACAAACAAACAAATAAATAAATAAATAAATAAATAAATAAATAAATAAATAAATAAATAAACAAACAAATAAAAAAACAAATAAATTCATTTTATTCTCCATTCGTTACGTATGTAGTGGTATATATACTATATTAGACATTAGAAAAGTGTCGCAAGAGCCACTTTAAAAGCTCTTCTTCGTGCGTGGGCATACACAAAAGTACACTTGGTTCACTGATTGCGCCCGTGCCGCGCGTGATTCCGTTCTCCATTCACAACTAAATGTAGGTACTTTGTGTATATATATATATATATATATATATATATGTCATGCGTATAAAGTAAGCCGGTATTTTCCTCTACGAGAGCTCAATCTCTACCTTTCTCTCAGACTCGGTATAACAGTCTCACGACTCGTTAAACGGCACTAACACGAGAGTCTTCTTGTATCGGCGGTATATACTTTGCTGATGCGGCGAGCATCCTCTCCTGCCCACTCCCCTCAAAAAGTGCGTGTGTCCCACCGGGCGGTGAACACGATGAATGAACGCGAGAGTGTTAAGTGCGGGGGCGTTGTGGCCATATAGGGGATATGAGCCAAATAAGAGAACATGAGGAAGAAGAATTGTGGGAATGAGACGAAGAGACGGAAGCATCGTAATAAGAGAGAGAGAGAGAGAGAGAGAGAGAGAGAGAGAGAGAGAGAGAACGCCAAAAGACTACATGGGAATAATTGATTGGAAAAGAAAAGTCAACTCTAATTCTGATGGATCATTTGTTTCTTTGCCTATTTCCCTTCAATTTGTATGATAAAATCGTTTAAGCGTTACATACAAAAAAAAATTGATAAAAAAAAATTGCCCCCATCAAATAACCAAGCACCAGCGGTTTTTATCGAAATTTTTCCCCCTTTTCTACTACACATCTTTGAAGATAATAAATAAACGATTAAAGATACAGAAATTTTCACTTTGGAATGAAAAAAAAAATACAATGCAACAAATAATGCAATTACTGATTCATAAAGTTGCAATTTTACTCTACACTTAACTTCCCGAAGGACACGTTATTCAAATCAGTATACAAGATTCGAAAAAAACTCACAAAGTATTGAAAAAAATCATTTTGCAAAACGTGTAAAAGGGTGTTTTTGTTTCTTTTTTTTCTAATTCCACAATGATACGTTGAAAAAATACTAGTACTTTTGTTTTAACCCTTTGTAGCATCGACTTTTTACAATGACTACAATGCAGTAGTAAGAATTTAGTAACAATAATAAAAAAAAAACAAAGAGTCTAAAAAGGTGTCATTCAGTTATGTCATTATGTTTCAAAGGGTTAATTGTTTCCAATCGTTCAAATTGTAAAGAAAAAACTTCGGACACGAAATAAGTTGACGGGCTAACTCGTAACGTACAAATACATTAATTAATCAATTAAATTTATAATATTTATCCCGCCGATAAATCGTCAACAAATTCAATTATCGTGAGGTGATTGCACGAGGTGCATTGTCAAAAAAAAAAGTGGCCCCAGCATACAGTCCATATCGAGCAAAATGAACGAGAGAAGCAGGACCATTGAAAATACTATAAATATCTGTAGAAGGTGTTAAAAGATTCTCGCGTGTCATCGATGTACAAAATGGGTTAACATACGCGCGTTAGCGCAAGACGTTGGCCCCCTCTCGTGTTACAAGCATCTTCACGCTATACAGCCCAATGATGTTGCCGAGAGACGTGAAGATGAAGAGTGCATATGCGTTTGTGAATCGAACGAAAGGATTGTGGATATATACAGACCAAAACATAAAGAGAGACAGAGAGGTTGATTCTAAGCTCATAAGGGAAGAATTTTGAGCCATGGGGGTGTGTGTGTGTGTGGGTTGAAAGAAAACGGACAGTTGGGAGAGAATGAAGGAGAAAGAGACAGAGACAAGTCTCGTATACTCTTCTACTCATCGTGATGAGAGATCGGAGCGCAAGGAACAGATGAGACCGCAACCCGTGGGAAACCTCGACGCCGCGGGTTTCTTCCTTCCTTAGGAAGGCTCTTTTAGCGTTGAGGATTCGTGTTGCCTGACGAATATATCCCTCGCCACACAAGCATATAAAAATACGTGCTCATATATACATATAAATATATTTTATAAGCGTGTATGTATATATATATATGTATAGAGAAGGAGGGGCCCTCGGCGATCTCGAGCGTCGGACCAGCACGATGGGCCATCTGCCCAAGTCTCTCACGACTCCCGGGCCAGCTGCCGATATCTTCGCGCTTTCGGCCCCGCGTGTGTATTAAGCGTGTGCATCGAGAACACCGATATATATATATATATATACACATATATATCTATACCCAGAACACCGTATACTCTTTTTTTTTACGTCTTCTTGCCCGTTTATAAGTATGCTAGTGGAGCCCGAGAAATATCTCTCCCACCCGCCCCCTCAATCCCCTTCGAGCCGCGGACAAGTCACCGTCGTCGTTCATGTGGAAAAAGAGCTTCCCCAAAAAATCGCAGACGAGAAAAGAAGCCGGATGGGATCGAAGCGGTGACGAGCGAGATACGAGGAGCTTGACCCGGCTTCTTTCGCGCGCAAATCGACATCGACGGATCGGGTAGAAATGATTTTTCAATGACATCTTTCGATGATCACCTTCGCGAACTGAAGGAACATTTGAGAAACTCTTCTTCGTTTCTATTCTGCGCAAACTATCGCGAAATAAATGAGGGAGGGAGGGGAAGGAGCCGGAAAGAAATTCCGTCGGATGTAAAAGTAATCCCCCTTAGAGTCAGGGGGTTGGCGTAACGTCCAAATAGCTCTGACTCGTGTCCTTGTGCGCGAGCTGGCCGCGTGCCCTGCACGAGTTCAGCCCGCTCTCGGGGGGAGGAAGGTCGTGAGCCCTCTCGGACAATCCACCCCTTGTGGTGATTCCGGGGGTTCTTTTTTCGTACTTGTATTTTTTTGTTTGTTTTCTAACTTTTGACTCTGCCGAATACTTGAATTGTTTTTTGTTTTTCCGCGATACCGTCAATGTATAGTCGTTTAGTGGGTTAATTCTTACCGGCGTGGCTGCTATGATTTCGTGGATAAATTTAATTAACGTCAATTATCGTGCGAGAGGATCGTCGAGAATTTTATAATTGCGGTTTACGTGGAATTTATGTAATAAAACCAGATGTCACGGGCGAGGGACTCTGATCGAAAGACCGAGAGCTATCGGGAATACGTAATTAGTCTCGTGAGACTTTTTTTCTTCGACATTCTTTACCGTCGTACTTCTGCGTATTAATATACATTGGATATAACACTTGGTACCGGCGAAAGATGATGGAAGGAGCGGGGGGTGAAATAATTATCGTATATCGTGATGTTAGCCATTGGCACAGTCAAGTGCACCGAGGGTTTGTCCTTACGGGATACAAATTGTATATACAGATGTACGCGTACCTGTATACAACATATCACCTGTTTTTCCGTCTATTCCCGTGAAAAATGAAAGCCATGGATGTTGCAAACAATACAAGAGCACGAATACTCCATTTTCACCCTCTCTTACACATCCCCATTGCCCCGTTTACCTTTACCTTTCTCTGGCTTCACCTGAATACAAATTCCTCGGGGAAACTCGATCGTTTTCCTTCGCGTGACGTTTTATTCACCCCCACCCCGCTTTTCTCCTTTCCTTTAGGATTTAGTATACGACGAGGCAAGAGACAGGGAATAGAAGAATTATTCGAGCGAGAAATTCGACACGGTTTTGACGAGGTTTTTCTCTATGTAACGATTTGCCCCAGTCTCATTCAAGAAATTTTCTTTCTTTTTTTTTTACCTTTATCTAGACTGTTCGCGTGCTAACAAGTGAAAGAACGCTTATAACCCCGGCTATCCCATACGATTCAACGCGCGAAGCAACGTGCAATACGCCCTTTTGTTTATTAGCAGTAGATTTATATGTAGAGACAATCTTTCACATTTTTCGTTATTGATCGCTCCCGGTATTTGACCACTGAGACGACGAAAGTACGTCATTGGAAAATGTTTGTCGGAAAAAAATGATCAATGTATAAGTGATCAATGGGCGGGGCCGGGGAGGGTGGCGGTGGTAGTACAATGGCGTCTTAAAAGAGATTTAAAATTAAGTTTTTTAGCATTGTGTAAAATAAGTTCAATTGCTTTACAAAAACGTCCCTAACTGTGTTTCGCGAGGGATTTGCTCCACTTTATGGTTTTTATAGTTTTTAAAATTGCTCGATTCGTTGAGCTACGAGATTTATTTGAATTGTCAATGAATTTTTCGACGCCCTTTCATTCTTTTTTCGGCAACTTTTTGAAACTAACCACCGGCTTGGAAAATTGACTTCACAGTTTAAACGCAAACTGCATTCGTCAACTTCGCAAAAATGCCCGAATTAGCCCTAAATCATTGAAATTTCGATTTCAAGATTTCGCAAAAAAAAAAAAAGCAGCTTTTTTCTTTTTTTCGTTCAGTTCCATAGTCTGGTAGAGCATTGTTGAGCTCGAAATATTTGAGGTCAATGTTGAGGAGTGCGGATGAAAGGAATCATTGCGGAAATCGGTTTGACCCATTCACCGAGTGGACGAAAGCGACCGAACAAGAACGGAAATGACGAAAAGAGAAGAAGAATGAAAGATCTCCGTTCGAAGAGCTCGTGCATTGCACATCGTCCGTTCTTCTCGTCAGAGCTCATATATATCCATCCACATGAGACATCACACGCCAATTTAAACTGGCTGCGATCGTCATCATTTTTTCAATTTTTTTCCCCTTCAAGTATATCATAGAGTGACACAAACAAGGATTCAGTTAATTTCGAAAATTCTCGCGTTCGTAATAATTTAAAATGTTAATTTAACGATCGACAACCACCCTCAAATTATCCTTTAAGATTATTATTACGAGTAATATACGAAAAAATAATCGAAAAAAAAATTGATGTGGGTCATTTTGTCTCACTTTGTAAAACACTCGAAAGGGACAGACAAATTGTGAGACTCACTCCGCGAGCGTGAGTTGGCGTGCTTCATGAATATTTGTAAACGCGAAGAAAAATGTCCTGAAAGGAAGATGAGGCGTTTTTAATTTCTATGGGACGAAAGAGAGGGTGGTTCCCCGCCGAGCTTACGGTAGTAAGAAAGACTAATACGCGAGTATAAATGATATAGGGGCGAATTCTTATGGGTGTCGGTTTCAATGGGGCGGTGAAGTAGAGGGATGAAGGTTAAAAGGGCGAGAGGGCGAGAATGAGCGGGAGTGTGGGAAAAGGAACGTCGAGAGGCCCAAGAAGAAACTTTCGGCTGGAGGTTCGAGAAAGAAAAAAAAAACCACCCGTATGGGGTAGCAGTTCTCCTATTACGATTTATGGGGGGGGCTCGCGTGCGTCAAGGACGATGGTCGATGTGTGCGATGTTGGTTTTTGGAATGCCCCTTTTTCCCTCCCATTGCTTCTGGTCTTTATGACCTCTTTGCAACACCCTATTCGTACAGTGACTAATAAGTAAAATCTGTGAAACATGTATACAAGCGAAGGAGAACGATAAACGACAACGACGACGACGAGTCAGCACGAAAATAAACTCTCAGATCTCGACTTCGTGACGGAACTTTTTTTTCTTTCCTTATGTCTGTATTTTTGTATTTATGCAACACGATAGCACTTTACTTCGTATGCACGTATAGCATGTGTTTGCTGACTACAGTAATCCTTGGACATTTTGAGTCAAATATATATGCATATGTCTATTTTTTTTTTAGTACAATATTGAAAATGATTATTTTGAAGAAAATGTATGGTGTCCGTTGGTAAATTATGAGACAAAATGTTCATAGTTTGCCATAATTTTATCGATCAGAGTACGAAATGATTTGTGATATTGCTGAGAGATGAAAATTTCCCCAAATATTGTATACTATTAATGAAGATTTTTTTAGCGAAAGTTAATTATATCGTATTGAAATTGTACGAGAAATGGAAAAATATATATTCCATTCTTTTTATTTGTTATTTTGCGAAAAAAAAAATTATACCGGCAATACCAAAAGAGAGAATGTTCGAGATGCTTTTCCGATTGTGTCAAAATGATATGCAGTTCGTTGTATAAAAAACACAAATTTAATAATAGTTTGATAATAATATTTTTTAAATGTTTGTTTTATATTGCCAAAAAATTCATTTTCTCCTAAAATTTTATACATTTCATCCCGAGCATTTGTTTACATGATTCCAAAACATTTGCATTAATCGTTCGTTTGGCTTTTTCGATAACAATTTTTTTTTCATCATCATTCCGCGGGCTACGTATATTCGATTTTCGATTTTTTTGTGGCGTTAGGTTGGTACTCGTGTCCCTCACTTAGGCTGAAAAAATCGGCCATGTTAAATGTTTAGTTAATTGTTGACAGCTGTTTTGGTTAGACGCGTTTTGGCTTGTCTTCGATTTTTGCCTATTCCAAAAAAGCAGCTTCCATTGCGATGATTGAGCTTTGGTTTCCACGTCATCACCATAAACCCATGATTCGTCACCAGTTATGACCCTCTGGAGCAAATTTGGGTCGTCGCGGACCGAGTCCAACAGCTCCTTAGCAATGTTAACGCGACACTGTTTTTGTTCGAAATTGAGCAATTTTGGCACGAATATCGCGGCGACCCGTCTCATGCCCGAATCATTGGTAAAAATCGAATAGCACTATCCAATCGATATGTTTAGTTCCTTAGCAACTTCTCTAACGGTGATTCGACGTTTGGCCAATATTATTTTCTTCACTTCATCAATGTTGTCGTGTGTTGTTGATGTGCTCGGGCGTCCGAAACGCATTTCGTTGTTCGCATCTTCTCGGCCCTCTAGGAACATTTTGTACCACCGATAAACGTTGCTTTGGTCCAAGGTAGCTTCATCATATGCCACAGTTAACATTCGGAATGCGTCCGCGCACTTAATTTTGTTTTTCACACAAAATTTGATACAGATTCTCTGATCCATTTTTCGGAATAGGCAAAAATCGAAGACAAGCCAAAACACGTCAAACCAAAACAGCTGTCAACAATTAACTAAACATTCAAAATGGCCGATTTTTTCAGCATAAGTGACATGAGTACCAACCTAACGCCACAAAAAAATCGAAAATCGAATATACGTAGCCCGTGGAAATTCAAAATTCGCGATACTTTTTGAACAGACCTCGTATATACATAAGTCTATATTTTTTTTTCTAAGCATGAAAACCCCACCGAGGCGTCCCTGCTACTCCAAAAGGCGCTAACGCAAGTCGAAAAATGGCTAAATACATGGAAGATAAAAGCTAGTGAAAGTAAATCGGTGCATATAACGTTCACTCTACGAAAAAACAACTGCCCAACAGTTACTCTCAATAGTCAACCCCTACCAACAAAAAATAGCGTAAAATCCCTTGGGATGCACTTGGACAGACGATTAACTTGGAGCAAGCACATTAAAACAAAAAGAAAAGAACTCGACATCAAGTTTAAAAAAATGTACTGGCTATTCGGAAGAAACTCCAAAATAACAACAGAAAACAAAACTCTACTTTATAAAGTAGTACTCAAACCAGTGTGGACGTACGGCATCCAACTCCGGGGGACGGCCAGCAGATCGAATATAGAAATCATCCAAAGATTCCAATCTAAAATGTTAACAACAATTACCAACGCCCCATGCTACGTCAGCAATAAGACCCTGCACAACGACCTACGAATAACAACGGTAGCAGAAAACATACAAATGTTCAGCACGCGATACGTGGAAAGACTACGAAACCACCCTAACACAATGGCCCGAGAAATCCTCGACAGAAGGAATGAAATCAGACGACTCAGACGCATCAAGCCTTTGGACCTTCCGAACAGAGAAATATAACACCAACAAACTCTTCGACATCAATTGGGGGTTTGACAATGGTCACTCCCCTAAACAACGAACAACACCTACATCACAGCTATTGAATGTCCCGCCGGGACAGATTATAGCTACAAGCAAAAAGAGAAAAAAAATATATATTTTTTTTTTAGTACAATATTGGAAATTATTATTTTGAAGAAAATGTATGGTGTCCGTTGGTAAATTATGAGACAAAATTGTCATACTTTGCCATAATTTTATCGATCAGAGTACGAAATAATTTGTGATATTGCTGAGAGATGAAAATTTCCCCAAATATTGTGTAGTGTTAATGAAGATTTTTCAGCGAAAAATTAATTATATCGTATTGAAATTGTACGAAAAATGGAAAAATATGTATTCGATTCTTTTTATTTGTTATTTTGCGAAAACAAAAAATTATACCGGCAATACCAAAAGAGAGAATGTTCGAGATGCTTTTCCGATTGTGTCAAAAAAATATTCAGTTCGTTGTATAAAAAACAAAAAATTAATAACAGTTTGATGATAATATTTTTTAAATGTTTGCTTTACATTGCCAAAAATTCATTTTCTCCTAAATTTTTTTACATTTCATCCCGAGCATTTGTTTACATGATCCCAAAAAATTTGCATTAATCGTTCGTTTGTCTTTGTCGATAACAATTTTTTTTTATCATCAAATAGAAGAGGATAGCTTCTCCGTGCCCTCGCTGCACCGAGCAATTAATTGCCCATTCCTTGAGGGATTGTGAATGGTTCTTTTCTTCGTAGTAGAAGTGTTCTCATAAATCTCGTCGTAAATCAAAACCGAGAACGTAATTGTTCCGGTCCAGGAAAGAGAGAGAGAGAGAGAGAGAGATAGAGAGCGGTAATTACTCTGGCTGTCAAGTGTCAATTGCTTCCGTGAGGGCATATCAGTATTTTTTATCTTCTTTTCATAGCTCTAGCTCCGGGTGTAATAATGAAGAGCTGGCGGTGTCGAAGAGAAATACAGCTTGACGCGTCCCGGATAACTCCTAACGGGGAGTGGCGCGTAACGCGGTTGTAAAAGAAGAAGAGACACCAGAGAAAGAGAGAAAGAAAACGCGATCCGGAAGTGTTCTAATTAAGCAATGAAAGAGCCCTTTGTCAACCGCCCCCACGTGCGTTGATCCACTCTCGGCTTTTCGAGCACTCTCTCTCTCTCTCTCTCTCTCTTTCTCTCTCACGCTTCTGTGCAGCACTGTGTTTGTAAAAGGGAAGTAATAACACGTGCTAACCGAGCGCGAGAATTTCGAGACCTTGAACACGAGAGGGCACGTGGGGATTGAAAAATCTCGAAATTCACGTTCGACCACGAGAGGGCACTCACACGAGCGAAATTCTTTGCCGAAGTATTTTTTTTTACCAATGTGCCCGCGGGCGGCACAAATTTTCATTAACGAATCTTGAGCATATACATATATATAACAATAATTATACGAGATTGGAGGATCGAGATATATATATGTAATATACGGGTCTATGTAATGGAGGAACTTGTCATTCAAAGATCCTAATATAAACGAATTTCCGGTGTTACATAATCCTGATGGTTTGAGAAACGGAAAGGGTTTATTTAGTCCAAGAGGATTTTTCATTCCCGGATATTGCTTGTTAACCGAACCTCTTGGAAATTCTCGCTCGCCACGGATCAGTGTATTATTTGTGTATTATCCACCCCTCCTCTTGTGAGCCTACGGCCCTTGCGTCAACACAGAAGACACTTTTGGTAATTCCCCCGCGCCTAAAGGATCAACAACGTCGTGTAATTCCTTCGAATAGACCGAAAGAAACCGCACGAGATTTCCACAAGATCGCGTTAATCCAAAAAGCGTGTAACCTAATAAACACCCTGTTGTAACGAGAGCGGGAGGGATGGGGGTTTGTAGAAAAGTCTTGTGATACCTCGGTTCAGGAAAATTGCACGGAGAAAAAAGATTTATTTAAAGCCTAGCTTACCAACCCCCTAATTCTCGTTTTCTATGTACTAGTCAGATTGGGGAGCTTTGACCTTGTTTTTTTTTCATTCCATCATAAATGCTTGTAAAATAAATATTTTCCAACTCTTTGTATCCATTATATTCTTCTTCTTTTATTTCGAACGACGATCAATGAAGCAATGCATTTGACCGTTTTTTTTTTTAAATCTCTTATTTTTTTAAATATATGGATACGTTGAAAAAAAGTGCATACTTCGTGTGTGCTTCACGAAACGGAAATGAAATCGTAGTTATATTATCCATGGGGCTTCTGAGACTGTCATAGAGCTCGAAGTTTTACAATTTATATTGAACAATATTTATGTTATTTGCTAACTTTTCGTAATTAGAATGAATGAGAGAATTCAAAAAATTATTTGTTAGTTTGGACGGGGTGAAATTTGCAAAACTTACAAGTCAAACGAATTTCGTGTCTTTTTTGTTGGAATAAATAAATTGAAAAAATTAAACCCCCTTGTTTTATCACTCCACATTGGGTACATTGGATATCGCAGCAAAGAAAAAGATCCAAACAGCGATTTTACTCGCGTACATACACAGATGTCTATATATATATATATATATATATATATATATATATATATATATATATATTTATATATTGGATGAGATGAGACAGGCCGTTCTGTAAAAAGCTTAAGATCTTATCTCCCGTATTTACAAGCGACAGTGAGAATTTGATTACAGCCGCACGCTCGACCATAACGAAGAAAGTGATTTCCCCAACTAATTCCCATCATCACAGGGTGGTTGCTGTAATAATCCATGAATATCCTAGGCGTCGTACAATTTTATTTTATTTTATTTTCACGGTTGCTTGTAAAACCCTCTCGAGATCGGACGAATTATTATTGCTACAGTGAACAACCGTGGAGTAAAATTTTATTACACATCCGACCACCGGTTCTCTATAGATATAGCGTGAAAATAATTCGCCACGAATAAAATATAATATGGACGGAGTAAACGACGAGAAACATATATACGTGAATATACCCCTATAACATGAAATTTCCCATGTATATATATCCGTCGATACGTATAGGAAAATCCCTATACGTATCGACGTTTATATATATATATATGAGAAAAAATTTCACATTAAGGGAGGAAATAGGGTTAGACGGTTCAAAAAATCGATTTTTTTTTTTTCATAAATTGTTAGTAAAACTATTGAAAAATATGTTCACAAAATTTTTAATGAAAATTCCGAATCGTTCTATTGTTATAAGCCATTAAAGTAAGTAGCTATCCTTCAGACCCCGAGCGCGCCACGTGTATAACCGAGCGGTCACTATTTTTTTAAACGCGTTTTTCTGAAAACGACTTTTTTTGAACTTGCGTACACGCTAGTTTGAAAAGTTTTCAACCAATCGTTTTGAAAATTGGCAGTTACTTTCTCCATACTATTGCGCTCTATATGAACCTAAAATCGGAATATTATCATTATTTAAAATAATTTTTTTTTGCAAATAAAGTTGTAAAAAACGGCAAAAAATCATGCTTTTTTGTTTTGACTCCTGTAAAGAATTCAATTTTCTATTTTTTTGATAGCATATAGGGTGCATATAGGGGTTTTTAGGTTCATATAGAAGAGAGACATATAATAAAAGTAAATTCCAACCTCGTTTGATTTCAGATGAAAATTGCGGCTTCCAGAATGTACCCAAAATGCTGAGTCTGATTGTGACCTGCAATATGGGGTCGCTAATATCCCCGGTGTTTTTCAAGAAAATTCTTCCAAAATTGTATAGTATATACTTAATTATATGTATAAAATATTCTCAAAGTTTCAATAAATTATATTTATTTTTTATACTATAAAAAAACTCATGAAAATCATTGAGAAAACGCTGTCCTAACCCTATTTCCCCCCTCAAATCAACCACTTGTTATAACCCATTTGAATTTCCTATAAATTAATAGATTACAATCATTAAATGAAAAAATTAGCCTCTTTCTTCTTTGTACGAAATTGAAATCTCGTTCGCTTCGTCGACTTTATATTTTGAATTTTTCTTTAAATGTTATTGCCAAAAGTGATTGGAAGCAATCATTTATTCAAAGTTTCAAAGTAAGATGCTGCATTTCGTTGGAATCCATAATTGGTTGCAATGTATTTTTGCCAATCTCTGCGAACATCAATATTTTTCACCGGTTGGCCTAATACTGCCCGCGAAACTATAGAGCCCCGTAATTATCTTTTAATTACTTCAAAGTTCGATGCTATTTGTTCGATCTTTTCGAATCGTGACGAGGAAATTCGCGGTTGATGTATTTCGGAAACTCTAAAGATTGCTCTTAATCGCATCTAATCAAAAGGAAAATAATCGAACTTTCTTCCCACTCGAAAATAGACTCAGAGATGAAAGAGGGTGCAATTATCTTGAAAAAGAAAACCTTACGCTTGGGCTTCAAGAATTTAATGTTTTATTTTATTGAACAAATGTAAAGTTGTTCGTCCTAATGAGCTCAGATAAGTCTCAAATAACAGCTGGCCAGTTTGGTGTGGAACGTCTTATCTGTGTAAGTATCATCGGCGGCAGAGAGAGGGGGTGGTAGCATTTCGCGACATATTCACGCTCGGATAAATTCGTCGATATAAAAATAATCAAAGTTTTCCGTCGAAAGAGAGAGAAAGGAGCATTACAAGAAGAGAAAGAGAGAGAGAGAGTGAGTGAGTGAGGGAGGGATGAACGAGAATTAGTGTATAATACAGGTATAAAAAGGAGGAATCGGAGAAACGATCCAACTTTCAACGTCACCACGTGCAAATATAATGCTCCTCTTTTGTGTGCCGTCAGTGACTCATCCACTCCTCGAACCAGCACGTGTTCTCCTCTCTATATCTCTCTACCTGGGCTGTCTCGACGACCGTAAACTGCCGATATGCTACTCAGCCTCTCAAACTTCATTTTTTTTCGCGCTTCTCATTCCATCTTTCTATCTTTCTCTCTCTCTCTCTCTCTCTCTCTCTCTCTCTCTCTCTCTCTCTCTCACTCTCTCCCTTGCTTTTATTATTTTCTCTCGTTCGTTCTTTGCATCCGATGGAAACACCTAACGTACCAATCTGTACTCCTCCTGGCCTCTCCTCGCTTATACTTCCACGCAGGCAAAAGTTAACCAGTCATTCCCTCAATCGGCTCTCTTTTCTATATCTATCCTCTCTCTTCATATCCCGTCACCATTCCGTGTACACCTCGGTTCTGAAAACTCTTTACATCTGCAACATAAACTGGATATTGTTTTTTTTGTTTTTCACAAACATGGTGCAGCCATTTTGATAAATGGACCTATTTTCATTTATTTGAACATTTCATTGAACTATAATTGCCGATTGAAAAATCAAATCTTACGAAAATCTTTGTTCCTTCGAAGCCACACATCTAAGCAGACTCAACTTAAATCCACATCTAAGCTACAGATATATATATACAATCAAATAAACGCCAATCTATAATTCACTCTTTCCCGCATTTTTTTTTCCCACGAACAAAAAGCTAGTACAATCTCAATTAGAAATTCTACGAGATAAATGTTTTGTACTCGGTACTTTTAGCCTGTACGCATTATAGCCGAAATTATACTCCATCCCCTGTATAAAGAAACATCTGGGTGAGGGTTGAACTGATAATACGGCAATAAAATCATTGATTTTGACTCTAGCAATTATGCGCCTTCGAGTTATAGAAAAAAGGAAAAGAAAATAATCATTTTTTTATCATTTCTTCGACTATATTTACTATGCATATTTGAAAGAACTTCAGATTCGTAATGAGCACAAGATTTTTCCGTTGTAAAAAAAAAAAAGAAATTGATATCATCATGAAAGCAATTAAGGCGCGAAGCTTAGAGGTGTTTCGTATTATCACGTACCCGTATGTGCAATCGAAACATCTATCTGTATGTAATTAGGGCGATTTTTTTTTCGACTATTTTTTTTTCCTCAGTCCCCACCTGAAATTTTGTTGGATATGTCGAAGAACAAATTCCCTGAAAGTTACAGCCCTTAATATTAATTCTAAGTACTTCCCCTTAGCGCGAAAAGATTTTCCATCTAAAATACACGTAAATCGAATTTTTTTTTTTTTTTCAAAATTCTATAACTCAGCCGCATTTTATGCTATCATATTGTTCTTGGTTTCGATTTACTCGGAATAAAACAATCTAGAAAAGTGTCTATTGCGGCGAAAGTGTAAATTGTACTGGTGAGTTGGTACGGGTCACTGAAGTTGATTTTTACCCAAAATTCTCGTTTTTTTGCTGTTATCTCCGAAACAATTAACTTTACGAAAAAAATGTAAACGAAAAATTTGTTGGAAATTTAATTTCCTACAAAAAAGGTCGTATCGACCCAATTGCTTAGATTAATATTTCTTGAGATATTGAACTTTAACTTATGAGTAGTACAAAATTTATAAGATATGAAATATTAAATAATAAAAGAAATTGAAAAAAATTAAGTTCAATATCTCTCTAAGCAATTGGGTCGATAGAACCTTTTTTGTAGGAAATTAAATTTCCAACGAATTTTCCGTTAATATTTTTTTCGTAAAGTTAATTGTTTCGGAGATAACGGCAAAAAAACGAGAATTTTGGGTAAACATCAACTTCAGTGACCCGTACCAACTCACCAGTGCAATTTACACTTTCGCCGCAATAGGCACTTTTCTAGATTGTTTTATTCTGAGCAAATCGAAACGAAGAACAATACGATAGCATAAAATGCGGCTGAGTTATAGAATTAAAAAAAAAAAAAATCGATTTACGTGTACTCTAGGTGGAAAATCTTTTCACGCTAAGGGAAAGTACTTAGAATTAATATTAAGGGCTGTAACTTTCAGGGAATTTGTTTTTCGACATATCCAACAAAATTTCAGGTGGGGACTGAGAAAAAAAAAATTATCGAAAAAAAAAAATCGCCCTAGTATTTAATACACATAGAGTGCTGAATCTGAAGCACAACAGGAGCTGGCCTCGCGCGAGCGCGCGCCCTCTCTCGCTCCTCTCGGAACACGTGAAGAAGCATGACACACACGAGTCGCTACATAAATACATGTATATACATATTTGTATATATATATATATATATATATATGATCGTCAAAGCTCTTCGCCAAGATTCTTAGGTCGACACACGTCGTCCTCGTCTATCTCATCGGTATTCGAGGGGTTCGCGCGAGGCTCGTGGGAAAATGAGGCAGGTGGTAGTTAGAGTTCCCGGTGCCGGGGCCCGAAGGGGAGGGGGTAAAAAAGAACGAACGGAGGAACGGGGCCCACGGGATGAGGAAGGAGAGCGCGGTGAGCGCCGAGAGAACCCGTAAGCCACTCACGTGTATCGTCACATATATGTGTTTGTGTATATACGTATCTGTATGCCGATATACATTATGTATATAGGTATAAATGTTAATGTTTACCTGACACACGTAGTATCTGGATATTACATGCATCTGTACAGTTCACGGATACACACGAAAAAGTATAACGATACCTCTGTATCGTGATATAGTCAGGTTTATAATTATCACTGTATATATAACTCTTCATGGGGCAATGAGGGTCATTTTTATATATTTTTTTTATTACTTGTCGAGACGCTACCTCTTGATGTTTATCCAACTTTTACGTTTGAGGACACTGGACTAAAAAACGGAATTTAAGGCATGAGAGTTAAAAAAAATACTGTAACAGCGTTTTAAACAACGTCAAACAGTAATTTCAGACACTGCGTTATCGATTTTTAAAAATTAATTTCATTCGGAAAATCACCGATAACAGCTGATTAACTAAATACGAATTTTTTTTTCACAAATGTTACGATTTCAAAGCCCGCCTATAATTGGCGACGTTGAGTTCCGGGACAGTTCGAGCAAGGAACCGATATATATACATGTAAATATCTGAATTTAAAAGATGTATACGCGCGTATGGCGTGATTCCAAAAATATTTTAAGGTGATCACGAAAATATGTCAAAAATTAAAATCGCTGCAATTTTGTTTGTTACAAACGATTTAAATTATTGACATATTTTCTGGACTAAATCCCCTTGAATGAATGACGGAAAGAAAAAATTCAAAAATTACTTATTTCCAAGTTCTTCGGGTAACTTGTAAAACCTCCACGTACCCCGTCTAAAATTAATGACATGTTCAAAAGAATTTATGTGGAAATATATGTTTTTGTTTGTTAAGTAAAATATTTTGACTATTTTACGCCAATAAGGGTAGGACCCTAGAAAAAAAAATAAAAATAATTAGTATGAAATAATTTTACTAAAAAAGTGAACAAACGAATGACTTTCGAGAGTAACGGAAGGGTTTACAAATTCCCGCTCGGCGAGACTTTTAACTTTGCATGGGTGAGAGGGCAATGACATTGAAACGCCTCTCGCCTGTATATCGTCCTTTCTTTTTTCTCTCTTCTTTTTAACGAGAATCGATTAACGATCGTGGAAGAAAAAAAAAAAAAACTCCTTCCGCTAAAAGCTATAGCCGGGAACCCCGGAGATATATGCGATCGACGGTTATGGCGAAACTATAAGTTTATTGCGAAACATATATCATTGTAAATTACGACTCTTTTTTTTCCCCGAACATTTCGATGAAACAACGAAAGCGGCTGTGCACGCTGAAGGGAATTTTCGAATCTATACACGACAAACATATTTTTGACGACAATATATCTGTATACACTAACTGGTCGAGTCTGATGTGCAACCCGAAAAAATCTTGCTGGCGTCTCGACGCGAGCAAGAGATTTTTTTCATTTACTTTTCTTTTCACGCAAATGTGATTTCAAAAATGTTCTTTTCCTTTACGTCCGAGGGTCTCTTAGTGTCTCTCGTGTTTATAACCAATGAATGCATTATTATTGTCTGTTACAATTCACGAGGTTACGAGGCCAGGCGAGTAAACCAGAAGGAGTAAAAGGTCTCGTCATCGTGGGGGCCTCCTCGCACTATGAACAAAGCGAATAATAACATTTCTTGTAATTTTATTTTACAATGGTTTTGGCGGATTTCGTCGACGACGGTCTACATAATCGTCGAAGAGGGTCTGAAAAAATATATACCTATATACATATATATTGTCGACACTGTGAATAGAGTCACAATAGAATGATGGAGGGGAAATAAAAATGACGGAAAAGCCTTTGTGGCTGACGGTATGCACGCTTCGGTGGTTTGTTACCGCAAGTCCCTGGTATATTTGGAAAAACCCTCGTTAACGATTAGCGATTAACGAGCCTCATCTGTTTCGACTCTGGCGTCTCAAAATCCCTGTACGGGTAATATAATAAGGACGAGACTATATATATATATATATATGTATATATTGAGTTTAGACAAAATACGAGTCCCGTTTTACCCTCGATGTTCTCGATCGGTTAGTATACATATAGGACGCGACGCTAATCGATCCCGCACTTACATTTTCACTCAATAAATTCCTCATTTTGTATTATTCGACGAATTATTAGGGTAAACTCAGTCTTTCACTGTACAACGAAAAAGAGGTTTTCTTTTTAGTTTAACTGAAATAAGCTTCATTTAATTCGAGCCAAAATAACAAAAACTCAAAGCCAAAAAAACGCAGTTATTTAATTGATGAAAATATGAATTTCATACGTTAAGTTTATTATTAACTTTCGTTCGAATCAAAGAAAATTTATTATAAGGCACTAATAGATCTAGTTCGTTTGAAATGTACCGAATTTAAATAGAGCCATTTATCTATGTAAATTTAATTCAAGTGGAGTTAACTGCTATCAACTGCCATTTGTATACTGACCGAAATACCTTTTGAAAATAGTATTTCGAATAAATTTAGCTTTCGTTTGACGCACAAATGTAAAATATTAATTTTCAAATAACGAAATGTTCCTTTGACGAACTAAATTTCAATGAATAAAACGTGATTTTTTTTTTGTCGATCCAACCAACTTTGGGCGTCGTGTAGCAAGATACATACGGTTGGTTACGAATCCGTGTGGCTCGGTGTTTGCAGTGATTACGAATATGGTAAAAAATGCAAAATTATGTTGATGATTATGATCCCTAAAGTGTTTACGCACGAATATATTTACATGCTTATACGTATATTATAGGTCATTCCACGTGAAACTAGCGAAGCATCAATTCGGAGTGTAAATTTTAGTTACTGCAGAATTACCAAAAGAACAAGCCCTTCGCGAAAGCAGAATTTTGTGGTGATTGTTTTTTAATGAAAATTGCAGGGATCATACTTAAGGGGGGAAATAGGGTTAGACGGTTCAAAAAATCGATTTTTTTTTATTTCATAAATTGTTAGTAAAACTATTGAAAAATATGTTCCCAAAATTTTTAATAAAAATTCCGACTCGCTCTATTGTTATAAGCCATTAAGGGGAGAAATAGGGTTAGGACAGCGTTTTCTCAATGATTTTCATGAATTTTTTTATGGTATAAAAAATGAATATAATTTATTGAAACGTAGAGAATATTTTATACATATATTTAAGTATATACTATAAAATTTTTTGAAAAATGTTTGAATTTCCATGAAAAACACCGAAGATATTAGCGACCCATATTGTTTGTTTTTCTTGGTACTATTTTATCAAACGCGTTTTTCTGAAAACGACTTTTTTTTAACTTGCGTACACGCTAGTTTGAAAAGTATTTTTTTGATAGCATTTAGGTTCATATAGAAGAAAGACATATAATAAAAGTAAATTCCAACCTCGTTTCATTTCAGATGAAAATTGCGGCTTTCAGAATGTACGCAAAATGCTGAGTCTGATTGTGACCTGCAATATAGGGTCGCTAATATCTTCGGTGTTTTTCAAGGAAATTCTTCAAAAATTATATAGTATATACTTAAATATATGTATAAAATATTCTTAAAGTTTCAATAAATTATATTCATTTTTTATACCATAAAAAAATTCATGAAAATCATTGAGAAAACGCTGTCCTAACCCTATTTCCCCCCTTAACGAAATTGAATTTTTTTCCACCCCAAACTAGATTAACCCTAAAAATACTGCGCTGGAGGTCTGTCGTCCCAGTCCTGGTTTTTTGCGGTTTTTTTGCACAAGTTTGGATAATTAAAGAAGAAAAAACTTTTGTGCGTAATTGTTTTCGGTAAAAATGCAATTAGGCCTTTCAGTCGAAATCTCAATGTATACTGTAGAATTTTTTCTTCAAATTTCTCAATTGTCAATAGGATATTGATAAAAAAAACTCGTCGTACGTGAAATAATTTGTAAAATATTCCTAAGGTATACATTTTTTAGAATAAAAATATCCAATATAATTTTGCTAATGTTTGTAGTTTCTCAATGTTAAACTACGCATTACGCGTGAAAAAAAATTATTGTAGTTATTTCAGTCGCTGTCGTTTTAAAAATTGTATAAAATTATATTATAATTTACTCCAAGTCGTGGAGTAATTTATAAAACAATTTTATACAATTTTATACAACTCCAAGTTGTTGTCGTTTTATAAACTATTAAGTAATTTATAAAACGACAACAATTTAGAAAAACAAATCAGAAAATCTAATATTGATCCCGCTTGGTGTTGTGGAATTTGGCACGAAATATCCCATATACCGTGCATTAAACGTAAATTTCGTCGGGAAAAAAAAATTTACGTTCGTTATGTAACAATCTTTATCGCGTCTGATTTACCCTTGACTTCGAACACATTTTCATTAGTCCGATATACATTATACATAAACATCGACTGTTAGGCCCTGAATATTTCGAAAAACAACAAAAAACTGGCACGAACCGAAGGATGAGTTTAAGCAGTAGCTCCAACTTAAACACGAGCTTTAGTTCCATCTTACAAAATCCTGATTACTAATCTAAATTTTATGTCTCTATTACAGTCTAGATTACAGATGAGGATTTTCCAAGTTGGAACTTAGATTTGTGATTAAATTCGTGCTTGAGCTCGAGTTTTGTTCGAAGATTCGGGCATCGAACGTAATTTAACACGTGATATGAGACTTTTTTTTTACTCAAAACACTATTTATTCATATCGAATAATGAGCTGCATATCTTGCGGTCCACACAGTCTCTTTTCGATATACATTTCGAGGAAATGATCTTACGCGTCGTGAGTCACAAGTGAGTGGTGCGTCGGAATTTGATCATCGACAAATGTTCAAAGGTGTATCCTCTCGGTGGTTTTATAAAAGAAAAAAAAATGGAAATTTTTTTCTCCTTACTCTGAATCACCGGACTCGATTGAGCGAGAAACGTGCGTACATGTATACCGGACATCGGCATAAGATCCTGCCGAAAACCATAGATTAAGAGTTTCATTAGTACGAAACATTTAATGACCATTTAGAATTTCTTCGAATCACTCATCGACCTTTTCTTGATCAGAAATCCCCTCGTTTTCGTTCAATTCCTCGAGGCTGTGCGTGTCTCATTGGAATGTGACATTTTCCTCGTTAAGTTTACCAATTAAGGCGGTAGTCTGGTCTAGAAATTTGAAAAAATCGATTTTTTTTTTTCATTTTCTTATTCCTTAGACCTTTCTTCATACGCTCCGGAAAACCGTTTATTGATATTTCAAAAATTAGCCGTGAAATAAAAATTCTAAACAAGCCGCGCGCTCAGGTAGCGCGGTCGGGAAGCAGCTAACGCAGAGGCTACTGAGTCGCTCATTTAACGGTGTCAAAACTTTGAACGCGTTTATCTCAGAACTATGTTTTTCAAATCGGCGCCCACGATATCTCGATAACTAATGGACCGATCGAGCTCAAATTTTGCACGTACCTTAGGTAGCCTCTTTCTGAGGACTGGTAGCAGAATTGAGTCGAACAATAATTTTGCCGACATTTTATAACCCGTCGAATACCCGAAAATGTATGAAATGTCATTAACGAAAGTTCAACAGGCCGCCATTTTGTCAAAAAATTGTTTTAAGTACAAACTCTGCTACCAGTGCTCAGAATACTCAAACAGATTGAGAATATATATACATTTTTTTTTCAGATGCATACAACATCGTCCAGAGTGGGCGCCGATTGAGGCGTCTTTTGGCGCACCATGTTGCAAAAAGGCAAAAAACTAAATGAAAATATTTAAAATAATTTTTTTTTTTTATGTACAAGTATTCTCTAAGGATCAATAAATGCACGTGTAATTTTTCATCAAGACAACTTCAACGGTTTAACAATTATTTCACATTAGAAATGACGTCAAAAATCTCGCTCTAGGCCAGACTACCGCGTTAACACCATTATCTCAAGAATATCTC